>CM037853.1:61614733-62217735 GCA_021234595.1 Delia radicum
TATAAAATAATAATTAGAAACATTTTAAAAGGAAATTTTAATTCGTATAAAGACATTTATAGGTAAACCTTTATTTACTCGACATTGGTTTTACACAGTTTTGCTGTCAAAAGTATTTTCAAAGTTTTAAATTTCAATTGAACTCGAATTAAAAACACATTTTAGAATAACTTTATATTTGATTTCAAAAACATCGAAAAATTCTGCTTTTACACTCATAATAAAAACCGTGCAAAGAGTTTAAAATTCAGCTACGACAGCAATTAATATTACCTGAATTGGCGCCAGCTGAATTTTCAATGAAGTTGAGCATCAAGTCTACTAAATTTAGCCAACATACATTTTAGAAGAACTAAATTTGACAGTTGTAGTTTAATTAACTAAGAATTTAGCTTAATCAACAGAATTTTTAAACCGATTCAACAGAAAATTTCTGCTAAAAGGGTTTTTTCGGATGTGACGAAAGGCAGGTCCATATTTATTACCAGTTAATTAGTTAATTATGAGTACTTAATAGGGTCGTAGTTACGATTTTTGTTCCATTTTGCTCTTTCTATCTCTCTCAATTAGTTTCCGAGATATGGACCACTTCAGAATTATAAAATAAAAAAATATGACAAAATAACTCCATTTACAAGTGAGATTGATAGCGGAGGCACGGTTTGAAACCAATTGTGATTTAAATTAACTGGCAAAATTTGTAAATTTGAGAATAAAGAATTACCAAATTTAAGGTCGCAAAATTAGTTCAAATAATAATGATATTTGCACTCAGAGAACTTCTGCTTTAAAAATATGTAGCTGTTTGCGTTGTAATACAGTTTCTTTATTTTTAATCTAAATGCCAGTCATTTGTAGAACAAATAAAAATTTTTACTACGAGAGCGGATCATTAAGTCCGTGACTTTTCGATTGGCCAATCGAAGTGGATTTTTTCGACATTTTCGGTGACCTCAATTGGAAGTCCAGAACGTTCAGCGTCATTTGTACTTGTGCGACCACAACGAAAGGCAGTAAACCACTTGTTTACCATTGAAATCGATGATGCAGTGTCCCCATAGTATTTATCAAGCTTCTCCTTGGTTTGATTGACGTTTTTTTTCGAAACTGACTTTTTTTCCATTTTTAAAAAAATCCAAGAGGTTGAACAGCTGTTAAACGCAAAGTAAATGACAGAACTTGCTCAAAATTTGACAGTAGTCTATTAACAGGTGGTACTTGATGGGAGCAGTGTTGCATTTCATATAACTACTAGGGAAGTTCGAAAAGTCACGGTCTTATTGATCCGCCCTCGTAACCTTGTTGTTCATTTAAAAAACAAACCACATCAAATGACTGTTTTATGATTTTACATTATTTTTTTTTTTATTATTTTTTTTTTTATTTTTTTTAGAAAAATAAAAAAAATAAATGTTTGTTTATTTTTTACTAACATTCATTTTTTGAACATAAAAAAAATAAATGACAATGTTAGTTGAATTTAATAATAGTCGTTCTTTCTTTCATTTGTTTATAACTACAATTGCAGTGGTATTTACCTACATAGTATTCTAAGTGTGTTTTTGAGGTAAATAAAATAATGTAACTAATAACTTTAGCTAAATATATATCTAGTCTTTTAACTCAAGCTGGCTGTTGTCATCAAACATTATTCTCAAGTAATTTTAATTCGATTTGGCGTCTCCATTTATATTATATTTAGCTAACTGATTGAAACTGATGTATAGAAAAAAATTAGTTCAACTGACTTTGAACACGTTTAACCGACATTTGAACTAAGTTTTTTTTATGAGTTGCGTTTTTTCTACGTACAACGGGGGGTAAACTGTATACAGCAATGAACTCACACTTTATTTTCCCACTAAAACCCAATGACGATAATTCTACATAAAAAAAAATCAACGTTGTGATTCATTTTAGGGTTTAAAGTACCTGCACTTTCTCACTTTTTATTGTATGAAATAAAAATTTAATTAACACATATTTATAACACATTTGCTGTGGTTTTTACAACGCATAAACAAACAAAGTTGTCTAGATTATTTTTATGTGTAAATCGTATTAATTTTTATAAACCTCTGAATTTAACATTTTCTAAAAATAGAACAATTTGATTAAAAATGATGCACATTATTCTCTGTTTTTTTTGCCCTTAAAGTAGGGGAAGGTGGGGGCAATTTGGGACTACGTTTTTGTCTAGCTCCTAAAAGCACCCGCTTCTATTTTAGTCTTAATAGATCCAGTTCAAAGAGTGGTTAGCGTTGCAGCTTCTTGCCCAAAAAGAACACAACTAAATAATTCGTTAGAAAAGGTGGGATAATTTGAGACGTTGCGGGTGGTAATTTGGGCCACAATAAACAATATACTAAAATTTAATAAAAAAAAAACAATAGTTTTAACCCTAATTCTTGTTAATTAGATTATTACTGAAACTACATTCACATTGAACCCCGAATTACATATTTTCGTTTTTATCAAGTTATCGACTGTCAAATCCGATACAAATTTTAAATTGAAAACTTGAAAAAACAAAAATACGTATTTTGGGGTTAAATAGGAACGTAGTATAACGAGATAAATGAAAAAGAAAAATGCCACAGAGAGAAATAAAACTACAAAATTAAATTAAATATGTTAAACATAAAGAAAAGTTCTCCATCTTCGTCTGAATATTCCAAGTTGTAATGAATGCATGTAAACAATCTCTCTGTTATTTTAGCACATTTTAAGTGAACAGCCCTATTGCCAGTGGCGTACCCAGGAGGCCAAAGCCACCCCCCCCCCCCCAAATATTTTCGATTTTTTATTTTATTTTTGTTTTGGTTAGTATGTAATAAATTAATTTATAATATTTTTTTTGAGACTATAATTTTTCAAACTAATGTTATATTAACTGAAATTGATCTATGGAAACACTACCATAAAGACCATTATCTCCGCTAGATGCTATTCAAGATTGCAACAAGGAGCTTTTTCCAAACGTTTACATGTTTTTACATTTACTGATAGTAATTTTTGTTACAACTGCATCAGCGGAGAGAAGTTTTTCCACCCTAAAAGAGTGAAAACATATTTAAGGAATTCTATGGGTGAAGCTAGACTTGGTGCTCTAGTTCCTGCATCAGTGTATCGAGAAAAGGTTGAACCTGACAAAATCATTGACACTTTTATGAAAAAAAAAGCGTTGAATTAAATTTTAAGAGTTTTGTTAATAATAGTATATAATAGTATATAAGGATCTTAATTAATATGATAGCTCACTTTAAAAATCAAAATAAAATTATTTAATTGATACATAAATTTGTTTAATATTTCAAAAAAAAAAAAAAAACTTGTTTGTAGATATAAGAAAACTAAAAAAACAAAGACATGTCAAAACATTTTTGTTTCAAAATTGCTATCATAACTGGGTATAACGTCAATGGTAACTTTCCCATCCAAAACATATTTAATAGATACAAAATATTAGTGTCCGACCAAACTCATTTTTTTCGGCCGAAGCCGAACTTCTTCCATTATATTAATGTTCGGCCGAAGCTAAACTTTTTGTTTTAATAAAAAAATTATAAATTGTTTTTTTAGATCAATAAATTTAAACCAAAAAATTATTAAACATAAACAAAATACAAATTTATAGGTATATTTTTTAAAAAAATCATATTTGGAAAATAGTTTTACTACTTTAAGTACAAAAAAAAGAATAAAATATTTGTATTTTACTATATTTTATAGTCAAAGAAAAATAGTTGATCGATTTTTTAAGTTGATATAGAGAAAAAAAACTTAAAATTTAATATTTAAAATTGAAAAGTTTGATATTGTAATGACAGAAAAGCAATTTTGCCGCATTCACACCATGTGAATTGCTTCGTCTATCAGAATACAGCTGTCCGGCAGCGCTAAAAAGCTGTTCGCTAGCTACACTAGTTGGTGGGGCTGATAAATATTTTATTACTACAGCTTTTATATTTGTAAATGGACTTGAATTCCAATACTCAAATATATTTATATTTCGGGACCTAAAGGCTCCGTAATAATTTCTTTTTCAATAAAATTTTCGTTTGGTTCTGCTACTTCTAAGTCTGGTACATCTATCCCAAATATATGAACCTGTTATTCTCTTTTCAGGATTACTTACCACTCGAATTTTTTTTTTTATATTTAATTATATCGCATTAAATTTGATTATTCGCTTATAAGTCTTGTAGCTATATTTCTGGAATTTTTTTTTTAAACTCTTTTGGCTTTTTGAAATTTTTTCACACACATTGATGTTTAAATATCGGTGCTTTTTTTGTATTCTATCATATTCAACGTCGTATTTTTTATGTAGTTTTTTTTTTTGTAAATTCTGAAAAGTAAATATAACTGCAGTTGTTATTTATTTGTGCTTTTTATAAATAATCATAAAAAGTTCGGTAGTTCGGCCAAATTCGGCCAAAATTTGGCCAAACACCGAACTATGCCGAACTTCACTTTTTGGCCCGAACTACGAAGCCGAAGCCGAGTACTTGATCGGACACTACAAAATATTAAATATAGGCTCTCGTATGTAACAAATTATATGCTTTTCAAACAAACAAAAATTTAAAAAACAAAACTTGGGCCCCCCCCCGAAACAAAATCCTGTGTACGCCGCTGCCTATTGCATGTGTTTGCAGTTCACTGAATTGTTAGAATATAATTTCAGATGCATTCCATTAAAAAAAAAATTATTCAGAAAATTATATGCAAAATATTGGGGAACATGATGACAGCCGTAATTTTTTAATAGGCAGTTCAGTAGCATGATGTTTCTTAGCGGAAACCTTTGAAGCGCCGTCCATTCTTTAAGTTTGATATCCTGTATGACTTTTACTAAATCATGCTCCAGGATGGGCTTGGTTGCTTTTCTGTTGTATTTTCCGCGTCGTAATGTCCAAATATATTAACCCTTTCACTACCGACTTTTTGTATGTGAATATATTCATATATATATATTAGAGTTAATTTTGAAAAATAGATTTTTGGATATTATCACTTTTTAGAAGGTTTTTGTATTTTTTTTTTTTTTAATTCCAACTCTTTCCCGTGCCTATAGGCGACTTTGAACTTTTGAACGGGTAACTACAAAATTAAAATTTTTGGACCATTTTTCTCAGATGTAAGTATTTTTTCATTGTAAAAAAAAAATTTAACAAAAAAAAATATTTTAATTTTTTTTTTTTTTAAAAAATATTTTTTTGGACTACTCTAATTATGCATTCTGTTGCATTCCAAAACTAAAAAAGCCTATGGGCCTAAGTTTTCCCGTAGAATCGAATACTGAAGTACGATTTGACATATATTTAGCCGTTTTTGTTGTTATGGCGATTTGAGTCGCCTATAGGCACGGGAAGGAGTTGGAATTAAAAAAAAAAAAATACGCCATTATTTTTATTGATACAAAAACCTTATAAAAAGTGATAATATCCAGAAATCAAAATAAATAAAAAATTTGAAAACGGACTCTAATATATATATATTCACTTTAGATTCTTTTTATTGGCTCTCAAATTAGAAAGACAATTTTTGGCATGTATACTCCCTCCCCCTCCTACCCACCAAAAAATGGGCCCGAAAATCTAATTTTTGAAACATATCAGCCCTTTTTTACCACTAAACTATTCGAATAAAAAAAAATGATTTGTTTGGTTTTTGTGTTGATTATTAAATGAAGCCACGTGCCAACTTTCGTGATTCTAGCTTTGTTAGTTTAGAAGATACACTAAACGCCATTTTTCGGAGATAAAGGCTGATTAAAAAAAAATAGGGCTTTGTTAAGAAATATTGCGACTTTATAGCATAATATGATTTTTTTCAATGACCAAGAACCTAATGAACATATTTAAAACAAACATATTAAGCTTTACAGCATTATTATATTTTTTCAAAAGTTTGTACAAGGGTAGTCAAAGGGTTAATAATTTACAATATATGCCATACAAACAACATTTGGAAGCGTTAAAATTGCATAAATTACACGTCTCAATTTACCCCACCCATACGTACCAAATTATCCTATTATGACCGAAGCCACAAAAAACTGCCATAATGTTTGAACATTTGCGAAAATCAATACGTCATACGTAACATACATAACGTAACAATAACTTTTTATATTTTCCTGATTAAAAATATAAAAGAAATATTTTTTTTTTACAAAACACTAAAACACCAATAAATACTTCTTTTTATGATTTTTTTATTTGCGACATAAAATTAATAAAAAAAATGCGCCTCCTAAAATATGGATTGCTCAAAGTGATAAGAATTCATTAAGAAACAAGACACAATAGTTAGAAATTCTGAAAATTCATTAGTATCAAAAAAAATTAATTAATTGTCCCAAATTACCCCACTTCCCAAATTACACCAACTTCCCCTACATAATTTCAAATATTTATGAATAAAAAACATTTGTCGGAAAATTGTTTTAATTAAAAACTATTTCAGGGCTTAATAAAGCATTTACCCAAAGCTTAGTTGCTGCAATAGTCAGTTTTTGGCTAAAACTGAAATAACATTAAAAAAAACTTTAAATACTTGAAAAATACCGAAAAACACTGAAAAACTAACACAAAAATAAAAAAAATAAATTAAAACAACAAACTTTATCCTTTAACATTTTATAGTAGCAATTTTTAGCATTTATGCTTAGACGATGACGGCGAGATTGTAGAGAGCAAGGCAAAACACATACATATACAGACACAGAACGGAATGTGAAAAAAGGAACATAAAATGAGCAAAATATATTTAAACTGTTAAAACTGTTATGTCTTTAACAAAATCATATCAGTTAACAAACATACACACACACATGGACATAAACATAACGTCCTCTAATGCGTACACTGTGCGATACTTATGTAAGAAAATATCACAAAAAAAAAAAAAAAAAAAAAAAAATTAATTTAAATAAATTGATGTAAACTGCCACAGAACCGGTCCCTATTATATATAATAGTAATATTTTATAATCGTGTTTTATGTACATAAAATATGCATTAAATATCGTAAAATACGCACTTAAAACTTTAAAAATATGCATTTACAATAAAAATGAAAATTATTCAAGTTCGAGGCCAAACTCTATATTTCTTTATTAGGATATTGTCATAACAAATAATCTATAGAGTTTGTGTTTTCAAATTTATTCTTTGACCCTTTCAGGAATGTGTTGATAGATCTATTTCGGGAATTTTCTAGGTTCCTATCATCAGAGCACGTTTTGAAAGAGGTAACAATCCCATGCCAAACATCAAGCAGTCATATAAACTAGTTTACTCACTACATGAGAATTAATATATAAGCTCAAAATTAAAGATTATCACCATTGATCAAAAAATAATTTGAAAACTTGTTTGTTATGTGCAGGGTCCACCTCTGGTGGATATTCAATACACGTTTTTTGTTTTTTTCTCCTTTTTAATAAATAAAGAGTATGGCCTCGAACTTGAATAATTTTCATTTTCAGTGCACAATTAAAGGTCGAAAAAAACATATTTTTTATATCATTCTTAATATGCATTTACTATTGAATTTGTTTAACGTTTTCTACATTTTAAACACAATTGTAGTATTTTTTGCATGCATTTTAATGTAAAATATGCAAAAAAATTCTAAAATGTGCATTAAAAATATGCATGTATCGCAAAATATGTAACAATATGTATTATTTATACCAATGCCATTTTGTTGCAGAATTGTAGATTCGCAAAGATATTTGTTTACAACGTCCTCCATTTTGGAAATTGGTGTAGGCATAAGTGTAGTTATATAGAGCTTAAGTTTTGATTTTGAACCTGTCAATACGACCACTAAAACTAGGGAACTTTTTGCATATAACATTTTGAGTGCTCGCTATTTTTTTGTTTCTACTGCGATGTTCAAAAAATTAACATATATTAGATCGCACATTATTTTAAAATTGTCAAATTTGTAGTGAAAATTAAATTATATAAATAATTTTATATTATAATAGTAAAACATTTATACATGTGTATTTGGTGTTACTAATGGCCAATTAGTAGTGTCCGACCGAACTCATTTTTTTCGGCCGTAGCCAAACTTCGGTTTTAATAAAAAAAATATAATTTTTTTTTTTAGCTCAATAAATTTAAACCAAAAAGTTATTAAACATAAGCAAAAATAAAAATTCATAGGTATATTTTTTTAAAAAATCATATTTGGAAAATATTTGTACTATTTTAAGTAAAAAAAAGAATAAAATATTTGATCGATTTTTAATGTTATAAAAAAAAAAAACTTAAACTTATATTTAAAATTAAAAAGTTTGATATTGTAATGACAGAAAAACTATTTTTCCGCATTCACACCATGTGAATTGCTTCGTCTATCAGAATACAGCTGTCCGGCAGCTCTAAAAAGCTGTTCGCTAGCTACACTAGTTGGTGTGGCTGATAAATATTTTATTGCTACAGCTTTTAAATTTGTAAATGAAATTGAATTCCAATACTCAAATATATTTATATTTCTGGGACTTAAAGGCTCCGTAATAAACATTTTAATTCCTTTTTCAATAAAATTTTCATTTGGTTCTGCTACTTCTAAGTCTGGTTCTGCATCATGTCTATCCCAAATTGATGAACCTTTTATTCTCTTTTTACGATTACTTACCACTCGAAATTAATTGCAAGATATAAAAGTATATGTTTATTTAAATTATATCGCATTAAATTTGATTATTTCCTTATAAGTCTTGTAGGTATATTTCTGGAAAGTTTTTTTTAAACTCTTTTGGCTTTTTGAAATTTTTTCACACACATTGATATTTAAATATCGTTGTTTTTTTTTTGGTATTCTATCATACTCAACGTTGTATTTTTTATGTAGTTTTTTTTTTGTAAATTCTGAAAAGTAAATATAACCACAATAATTGTGGTTATATTTATATTTATATTTATAACAATTATTGTTATTTATTTGAGCTTTTTATTAAGTTCGGTAGTTCGGCAAAATTCGGCCCAAATTTGGCCGAACTTCGCAGAACTTCACATTTTGGCCGAACTCCGAAGCCGAAAACTCGGTAGGACACTACCAATTAGTAATACCAACAGTTTCGAAGTAATGCAAGGGTAAGGAGTTTAACTATTGTCTAGGTTTTTCTGGGATATTAAATTGGAGAACAAGTCAACATATCTTTTCGCATTCAATTTAGTAGGGACCCAGCATATTCGGGACTTCCCCCGTTCTTGAAATGCAGCTCATACTAAAGGGTGGTTAAATTTCAAGGGCCGATGTTGATTTTGAATAAAACACAAACTATTTAGGAAATTATTGTAATTTTATTTTATTATGATATATTGGTATTACTCAATTATGTATGGAACAAAATATCGGCCAAATGGGCGGCGCGACCACGGCGGCACACCTCCATCCGATGGTCCAAATTTTCGATGACGCTGAGGCATAATGGAGGTTCTATGCCGTTAATGTGCCGAATTATCTCATCCTTTAGCTCTTGAATTGTTGCTGGCTTATCGACGTACACCTTTTCTTTCAAATAACCCCAAAGAAAAAAGTCCAACGGTGTCAAATCACATGATCTTGGCGGCCAATTGACATCGCCATTACGTGAGATAACACGGCCATTGAATTTGTTGCGCAAAAGAGCCATTGTTTCGTTAGCTGTGTGGCAAGTGGCACCGTCCTGCTGAAACCACATATCGTCCACATCCATATCTTCCAATTCGGGCCATAAAAAGTTCGTTATCATCTCACGATAGCGAACACCATTCACAGTAACTGCCTGACCGGCCTCATTTTGGAAAAAATACGGCCCGATGATGCCGCCATCCCATAAACCGCACCAAACAGTCACTCTTTGTGGGTGCATTGGATTTTCGACAATCACTCTTGGATTCTCATTCTCCCAAATGCGGCAATTCTGTTTATTGACGAATCCACTGAGGTGAAAATGTGCCTCATCACTGAAGATGATTTTCTTCGAAAATTGATCATCCACTGTTGCCATTTCTTGCCACCATTCTGCCCATTCACGACGTTTGGAATGGTCAAGAGGCTTTAGTTCTTGAGCCAATTGCGCCTTGTAAGCGTGTAAATGCAAGACTTTATGCATAATGTTCATCAACGACGAGCGTGAGAGGTGCAATTGTTGGGCACGACGACGAGTTGAGGTGGACGGCTCTTCAGCCACACTATCGCGAACAGCAGCAATATTTTCTGCAGTACGAGCTGTACGAGCATGCACTGGTGTTCTCACATTTTGGTTTGCTCGAATTTTTCCACGATTTTTGCGATTGTACGCACATTTGGACGATCAAATTGACCAAAAAATCACGAAGTGCACGATATGCATTTTGATTTGAACGCCCATTTTCATAATAAGTCTGGATAACTTTAACACGTTGTTGGATTGTGTATCTCTCCATGGTTCAAATTGAGTAAGTCTGAAATAGAGAAATGTCAAATAAAATTCGGAAAAAAACTTGGCGTTTAGGTGTGGTTCACATTCAACATCGGCCCTTACAATTTAACCACCCTTTATAAGAGACCCGCCACCGTGGTTTCGCTTGTAGCATATTTGGGGAGGATGCCTTAGATCTCTCTAATATTTGTGGTGGTCATTTGGATGCTAAATACATTTTAGATTCATATCACATCAATTATAAATACATTTCACATACATTCCACCTATTTCAAGCTGGCGTTGAGCCGCTAAGAATATAAACATTTTCTGAAAAAGTAGTATATTTCATTATTAGAGGATTGTATGTAGAATAGGTGTGGACTTCATGTTTAATGTATAATTAATTAAGAATTCATACATAATGTATTCCGCATTTTAAAAGTATATATTTCCGTTGAAGCTAGGAAATCCTACGAATAGAATTTGCAAATATGAGAAATAATGTGTATTTCTTATATGTATAAAATATGTTTCAAATACAGGTGGAATGTATGTAAATCTTAAATTTTAAAAATTTATTAAACTAAAAGTTAAAGAATCTATAATTGTGTGAAAAAACTAAAACCAAATACGCAACTTACTTAAATTTAGTTCAACAACTTTAACTTCTTGACTTTAAGTTTATAACTTCTAAAATATTTTCTATAAAAAGATTAAAATATTTAAACCCTTGTAATTCTCATTTGGTTTATAGTTCATATTAGATAAGTATTTTTGTTTTGTCAAGTAAAACTTAAGTAATAAATTTCACATTCAAAACATTTCATAAAATATAATGGAAAGGAATTGCTTCATATACAAATATTTATCTTCAAATTTGCAATTTTAAAAAATCCTTAAAATTAATTAAAAAACACGTTTTTGCATTTTATTTAAATTGTTGTGTCATTTTTGAATCCAGGCTAAAGTGGGGTTAATGATATCCAATGAAGTCAGAATTCCATATCTGAATTATTTTGAGTATATTAAAGGAATGAATGAAAAAAAAATAAAATTTTGAAAATTTAGAATTTTTAATAAAAATACACTTTTTTTCTATACCCTCCACTGGTGGATATGGACCAGATGCGTTTTTATTATTATCAAAATTTTTTCCATATTCAATAAATTTAAAGTGTATCCGGTACAGACATCAGAAAAGTGCTAAACATTATTTTCTCTAAAGTTGTTAAAGTACGTGTGTACATATGAGTATGCTACAATGTGTTTATGCTTAAGTTGAATTTTGTCACACATACAAAAAACGTATATACACACACACTCATAAAAGTGTCAACTGTTTTTAGTGTTTTTGCTGGTCGCTCTTACCAGACCTTTGATATTGTTGCAGTCTTCCCATATTGCCCCTTTTATCAGCCAAAAATTTACTATATTTTTTATTTTTGTTATGCATATAAAAGTTTTTCTTTATTTTTTTTTTTTTTGCAAATTTTCGGTTATTAATATCAAAATGAAATAAAAAAAAATCCTTAAACAAATTTAAACTAATCTCTCTTTCTTTAACAAAGTCAAAACATTATGCAATTGTTTGTGTAAATGACATTTTGATCCTTTCATCCATCAACATAACAGATTTTTTATTTTTTTTTTTGGTCAGTTTTATTTGATTTAAATTTTTTGTTTTTTTAAGTTTTCCTGTTTTCTGTAGATTTTGAATCGTTTGGAAACCAATTTATAATTGTGTGCTTAAAAAAAAAAAACTTAACTTTTTTCTTTTTTGTGTGTGCTTTATTAAATAGAAACGGGGTTTTTAATACGAATATTTGTAGAATCACAAAAACAATAGAGAAACGTTTAACTTTGTTAATAAGTTTATTAGAATTCGCCAGAAAAGAACAAAATTTCTTTGTTTTTTGGGATATCATTACTTTTTGAAAAGATTTTTCATCAATAAAAAATGGCGTTATTATTTTTTTAAAATTCCAACTTCCTCCCACATGCGCGCAGCTGCCAAAAATGTTGATTTAGGGTCCCATTTCCTACAGAGCAAAAAGAGCTGTATTAACGAGGCTGTCCCAAAATTAGCCGACCTGATGTATAGATGGTGACAGTAGTTTGAATAAAATTATTGTGGTAAAAAGTGGCGAACTTATTAAACATATGTTTTAAGTTTCAAGGCGCCACGTTGTTTAGTATTTTTTTTTTACCCATCAAAAGTAAACAATTACAGTGATGATAAGTCTTTCAACAGTTGTTGCTCGCCACCTAATGGAGAGTTTTCGAACTTATTTTAGCTTTTTGGGCACCGCGATACATATGAGGGATAGAAACCTCATACATATTATTTTTCTAAATTGATATTGCCGTCACCGGGAATCGAACCCAGGACCATCTGTGTAACTTCCCAACGCGCTAACCATTACACCACCATTTAATATATATCCATTGTTTAATATATATATATTAGGCCGGGTCGATTTGTATGGAGGCAAAAAAAATCGCTCAACGTTCAAGGAAAATCGTATTCCAGGGCTCAAAATAAGAAATTTTGCCGAAGGAACCATATCTCTAAAACGAATTCTGATGTCCCGACTTTTGACCCGTAGGTCCACTTTGACCCATTTAGAGTGCCCCAATCGAATCCAACCCCAATCGAATATAATTTATACATGCATCTGCAAGAGCGTCTTCCAGAGAAGAAATAGAGACCCTAATCTTGGAAAGACTCCTACCACTTTCTGAAATATCTTTATCCCGAGATTTGTACATTTTGCTATACAAACACGGTTAAAAAGGCTCTCTTTCAACTTAAATTTTAACCCCTTAACGGTCACCTATAATGATGATTTATGCATTAATCTGCTAGCGCGTCTCCCGGAGAAGAAGTAGCTCCCATAATCTTGGAGAGATTCCTCCTATTTTCTGAAATATCAAAGTGGGCTTTTTCAAAATTTGACCCTACGGGTCAAAAGTCGGGACATCAGAATTCGTTTTAGAGGTATGGTTTCTTCGGCAAAGTTTCTTATTTTGATCCCTAGAATACGATTTTCCTTGAAAGTTGAGCGATTTTTAAATCGACCCGCCCTAATATATATATATATATATATTTTACTATTTGTTTTAAAAATGTTCACATATTTGTATGTTTTTTAAAATAAAACTTGAAAATATGTTGTGGACTTTCACCATAATATAAAGTTTTTGTTAAACTAACTTAATGATATTGAAAAATTTCACAAGTGAAATTATTGATTTCGCCCAGGTCTGCTCTTTTAGTATAATATGCAAACAGCTTAAAAAATTACGTGTACCAAAATCCAACCAAAAAAGTAATTATTTAACTTTTTTGGCTCAATTTTGGTACACGTAATATAGGTGTCGATAAATATATAGGTGCCGATAAAACCCACATCTGTCTATTTTCAATCACAACAAGTTTTGTTAAAATCGTGCTGCATGTTTTCCTTAAATGGCGAAAAGTAATAATGGGACAGATATTAACCATTCGTCGTCAAAGGGTTAAAACAGAATGATCTGAAAATATTGAGTTAAAAATCACTTTTTTTTATAAAAGTAATTCAAGCTAATTTTTTCTAAAAAATTACTTATATTTAAATATTTAAACTTTAAATATTTTCATAACCTCAACAATGATTATTTTCCTGTGCCATTTTCGAATTCTTAAAGAGCTTTGTTCTTGTCTTTATAACTGTGCCATTTTCACAAAATCGCTTAAGTCGACTTAGGCTAAAATCATTTTATTGTTTATTGTTAATGTCCTTATTTAGACTCATTCATCTATGCCTCTAACCCTAATTTCAAAATTTCTTTTAGTTCGAAACATATAATAATTATTTAAAATCTGAAAATACCGACATAAGGACGAATTTTTTTTTTGTTAATTATTGTTGGCCATGCTAAGTGTTTCTTGATAGTAAAGGCTTCTTTTAAAAAAATCCATTTAGTACAAAATTTGTAACAAATTTTAATTTGACCAATTTTATACAAATATCTTAAAACTACAAATTTCGACTTAGCGATTTTGTGAAAATGATACAGTTATATGACCAAATATAGGCTGTATTAAAAAATACAAAACAAAAAAATATGAATTTTTGTTTAAAATCAAAAAAAATTTTGCTCATTAAACATTTTTTCTTAAAAATGTGTTTTATTTGAATCGTTTTCAATAATGAACGGCTTTTCAAAAAGACAATTATAATTAATCAAATTCATAAAAAAAAAAATTATAGTTCTGAGTAAAATTGTATAACATTTAAAAGCCGGTTAACCGGTTTTTACAATTTCGGACACTGAAACCGGGTTCTTTATAATTTCAACTATTCGGAAAACCCGAAACTCGTTTTTAGAAAAATATCGAATAATCAATCACCCCAGTACGGAGTAATGATTTTTGGTCCAATTTGCTTAAAATCTGGTTAACCAGGTTTTTTCAAATTCCAGACACCGAAACCGTTTGTTTTTTTTTTGTTTTTTTAATGTCAACTATTCAGGAAATTCTAAAAACGGTTTTCTAAAAATGTCGAATAATCGATCACCCTAGTGTGGAATAATAACCATTATTGGTCCATTTTGCTAAATCTCGCTTAGTTTTCGAAATTCAGCCTAGTTTATGATTATAAAATAACAAATATGAGAAAGTGACTCCATCTACAAGTGAGACTGATAGCGGAAACACTAAAAAGTAATGGATTGAAAACAATTATGGTTTAAATTAACTGACAAAATTTTTAATTTGAAAGCAAATATTACTAAATTATAGGTCGAAAAATTAGTTCAAATACGGATGAAATTTGTTCTTGAGCTAAAATGAAATAACTACTAACTTTAGCTAAATAACGTTATTAAGCAATAACAACAGAAAAAAGCAGCTTGATTCAATTGGAACAAGTTTAACAGACGTTTGAACTTACGTTTTTAATGAGTCTTTAAATTTCTTCGTTATTATTTAAAAGTTAGCTAAAAAATATTATTTTTAAAAATGTTAAGTTTTCTTTGATCTTCTTTTATTAAATTCTTCTTATTTTAAACGCGCTTAAGATAATTTATTTATTAATTATAATTATTTACATCCAATATTTCGTCTCCACATTGGGTGACTTCTTCAGGGAACAATTATTACAATTTGATTGAAAAACTTGTTTTAAAATAAGAAGAATTTAAATAATAGTATATTCTGATATTAAATTCTTGGTCAAAATTTCTTTCTCTCCCAAATTTAAATAATTTTGAAAACTTTTTACTATTAAGTTTATATTATATGCAAAAATTATATATTCAACACTTTACTAGTTTAGATTACCATACATAAATATTTCCTAAATATTATTATAACAAAAACAAAGAACCATGTACCCACATCACTACTCTGCATGTTGCAGACAGCACGTAAAATATTTATTTTATGTATGCATGCATTTATTAGGGTTGTTCAAAATTCTGTAATCTTTGTTAACTTTATACAATAGTCTTTTAAATTTATATCATTGTGGTAATTTAACTGTATCTTGTGTACATTTATAATTCTTAATTAGAAACTTTGTTCGATCCTAATTTTATGTTGCATTTGAGCTACTTCAAAAACTGTCTACGCCTGTTGAAACTGACATTGGAAATCTCTTATTTCGAAATATTTTATAAATTTAGAGAAACGATGAACTGGGTTAGTTTGACTATACTTTCTCATTGAAACGTCTACACACAAAGAGTTGATGGCCATTTAATTTTGTTTGCTCACACACTGAGAGAATTATCTACATGATTTCAATGAATTTTCACATTAGATCTATGAATTGTCACTGGAACTAGTACATTGAAACTCTTCATTAAATTAATGCAGACTTTTTCGTAAAATTTAATACAAATTTTCATATTTTTTATTAAAAATTTCATTGGACTAATGAATAAGTTTCATTAAAAATAGTTTTATTTAAACTATAAAACCTTTTCATACTTTTCATAATTTTTCATAAAAATCTTCCAAGAATTTCTCTCTGTGTAGTTTTAAACTTTCACAATACAAACCAATACAAAATGGGACTCGTTAGGTTTGGGAGATACATTCACAAATATATATATAGGTATAAAACTTTGCAATGGAATAAAACAAAGATGAATTTTTTAAATTGACATGAAATTTACTTTATTCCAAAGATAATCTTCTGGCTCTATAATTTAAATATGACTTTTGGCATATGACCGCCACGGCTGCCTCGGACGTAGTCCAATCTGGAGGTCCAATTTTCGATGACTTTTTCCAACATTTGTGGCGGTATTACGACAATAACTCGGCGAATCCCAGCAAAAAATTTCCAAAAAGGTAAGCGGGTTTGTAATCAAGCATTTTGGGCAGAACGCATTCCTTACTAGATTACCTACTCGATTCTTTTAACAGGGCGTGAGACTAAAATAATTGATTCTTTAGAATTGATTATTTTTTTTACCAAAGAACCATTTACTTTATATTTTTAAGAACTACATACATTTTTTAATAAAGAAATAGTTCCATTGTAAAACTACGAAGTACTTACACAAAAAAAATAAATAAATAGTTCCCTGGAAAAATAAGAAGTACTTACATTTAAAAAAATGAAGTAGTTCTATAAGTAAAGTCAACTTTTACTCACACGTAATTCTCCTACGTCACTCAAATATAACGATCAAAACTCAAACGGAAATAAAATCCTAAAAAATGAAACATCGAATTGTTATGATAACATGGGTTTGTCATAATTTTGGAGCTATAAACCACGAAAATATAAATTTTTCAAAAAAAAGAACAATTCAAAATTGAAAAACAAAAATATGACTCACGCACAATCACCCTCGAAAATTTTTTTTACACTCACTCACGATAACGTCAGTAATTTCAACTTCCACTCACAATTTTCTGCTCACGTGCGCTTCCCTAATTTATGCCTAACCACAGTTTAACAAAATTTAGGCAACTTGCAATTTCTGTTATTTTCCTGCAAATAAAAATTTGTTTGAAAAAATATATGAGATAAATTCTTTAAAATTGTATAACTTCTTTTTTCAAAACTAGGAACTACTTCCTTTTATTAAGAAAAAGTATATGATTACTTCTTGAGTACAAAAAGTTATACATATAAGTTAATAACATTGTTATTTTCTTTTAAGTAAATAATTACTTTGTTATTGAGTTCATGCTTTCTGGTTTAAATTTAAAGAATTGATTACAATACTACTTGCTTTTTTGACTCTATCGTTGGAATGAGTTTGGTATTGCAGTTACTAAATTTGGCAATGAGATATGTAAGCAAGTGTGGGCATCACCTTCTTTTTGGAATGTGTAATTTTTTCCTGGGATGTTGTCCTCCAAGTGGTAAATCGTTTCTGGTCCAGCGGCGTTAAATCGCACGATCATGGAGGCCAATTCACGGGTCCGAAACGTGAAACTATGCGGTTACCAAACGTTTCCTTGAATAAATTAATTGTGGCACGAGCTGTGTAACATGTTGCTCCGTGTTGCTAAAACCACAGCTCCTCCAGATCATGGTTTTTCAACTGATGAACGAAAAAGTCAGTAAGCATGGCTCTATAGCGGTCACCATTGACTGTAAAGTTCTGACCAGCATCGCTTTTAAAGAAGTACGACCAATGATTCCCCCAGCCCATAAAGCACACGAAACAGTCAGTTTTTCTGGATGTAACGGTGTCTCAACATACACTGAAGGATTATCATCACTCCAAATACGGCAGTTTTGTTTATTGACATATCCATTTATCCAAAAGTGAGCTTCGTCGCTAAACAAAATTCGCTTATGAAAATCGGGATCATTCACCGCCTCAGTCTACCGCTTATTCAGGCGTCAGTCTATTCATATTGAAATGCCAAACTAAACTAAACATAAATCCCTTGACAGCTGATAAAATGGCCGCCAGTTAAAAAAGTGTTCTGTACCTGTATAAAAACACCCTTTACAAGTGAAAATTAAATTTTCCGATTCACAATTGTATTTGAAATTGGAAAGCGTAGTGCGTGAACTGTGTTTCTTAATAAGCAGCACCTCTGAGTCAAAACGTCATTTTAAAATTTTTCAACAAAAACTTATGAACTTTTTAAAAAGTTTGCGAAATTTAGTTATTATTCGCATTTTTTTTATAAAAAGACATGGCTTGAGAACATAGTTAGGTATCTGAGGAATTGTGATCAAAGAAAACAATTTACGATGTAATATTAGTTACTTTCATCAAAAATAAATTCTTAAACATTTTTTTTTTATCTAAAAATCTGACTTTTTTCAAATTCGCCAAAATTAAATCGGTCCACACGCTAAGTGGATAGATGGATCGTTTCAGTATTATTTTTTTTAAATCCCCATTATGTGTGTAAAGAAAAGTGGCCAAAGTCATTTTAATATTAGCTATCTTTAAATTTTTTAAAATTATTTATTCGTAATGTGAGCTGTGAAAATAATACAAAATTTAAAATTTTTTTTTTTCTTGTGTAGTGTAGGGTTAACAATCTCATAAAAACAAAATATTTTTTTCCTGTGTTGTCGAGGTTAAATATAATTTAAACAAAATGTTGTTATTCTTTTTTTTTAAGTTTTTCAAAAACTTATTTTTATAAAAATATGTCCTTTTAAAAATCGCAAAAATTTTCAAAGTCCTAAATATTTTTCTAAAATTTTGAAAAAATTAAACATTTTTTTTTATAAATCCTCGTCTAAGCCAGGGCTGTCCCGTCAAAAAATCAACATTTTAAAAAATAAAAAGCAGCCTAATCTACAAATCAGTATCAAAATGACCACATTATACAACATGTACCCTGCAACTAAATTAAAAAACTGTCTAAAAGCATATACAATTTTAAGCAAATGAAGTAAAATTAACTAAAATTTGTACTTAAATTAAAATCTATTTTAGTTTTGGTTTATGAAAAAGTTTTATATATCGGTTAAAGCTGCTTACCATATGTAATGCTAACTTTTTTAATTGCGCTAAACAAGCGATATTTCTTGTGAAACATGTTGAACAAATATTCAAACCCAATAAATTCAAGAAAAACGTGTGCAGTCAAATCGAAACGTTTTTAAAATATTGATAGCGGAAATTAAACTCGATGACAGTTGACAGTTTTGACATACCCTGCAAAACCACACATTACCATATAATTTGTAAGGTAATGTGTCGACATAGGGCTCCACGCATTACATTACACCTTACTTCACTGATGAATTTTACAGGTGTTGAGACTCAAAGTAATGGTTGGACTCATTGCCTTGTAGGGGATAAAGTAACTGGTTGCTTATATAGTTACTTGTTTTGAAAAGTTAATGTGTCTATTAATTGATTTTCATAAAAAAAAATTATTACAGATATTTTTTTTTAATTAAATAAATGACGTGGGCACTCGTTCCTTTTATCAAAAATAAACACCTTACCCTCATGCTTACAAAAAACCACAAAGTAATGTATCTATAAATAGATTTCCAAAAAGATATTTTAATAATTACTTTACGTTTATAATTCATGCACTATGTAATTGATGATCAATCATTATTTTATGTTTTGAAGTAATGTAAAAGGTAATGAGGTATCATTGCAAGGTAATCTATAAGTTTCCAACTATCGGTAACTCATTACTTTATTCTGCGAAATAATGCTGAAGGTAAGGAGTATTTATTACAAAGTAATAGATTATGTAGCCCATTATCGGTAACTCATTACTTTTTGTTTTGAAATAATGATACAGATAAGAAGTAAACATTACAGGGTAATGCATTCCTTTATCGCACCCATTACCAAAGATTTCCTGGGTACTCCTGCAACAACACAAAAAACAACGAATGGCAACAGGCCGCAATAGTGAACATTCCCTTACATATTTTTTTAACTTTTGAGTCACCCAATTCGGCCTTTAGACCATATTGGTCCAAGTGGTTGGTATTATCTGAAGGCTACATATATAATTTGCCAATAAACTTTACACTCGGACATGGGCGGCTCCAGCAATAAATATACAGGGACGTTTCATATGCCATTATATAAAATTGCATGTGTTTGTAGTTGTTTGTACACTGAGGCGTATGAAATTTGATTTTATATTAAATGCTGGAGAAGCGCCTGCTCTCGGAAAAATCGGTTTAAAAAGTGTTGCTAACAATAACTAAAAGTGGAATTATATGAACCATTGGTTGGTTAAAGGTTAATTCAATTGTCAACCATTTTCTTTAGACTTTCGAATAGTTGTGAAATGTTGTTAATGATGTCTTTTCATTTCAATTAATTTTCAGCAAAATTCTTAATATTCATCTTATTATTTATTAACCCTCAATAAAACTTTAAATAACTATAAGTGTTGTTTGTACAGATAGTGGAGGGAAGTGATGGCGGTGATGTTGATGGCGATGGCAACGGTTGTTATTTGCAAGTTAAAAAGTAGTACAATCCTGTTTTAATAGCAGTTCTTTAAAGTACACTTGTATCTTATCATCATTAGGGCAACCAAAAAGCAGCTCTAAAAATAATGCTTTAAGCGCTTTAAAAAAGCTCTAAAATAAGCCGTTGAGATAAAAAAACCGTTAAATTTAAAAAGCAAACCGTTGTAATAGAACAAGTAGTTTTTCTTAAGCTTCAAAATTCAAAATGGTTTAACAAAATATTTTGATAAACCAATTTGTTGCGCCCTCTATCACTTTTAATATTAACCGTCTGATACATAACAAAAAATCATAACGTGACGTCATACGACCGTAGTACATTTGTATTAGCAAATTCTTTAACGACATACATTTATTTATTATATAGTCATTTATATTTTATTTAGTCAAAAATTTTAAATCCAAATGATCGTGTTCTGAAGAATAGAAGTAGTATTTTAGTAGTAATTTTCAACTTTGAAACTGTTTAAGTAAAAATTATTTTTAAATACAAAAGTTTTTTACATAAATTATTTAAAGTACAAATACTAATAAAATATGGTTATAATATGACATATTAAAAGTAGGATAATTTTTTTCTTATTAAGTAGTAAAAAAAATTATATGTTTTTATTTAATCATTGTGTTTATACACACAGAGAAAAATTTTGCAATTTGCCAACTGAAATTTGGTTAATGCGACTCAAATTAGGTTATTACGAATTTCAGACGGTTGTCACAACTTTACATTAGTTTTCATAACAAAGTTCGGTTAATTCAACTGAATTTTAGTTACAACACCCAAAATATTCAGAAATCTAATGTAAATGTCGTTGTATTAACTGAATTTATCAGTTGTTACCATTAATATACACTTTTCAATTCGGTTGGCTCTTTATTTCTCTCTGTGTATCCTTAATGAGAAATGCATGCTTTACTTTTATCAATACGTCCAATATTAAAGTCGCAGGAGGTAAAAAATCCACGCTGGTAGTCATTTGTACTACTATTGTACGCGTGACGGTTATTTTTTATTTAGCACTAGCTACTATGACTTTTGGCGCTTTGTAGCGAAAACAGACCAGTGCCTCTGGTGTGAATCAAACCCACGATCCCCGCACTGATAAGCCAGCACGCTACCAACAACGGGGCGCACTGAGTGACGGTTAAATTTTTAGCTTTCAATTAAAAAAAAAACTATAATTCTGATTAATAGCAAAAAGCAATAAAAGCCCCATCCAAATATAGCTATATATCCAAAATAAGCTAAAATAAGCAAATATCAAAAAATAAGCTAAAAAAAGCTCTAATAAACATAGCTCAACATTTTCATTATTTCAAGATCAGTACTTCGTTTCTGTAACTAATGCGATATGTTTTAGCATCGAGAAATACATAATCTATATAATGTATAATATAATATTATAACTGTGAGCAGCTGGATTTTAGTAAAATACGTTATTAGCAAAAGGAATTACGTGACTTTCTATTGACTTTATATTTTATTGTCTGTAACTCACCCTATACAAAAAAAAAAATATTTCCCTCCTTTTTTAATTAAATCGGTTTGTTGAAATTTTTAAAAGCTGTCAATTAAAAATTAATTTAATCAATTAAATATTTGCTCATTTTTTGTATTATCGCTCAAAAGCAAACATCAACACATTTTTGTTGTTTTTTGTAATAAAGGGTGTTTTTATACAGGTATACAACTTTAAGTTGGTAACGCTTTTTAACTGGCGGCCATTTTGTCAGCTGTCAAGTGATTTTTGTTTAGTTTGGTTTGGCATTTCAACATGAATAGACTGACGCCTGAACAACGCTTCCAAATTGTGCCAATTTATTTTGAAAATCATATTTCTGTTCGAAATACGTATAGCGCACTACGTCCATTTTACGGTCAACATAATCGTCCATCAGAGCAATTAATTCAAATAACTATGGAACGTTTTCGCACCACGTTTACTCTAATATGCATCCACAGAGACGTTGTACAGTGCGTACAGAAGAAGTCATTGCTGATGTAGAGCGTAGCGTAGAGGATGAACCCAATCAGTCTATCCGCCATCGTGCACAGGAATTAGATATGAGTCCATCCACGTTATGGAAGATTTAGCGGAAAGATCTTGGTTTGCGTGCTTACAAAATCGAACTCGTGCAACAATTGAAGTCACACGATCACCTAGCAATGCGTAGATTCGTTGAATGGGCCCAAAACAAGATTGCCGTTGATACCGGTTTTTATAAGCAAATTTGGTTTCATAGTTTCACGTTTTGGGCCCGTGAAATGGCCTCTAATATCGTGCGATTTAACGCCGCTGGACTATTTTCTGTGGGGATATGTGAAGTCGCTAGTCTACGGCGATAAGCCCGAAACGATTGATCACTTGGAGGACAACATTCGCCGGGTTATTGCCAATATATGGCCACAAATGTTGGAAAAGGTTTTCGAAAATTGAACCATCAGAAGTCATATTTAAATTATAATGCCAGAAGATTATCTTTCGAATAAAGTAAGTTTCATGTCAATTTAAAAAAATCATCTTTGTTTTATTCCATTTCAAAGTTCTATGCCTCTATAAAAACACCCTTTATTTATGTAGTTGCTTTTTATAAATATTTGTGTTTAGTGGTATTGGTAATAAATATTTGAAATTTATTTCAATTAGATTAGATATTAATTCTTAGTAGGTGTATTACTCAATTAAGTTGAATAATTTAGTTTCAGTTGTTTAAATCTGAATATTTATTTATTCTCAAACATTATCATAAAATTGATAAAGTAATTTTTAAAGTTTAATTTCGTTTAATAAAAATTTTAATTTTTTTTAAACAGAAAGAAAATGCAAAAATAAGATTAAGAATTATTAAAAAACAAAATACTCTGATATCAACAAAAGCATTAGTTTCTGCAAAGAAAAATCCAAACAAAATTCTGCCAAAAAAATTCTGCTTCCATAGAAATAAAAAAATTATTTTTTGTGAATTTATTCATATACGTATAAACAAATCTGCTAACTAAATGAGAATTTCATGCCGGTTTACATTCAATGTTATAAAATTGAAGCTGTTAAAAAACATTTGTAATGGCAACAACACGTCTATAAAAAAAACTTGGTATGACAACAATATTTTTTTTTTTTTGGTTTTTCTTAAGGTATACGATATTTATCACTTTTTAATCACGTGAATTATTATTTAATTGAAAAAAAAAGAAGTGTCAATTTCTAATTGAATTAGCAAATTTTCGTTGTTGGCGGAATTTCAGCAACTAAAGTTATTGAATCGATGGTTTTCGTGATTGAAATGTGTTGTTATTTTTTGGGGGTCAAGTTTTTTTTACATTGTTTTTGGTACAGAACTAGGATACAGAACTAAGGATATTACACAAACATTTTTTTTTTTTATTTTATTAAATTACAAAAAACGAATGTAAACAATTATTGTAAAATCATAAAACAGTCATTAGATGTGGTTTGTTTTCTTAAATGAACTACAAATGTATCAAAAAATTAAATTTGTTCTGCCTGACTGACATTTACATTAAAAATAAGAAAACTACATTACAACCCAAACAACTACAAATTTGTAAAGCAGAAGTTCCCTGAGTGTATCCTTTCAAATAAAAAACAGGCTCTATCTTATTTTTGGCTGCCCTATCATCAACATGTTGGTTGTTGTACTACACAATTTACTAAATGTCGCTACTAAATGCTGTTGACTGTTAACGTTGATAAAAAATAATAATGTTAAAAATTATTTTCTATGAATATGAGGGCAATTGCTAGTTCAGTTGTAAATTAAATGAGATACAACCGAAAAGCATATTGAACGAAACAGAAAAAAAGTAAAAACTTTTTCCCCTTTATTTCGTTTGCAAAATTTTCTTATACTATAACTTACAAGTATGAAACACAAATTTTGTAAAATTTTAAATGAAGAAAACTTTATCAATTGCTATTTTGAGTAATTGTTAAGAAGTTGTTAGTTGTTATGTAGTACAATACTTAATGTTATTATAATTGTCAAAAAAAGTTTAAATTATTTGTAATGAAATATAAACAAATGTAATGCAAGTGAAATGAAATATTTTACACCATATCTGTATGGGTCAAAGTTGAGACACTCAGGGAACTTCTGCTTTAAAAATATGTAGTTGTTTGGGTTGTAATGCAGTTTTTTTTTATTTTTAATGTAAATGTCAGTCATTTGTAGAACAAATTATATTTTTAACTAACCTCGTAGTTCGTTTAAAAAAACAAACCACATCAAATGACTGTTTTATGAATTTACATTAATTTTTAACAGTCGTTTTACGTCATTCAAAAATATAAACAAAAATAAATGTTTGTTTATTTATTTTTTACTAACATGTTTTTTTTTTATTATAAATTCATTCTTTATTTACAATCTATCCGAGGATAATAAGCAAATTTGTTAAATTTTATACATAACAGGGGTTATGTAACTCCAATGAGATACATATCATAAAAAATAAAAATTAACTTAGTCATTTTTATAAGATTAAATTACATTCGTGAAAGAAATTTATTTAAGTAATAATGGATCTTAGTTACGAAGAGGGAGATCTAATACATGATTTCGTTTAAATCTTCTAGTTTCATTGGTACTGTCTAGCAATGATATCGCCACAGGATATACGTGGTTACTTAGCCTATGCAACTACCTCTCGCTTATATTTCTGGCTTCATCTAGAACAGATGAAATCGACAAATCTCGTTTGATCACAACATTTCTCACGTACCACGGTGTATCAAGGATTAATCTTAAGGTTTTTGATTGATATCTCTCTAGAATTTCGATATTTGAATTGCTGGCGGTACCCCATAATTGGAGACCATATGTCCAGACAGGTTTCAGAATAACTTTGTAGATTCGTAACTTATTATTTAAATCTAACTTAGACTTCGGACCTATAAGCCAGTAAAGTCGTTTTGTTTTAATTTTTAGTTGTTCCTGCTTACTCTTTATATGAGACTCCCAGGTAAGTCGTCTATCTAGAATCATTCCTAGATATTTGACTTTATCACGTTTTGGGATTACGTTACCATTTATGATTATATCGGGACAATCACCAGTTCTGAGAGCAAAAGTTGTATGATTGGATTTCTCGGAATTAACCTTAATGTTCCATTTTTTTAGCCAGCATTCAAGATCGTCGAGTTCCGTTTGAACAAGTAAGGATGCCTCAGCTGGGGATTTACTAGAAGCGATAATTGCCGTGTCATCCGCATATGTAGCCACCATGACATTGTCTCTTGTAGGCATATCTGCTGTGTAAATGGTGTATAAAATGGGACCTAATACACTGCCCTGTGGAATTCCAGCATTAATTTCATACAATTCTGATCTGCTTTCATTTACTTTTACATAAAAATGTCTACTAGATAAATAACTTTTCAAAAAAAGACAATAAGGTGCAGGCAAAAGATTTTTTATTTTGTAAAATAGACCCAAGTGCCAAACTCTATCGAAGGCTTGCTGGATATCGAGAAATGCAGCAGAACAGTATTTTTATTCTTCTAAAGCCTCAATTATAATATTGACAATTCGATGAATTTGTTCGGGAGTCCCATGCTTATGTCTAAACCCAAATTGATGCTCTGGAATGACGTTTCTACTTTCTAAAACCGGAAATAGTCGTTTCAGAAATATTTTTTCAAATATTTTCGAAAATATTACGAGTAAACTTATTGATCTGAATAAAGTTACAAGATGTGGTGGTTTGTTTTGTTTCTGAATCATTATTATTTCCGCACATTTCCACTGAGATGGTAAATGATTAAGCCTTATAATTGAGTTGTAAATTAGGGTTAAAAATACGACACATTTGTGAGGTAATTTACTGACAACGTTCGCATTAATTAAGTCGTATCCAGGACATTTTTTTTTATTCAATATCTTGATTTCTTTTTTAACTTCGTTTGGTGTGAAAAATTTAATTGGAAGATCCACTTGTAAAGGACTATTTAAAAAATCATTTATTTCTTGTTAACATGTGTTAGTCATTTTTTGAATATTAAAAAACAAATGTTAGTTGAATTTACTGAAATATCAGTCGTCCTCTCTTTAAGTGAAATTTAGTTTGTTTTTAACTACATTTGCAGTGGTCTTTTCCTAAATAGTATTCTAAGTGTACCTGATCAAACCATGAGTTCTTGTGGGTGGTTGATTAGAATGAGGCTGAAGATGACCTAGTCGTGTGCGGCCAAAAGTGCGGCACTCCCGCTAGCGTGATCCTCACTACATATATTTTTTCTTTCTCTTACATTTAATAACAATTAGTGTTTTATATTTATAATACACTGAAAGAGTCATTCTTCTTGATATTAATGAAAGATTTTGGATATAATTTTTTTTCGTAAATTTATTGAAGAATTTCATTATATGGGTCAATTTCAAAAAAAACGCATTTTTTGTGTCCCCGCACTTTACACTACTATTTTAGGTAAAAAAAAAAAAAACAAAAAAAACAAAAATGTGAGAGTGATCAGCGAGGAATATGTAACAAAAAACGTAATTCTGAAATTTGTATGTTTGTTTTTTTGTTTATTCAGAATGGTGTTTTGTTTCTCCCTCTGACTCCTTCCATACAAAAGCACGTGTCCCCCGTTAGAATTTTTAGTAAACAAAATAAAATAAAATCCAGAAAAAAAGTAAATATGCAACATTTAGTAACAGTTTTCGAATTATTGCGTTTCTTTCTTGTATTTTGATTTGTTATAGTGGTCAAAACTTAATTAGTGCGAATTTGGCGTTGCAAAGAAAGGTTGTCCCCACAATTTGCATTGAGCGTCACTTTTTTATAATTCAAGTAATATTACTAGTTTTCAATTTGCATTTAAATAAAGTAAATAACGTAAGGAAAGTACAAAGTTTAATTATTACAAAAGTGAAAAAGCGAAAAAAAAATCTATTAAAAAAAGTGTGCATTTGCGTAGTTTTTGTGAACACCATGGTATGGGCGCGATAAAATTTCATGAGCGTCACGCTAATTTTTTTAAAAGTGAATATATTATATGTAAAATAATGAAGTTGACAATCATTGTTTACATGGTTTCAACTCATTTTTTTATAATTTGTGAATTTGAGAAATAAATTGCCTACGAAAAAAAACCAAAATAGGCAAACATTTCATGAGCATCACTTTTGATATATATTGCTTCATAGCTTAAAATGCTTAATTTTGATATTATTCTTTAATTTTCAAGAGTAAAACATCAAAATTAACGGCGGCTGAAAGAGCACGGAGATATCGAGAGAAAATAAAGGTCGATAAAGCGCGTAATGACGAATATAAAAGAAAGAAGAAATTAAGGTATAATCGTGGTATATTTGAGTTTAATTTTTTTTGTTACTGACTAATTCTGTTTATGAATAGCAACAAGAAACGGAACTGCCACAAACTTAATTCGAAAGTGGTAAAAATGAATGAGAATGAAAAAAAAACAAAGCCGCTTGTCATTTCATGAAGTTTATACAGATTCAGAATAAGAATTCGAATGAAAATTTATAAATTAAATTAAGTTATTGTTTTGCGTCAAATATTTACATATGTGTATAAGTTTCTTCAAAAATTACTTCCTTTTTTCCATTTTTGTTAAAGACATCAAAGAATATGTACATGTTTAGTTTTGTATGAAAATTTTTGTTTTTTGAAGAATTTTTGTTTTTTTTTTTATTTACTTTTTGTAAAAGAATAAACTTTTTTTCGTTAAACTTTAAATTTGGCATTATTTCTGGTTTACGTGCAACAAAATCTCTTGATCGTCACAAAATATTTTGAGCGTCACACTTAGTTTTTTTCCCTTAAAACGCTTATAATTGCAGTTTTTTTTAAATACATTGTTACAAGCCTATTACTTTGCAAGGAACCTTTAAGTTTAGGTCTTTTTTTAACAAAAATTTACATATTTTCATCTTAAAATTTTAAAGTAACTAGTCACTTTTTAAAAAAATTAAAAATCAAGGTGAAACGTGATTTTGTGTTTGTAATCGAAAAGGTGATTTTCGCAAAAGTCAATCTTGAGAAACAAAAGAACATCGTAGTAAGCTTGAATTTCAAATATTTTTGCATTTTTAGCGAATTTTTAAACATATTTGGTGTGTGACGCTCAAGATAGAAATCATAGAAAACCTAAAAAAAAATCAAAAAATATTGATTTTTTTGAGAGCCTAAAAGTACCACCGGCTTCTTCATCAATTTCTACATAAATTGGCAACTCTTACAGGCGAATTGAAAAAACTTTAAAAATAAGCAAAAAAAAAATTGTTGTGTACGTTTTTTTTGAAATTGACCCATATACAAGAAATTCTATTAATATTATGACATTTTTCATAAACTTTTTTTTTATAAAATTTCATAGTTTCATAAAAAAAAATTTATTCCATTTCGTAAACTATCTCTTATGATGATATAATGAAAATTTTCTTTAGAGCTATGTTTTAAATACTAAACTTTTTAGCTTTTTCATAAATTTTATAAATTTATTAATATTCATAGATTTCAAACTCTTATATTTTAGATCTAATTCTCAAGTTTTCAAGATATCTTATAAAGTACTTTACGAATTCAATGGAGCCTATTTTTTTGATTTTAGACTTCTACGAAGTTGTTTCATAAATTATATGAACCGTTTCATTAGCGTAATGCAGTTTTTCAAGACATTTATGAAAAGTTTTATTGATACAAAGAAACTTTTTAATATTTTAGAATTTTATGGAACTCTTGCATAAAATCTATGAACGCTTCACTGTCGAAATGATTCATTTGTTTTATGAAGATTTTCATTAATTCTACAAACATTTCATAAACATTGACTTACATGAAACGCGTTTCATAGATTCTATGAAAAGTTTCAATGGACGAGTTCCAGTGACAATTTTCATTAAAGCTATGAAGAAATTCATTCATGAATTGAAGATAATTTTCTCAGTGTGGTAGCATTTTAATTATAGTCTCAAACCTGAAAATTCCAGATAAAATGTTACTGCTAATTTTCATTAAATTGTATGCAGAAATATAATTTTATTTATGTAAATTTTCTTACAGTCAAGGAAAAAGTTTTATTAAAAAACTTTAAGAAAATTTTCTTTTATTTTGTGAAGAAACGGTTTACACAGAGAAAAAAGTAGGCATCAACAATAGAATTTTTAAATTCAAACTCCCTCAAATTTAAATTAAAGTTTATTTCCGACATTTTTATTTTTTTTTTTTTGTGAAATGTTTGTAAATTGTAGTTTTTCAAAAAATAATTCTTGAAAAAAAAAATTCAAAATTACAAAAAAATCAACAAATGGGTTATTGTATTTACAAATCAGCATTGTTTGTGGTAATTTAAAAAAAAAACTTTTTTTTCTTCTATTTACGGAAATGCTCTATGAGACATGTTTAATATTACAAATACAATTTTGTAATTTATTTATGTATATGATTTACGGAAAAATTTCTTTTTTATTCCCCAATAAAATTCTCTCTGTGTGGAAAAATAATCGTGGATCTGATCTATTACGACTATTAAAGTCCAATTTAAGGATAAACAGGAAAGCTGTAAAGCAGTAATGTCATATTCCCCCCGGGATCCACGCATGTATTTGTTATATACAATATTCTAAATTTAAACCTTTACAAAAAGCGATAAAGATATTTGAAAAAATATATATATAAAAAAAAATGACTTTTGACAACACAATAACTTTAAGCATAAAGTTAACCATTGAGCATAAAGTTAAAAAACACCAAAAAACAAAAAAATAATAAAAAACTTTTTGACCACAAAAAAATCCCCTAGTTAGCATTTTAGCATTAAGCACTACTCGTCGTAGTCGTACACTCAAAATAGTTTGTAGTTTAATTTAACTAAAAATTGAATTTAACCCAAATAAAAAAAAAAAAAAAAAAAAAAAAAATCCGGTCTACTTACTTTTCATTTAAATCGAATGTTTTTTGTTATTTTTTTTTAAATATTGTTTAAATAACTAACAAATCCATAAGAACAAGAGTAGACACCAACAATTGAGTTTAGTAAGTTAAAAATAAGTGTTTAAATTGTAATTACAGATCCGAAAAAATAAAAGTTATATAGTCAGTTATTTGAAATAATTTTAGTTTTTTTGTTTGTTTATTTTTCATTTCTACAAATTTATATCCACTAATTACTCGGATTTGTTTTTGTTTTTGTTCGAGTAAACGAGTAACTTGATTGTGAGGTTTTTAAAGTTTCAAAATTACTCGAGTAACTAGAATATTTTTAATAATATTTTTTCATTATTTTTTTCTTAAAAATACACAAAAATACAAAAAAAAAAAATGCAAAATTAGTTGGTCTGAAAAATACTTTATCAAAATTAATTAGTTTTCAAAAATATGTTCTTAAATAATATACAATTGAGATGTTTTACTTTTTTCTTTCATTTTCATAAAGATTGAGTTTGAGCAGTTTTTGCAAAGATACAAAATAATATTGCTTAGCAGTCCATACCTTGGAAAAATATAAAAATATCCATAAAGACTACTGCAGGTACACATTAAATTAATTGAAAATCAGTTAAAAAATGACTACTTACTTTTCGTTTAAAACAATTGTATTTTCAATTAGTTTATTTTCAACTTTTGAAAAGTTAATTGACAAAATCAATAAAAACAATAGATTGTTTTCATTTATTTCAGTACTGAATATAATATAACAACTTTTTCTTTTAAATACAAAATTTTAACTGAATATTTTAACTATTACCGAAAGTCCGTTTTTTTTGTTTATTTTGTTTATTTCATAACAGACAGAAAGTTAAAAAATATATTTCTTTGATAATTTAACTGTATATTCCATTGAAACAACTTTAGCGATTGATTTTTAATGGAAAAGTTCTTGTGAGTGTACTTTTTCGCGGTCATTATTAAACCAACGAGTTTTGTTCGATTTTATTTTGTTTGCAAAATAGATAATTTTTAATGTATTTTTTTCTATGTCATATTTTGACATTTTTACTCATACACTGAGAAAATTATCTGCATGATATCAATGAATTTTCATATTGGATCTATGAATTGTCACTGGAACTTCCCATTGAAACTTGTCATTAAATTAATGTAGTTTCTCATAAAATATAATCAAAAAATTCATATTATTTATTAAAAATTTCACACGGCTTATGAAATAGTTTCATTAAAAATAGTTTTATACTAACACTATGAAGCTTTTTTATGAACTTTAAGAAGATTTTCATTCACATTGTGAAAAAAAAACTTTATTATTTTAGTGAAAACATTTCATTAAAACTAGTGCAAGAAATTCTCTCTGTGTATTTGCTTTTTTGCCATTTTTTGATTTTTAAATTTTGGGCTTAAAAACAGCCTTTTCTTAGGATTTTTAAGCTTTTGCAATTTTGCCTTTCCAGATATTCTTTGCTTTTTTCAATTTTTTTTTTTACTTTTTCTTTTAAAAAGTGTATTGTTTTTTTTACATGTTTTGCAGATTTTTTATTTTTTGTTTTTTTCCAAACTTTTTTTTGCCATAAATACAACGGATTTTATTATTTTTTTGTCTTCTCTGATCCTAATGACTGTAATTGTTTAAAGATATTTAAAGAAAAATATATAAAAATGTGAAAAACAGAGAAAAATAAAAAAATAATTAAAAAAAAAATCCTTTATTTTGAACTCAACTGAAAACTTTTTTATTAAACTACAAACCGTACACTACACAATATTCTGAGTGTAGATATTGTTGTAACAAAGAAATATTCTACAATAAAAAAATACTACCAAAACGTGGTAACAGATACCAAATGCAGGACTCTTTAACGAAATTGCAGATAAAGTCATACAAAAAAAAAAAAAAAAATATCTTGAGTATTATTGTGACTGGACAATTGTGATGCGAAATATATAGGGAACACAGATGTTTTTTTAAGAAAAATTTTTGTATAGAAAGTAAAATATTAAATACATGGAAATACAATCGATGTTTCAAAATGCGCACATACTCGTGCCATCAGTGATGTCAAATAATTTAAAATAAAAAAAGAAAAAAAAAAACGCCAAATTATTTGTTAAAAATAATGTTAATTTTGAAAATATACAAAAAACTTTTTATGTTTGTTTTATAAAGAGTTAAAAAAAAATTAACTATTTAAGAGCTTAGTTTTCATATCATGATTTCATAGTCTACAGAGTAATCTTTAGTATAATTTTTAAATCATTACCATTTAATGAAAAAACAGACAGAGTACGGTCTTAGTTTACTTCCCCTTTACATCTTGTTTTTAAATAAAACAAAACAAGTGTGAAAATAAAAAGGAGAATACAAACAAAAGGCGTGTATTTTATATCTACCAAATGTAGAGCTTGCGAACAAGTTTTCAATTTATTTTTGATCAGTAGTGGTAATTTTTAACTCCAAGCTCATATATTAGTTCTCATTTAGTGGGAAACTAGGTTATATGAATGTTTGATATTTTGCATGGGATTGTCACTTCTTTCAAAACGTGTTCTGATTATGGGAACCTAGAAAATTACCGAAATAAATCTATCAACACATTCCTAAAAGGATCAAATAATAAATTTGAAAACAAAAAAAAAACCTAGATTTTTTATTAGGACAATATTCTAATAAAGAAATATAGAGTATGGGCTCAAACTTGAATAATTTTCATTTTCATTAAATATTTATTTAGGCGATTTTTTTTTTTTAATATTTTGACAAAAATTGATGACGATTTAGACGATTTTTTCGGATAAATTGGACGATTTTATGCCTAGCAAACCTGTCAACACTGACTCTTTATTAGAAAATTTAAACATTTTTCTTTTTTGTCTCTGATCCGATGCTAGAGGTGTGGTACTTATAATATTTTGCGAAAAAAAATAGAATAGAAATCTTTAACATTTCGACGAACGTTATTTTCTTTTGTTGTTAAAGCGACCGAAAAAGAAAAAACGTCAAACCTTAATGTTCACTTAAATAGACATAGGAGAACAACTATAAAAAGCCAATATACCACGTGCATCTAACATCAGGTTTAATGTTAGACTTGTTGTTTTACAACATATAAGTATATTAGGGAGGCATTTATGTAGTTGAAAAGTCAATTTCTGAGCGCCAAAGATTGACTTCTTACAGAAGGTCATATATCGATATACATAGTTCAATATATGACCACATATAGTTCAATATATGACCATATATTCCTGGATTCGAAATGATATATGGTTGAATACACTCAAAAAAAATGTAGTAAAGTCAGCAAAATTTTAGTCAAGATGATGCTTGCAAAAAAATTGCTAATGTCAGCAAAAAATTTTGCTGAAAATTAGAGACTTGATTTTTAGCAACAAAATTAGTAGATTTAGCAGAAGTTTTGCTAGCACTTAGTAGATTAAAAATTAAAAAATCTTTGCTAAAAGCCAATAAAATTATTGCTGAATATTAGTAAACTGAAAAAAAACTCAAACAATTTGTAGAAAAATTATACTTAAGTTAATTTATTTGCTGAAAATCTTAAATTTTTTTTGTTATTCTTTTAAAAAAACTTACAATACGTTACAAAATATAAAAATGTTCTTACTCCCATATTGACGTCACAATTTAATTTAATATCTGAAAATATATAGAAATAATTATGTATAACATAAACAAATTATGTTTTAACTACACTCAAAAAAATAAGTTAGTAGGCAAGTTAGTAAAACGTCTTGTAAATCAGGTTTACTATTTCTCAGCAAATTTTTTGCTAAAATTCTGTTTTCGGCTAAAATTTTGGTTATACTTATTTAGCATTTAACTGCTTTAAACTAATGTTTTGCTAATGTTATACTAATGTTTTACTAATTTATTTTGCTAAACAAAATTGTGCGTCGACACTTTTAATGTGGCTATCGGCACAATGTTTTTTTTATCAAAATGAATTAGTAAAACATTAGTAAAATATTAGTAAAACATTAGTTTAAAACAGTTAAGTGCTGAATAAGTATAACTTAAAATGTTAACCTAAAAAATAATTTCTGAAAAATTTTAGTATACTTGATTTACAACACGTGTTACTAACATATTTGTTGAAGTGTATGTTCATATTTGTTCATAATGTTGAAATGAGTATTTCTTTAAAAAATAAATGTAATTATGGTTCTTTTTAACCTAATTGAAAACGTTTTTATTAAACTACAAACAGTAAACTACATAATGGTTTTGGTTGTTTTGTATTTCGAGAGCCTATATTCAAAATATGCCAACTTAAATTTGGCCACTCATCTGTGATATAAATTTAAAAAAAAAAACAAATAATTTTTTCTCGTTTTATATCAACTTTTCTTATTCTGCTATCTCAAAGTAATTTTTTTTTTTGTTGAAAATAAATGTAAATTTCCAAAATGTAAATTTCCAAAATTTTTGAAAAAAAATTATTTATTATAAATCTACCTCATATCTTGCTGCATTTGGCATGCTGAACACGAATCTGCTATAGATTTTGATATGCAATGCGTCAATTTTAAGAAATTTGTACATAGTGGAATAAAACATCTCAGAAAATGAGTAAATATTAAATATATTCAAAAAAAATTATATTTTTATTTTCCGACAAAATATGATAACTCTGAAAAATATTTGTTTTTTGATGTACTTAAATGTGCTATCTCAAAAACCTACGCAAGCAAGTGCAAAATATAAAATTTTGTGCATATATATAAATTAGTAAGAATATTGAAGCCATCTTATGGAAGGTACATTGTTTATTTTTGCAATAATAATAGTTTTGAGTTGGCATTTATTGAATATATGATCTCGATATGATTGATCCAGTTAGGTGATATTGTGTAACCAATGTTTGGACCATTTCATATAGTATAATTAACACTGTTTAAGCCACAACAACGTTAATTTATACCAGTCCTGTGATAATCCCTACTTAAACTAGTCACAAGATAAGTCCTTAAAGGGAAATTGATCCCTCATTCTCCGTAGGTGAATAACACACTTACAATATAATATTTTATGTAATTTTCCGTTCTTGTTACATTTTGTACAACCTTAATCTATATACACTGTAGAGCAAAAGAGAGGTAATGTTTCACAATAAAAACTCAAGGTGTATTTACATTCCAGATATTTTTGGAAAAATTAATCACATTACGTATATTTTATTATAAAGCTATTCGTTTTTCCCAACATTTTTGGAGAATAAATACATCTTGATTTTTAATTTTGAAACATTGGCTCACTTTTGCTCCACAGTGTATGTGTACATATGTCTTAGCTACTTTTTTATGTTTAGGTGTTTTGCAGCAGTTTGTTATGTTAGGATGTGTTAGTAGACTATTAGTAAACTGCATTGTTATAGCCCTGTTTTGAAAATCAGGAAGTTAGCAGGTGGAGTATATTTTATATATGTTAAACACCGAGTTATATTTAACTCATTTTTATGAGATGTGGTACTTGTATCAATGAACTTTGGTTAAGGGAAGAATCCTTTAAAGCTACACTCACATAACAAATGCTGTTGTGACAACAGATTCGGTGGTTGCAGCAACCGAATCAATTCAATATGTGGTTGGAGCAACCATATCAATTCGTTAGGATGACATTTTCTAACTTTTATGAGAGTGTAAACAGAAAAACCTTATAATGTGTCATAGTTTTGTTACTAATTTGTTAGTTTAATATTAATGTAAATTTAAACAGCTGTATTTCAAAAGAATTGTTTAATTTTTCATATATTTCGTTTGACAATTTATTTTGTGTATAGGGATTACTTCCCTTATTACTTTAACATCATCTCCTTAACAAGTAACTTCGTTGTTGTACTCATTTTTAGCTATAAAAAGTTCTTGTACTATATAAACTCGTATATAAGATGTTTAAATGTTCATGATGTGTTCGTTTTTTTTTTGGTAACCATTATTAAGGACATGCTGGAACAGCAAGCAGGAATAATATCAGGGAACATTTTTTTAATGCCTTGCAAATGTTGTACGTGTCAAATTATTAATGATTATGATAAAAATTACAAATTGACCAAAAATAAAGATGAAAAAAAAAAAACACAATACACTGAAGAAAATTATATTCATAATAATAATAATAACACTTTGTGTTAATGATTTTATACCTTAACAATTTCTGCTCAAATAAAAAAGGCAGTTAAAGTTCCAGAAAATACCGTATTGCTAATATTTGGCCAGCAGACAATTTTGCCAATTTTAATAAACTGTGACTGGAAGTTTTTAGTAAAGTAAAAGAATTTGTAAACTTATCTTATCTGCTAAAGCAAATCGAATTTTTTACTAAATTATAGTGAAATAAATTTAGTAAACATTTTTTTTTTTAACTTACTAAATATTAGTAAAATTTTTGCAAAATAAAACTTAAAATAGAACTACTGAAATCAGCTGAAAAGTTTACTAAATATTATAAGTAGGAGCCTTATTACTTTTACTACAATTGGAAAGATTTGTTTACTTTTTATATTGAAAATTTTTAACTAAAATTCAGAAAGTTTAAATTTAAATTTGTTCAAATTATTCCCGTTAATAGGTTAGGTTAGGTCGAGGATTCGGAGAAGGGAAATGCTTCACTAATCCGACTCAAGTCCCTGAGGGCTTACACTTAAGCCAGAATGTCGGCTTGTTGTGCGCTCTACAATATCTTTCCTATGTGACATTCCTACCCCAGGAACTACGTCGCACTGACGAAATTCCTCAACCTCTTCCATCCTATGCCCCTAAGATCCCCCATTGTGTATATTGGGTCTCTGGATAGTATTTCGTCCCGGATCCCGGCAAATGCCGGTCATTCACAGAGATAGTGTTCCAAGGTCTTCTCGTCCTCCCCACAGGGCATTCACACTCCCGAGTCCGCCCTAGCAATACGGTGGAGATGGGGACTTAGTGTCGAGTGTCCCGTGAGGATTCCCATCAAAAGACTCAGTTCCTTCCTACTGAGATTCCCGTTAATATAGCACATCAAATAATATTTGGAACATATCAATTTAAAGCAGGAAATATTAATTTTTGTAAAAAAACACTATATGTACGAGGGTGGCTCAATAAGTCTGTGACTTTTCGAACTTCCCTCGTAGTTATATGAAATGCAACACTGCTCCCATCAAGTGCCACCTATTAATAGACTACTGTCAAATTTTGAGCAAGTTCCGTCATTTTCTTTTCGTTTAACGGCTGTTCAAAACATACAACCTCGTGGATTTTTTTAAAATTAGAAAAAAGTGAATTTCGAGTGCTCATTAAACATTATTTTTTGAGAAAAAAAACTTTCAATCAAACCAAGGAAAAGCTTGATAAATACTATGGGGACTCTGCACAATCGATTTCAATGGTAAAAAAGTGGTTTACTGATTTTCGTTGTGGTCGCACAAGTACAAATGACGCCGCACGTTCTGGACTGCCAATTGAGGTCAATACATCCGAAAATGTGGAAAAAATCCACTATATGATGTTGGCCGATCGAAGAGTAAAAGTGCGTGAGTGTGTTGATGCCATAGGCATTTCATATGGCAGTGTGGTTTCGATTTTAAATGATCAGTTGGGTTTAAGAAAGCTGTCGGCAAGATGGGTGCCGCGTTTGCTCTCAATTGACCATATACGTAATCGTGGCCAATAAGGTGACGGCACGCGGGATAATCCAAATCGATTACCTTCAAAAGGGGGAAAAAATAAACGGCGAATATTATGCCAACTTATTGGACCTATTTAACGTGGATTTAAAAAAAAACGACCCCATATGGCCAAGCAATGCCTATTTTTTGGACCACGAAAAATCCTATTTTTTGGAAGGGATACAAAAATTGGAGAAACGTTGGACCAAGTGTATTGAGCTAAAAGGAGATTATGTTAAAAAATACTTTTTTTTTGTTGCAAAAAAAAAAAAAAACAGTTTCATTCAAAAAGTCACTGACTTATTGATCCGCCCTCGTAGCTCATAAAATTCTGGTTAAGAATCAGAAAACACCAGTGAAAATTAATATGATGTTCCAGAATTTAAAGTTATTTTTGAGTTTCCAAAAGAAAACGAATTACAAATAATATAAAGGGTGATTTTTTAAGAGCTTTCGGATTTGATTTAAATAAAAAACACATAAAATTTTGAGAAATGTATGAAATCTTTATTTGAGTCCATAGAACTATCTATATAATTTAATGTTTAACGATGATTTTATGTAAATGTTGATCGCGGCTACGCCTCAAATGCACAGTGGGATAAATCACAAAATTTGTGGAAATAATTCGGCCATTTGTTAACTTGTGGTCCTATTGCAATTTGGAACATGCATAAAAGACATAAAATGGAGTTTAAGTTTTGATTTTGAACCTTACACACCCTTTGGGGGCGGTAAAATGGCTGCCCAAAGTTGGGTACTTTTTTCATACAAAATTTTGAGTGTTTGCCATTTTTTTGTTTCTCATCCGATTTTCAAAAAATTAACATATTAGTAATCTTCTTGTAAAGATGAACAAAAAACATGCTTTAATGTGTGGGTTACCTCCAATAGTTTCCGAGATATTCCGATTTGAAAAGGTGAAATTCCAAATTTTGTCCGACTCAGGTCCAAAGTTTTCCAAATATCGGGAGAAAATTGGGACCAATTTTCGTTTTAAAATAACGGTTATTTAGCCAATAAAATTCCCAAAAAGCACCAAACTTTTTATCGCTCCAGACAAATATTTTTCTTCTGAACATATAAAGTATGTATACTTTTCTGGAAGGTCTTTTTATATAAATGCGAGTTGTGGTAAAAAAAATTTTGATTTGTAAATACTTTTCCCCCCATCCGCTTCCAAAGTTGCCATATTTTTGAGGTAAATATCAACTTTAGCTCACAGTTAAAATTTGTGCACGCCTCCAATTGGGTAGTGGAAACCGGTTTTAGATACTCCAACAGCTACATAATGTTGTGCGTAAGTCATTTCCAATCCCCGCTTTAAATGACAACATGGCAGCAAAAAACGAAAAAAATCCCATTTTTGGAAAATTTTTTTTTATTTGTAGGAATTGTGGGATTGTTTTCAGAAAATCATAATTTCTGAAATTTGTTTCGATTTGTTGACCTTAAAGTCTAGTTAAATCCAAAAAATCATTCGATTATGTCTATTAATAAATATTTTATTGAATAGTGAAAATTTTCATTTAAGCAAAAACTGAAATTTTTACCTTTATATTTGGATTACCCAAGTTTTTGTTTTACCAAGATGGCTAACTTCAACCTTTTTTAAAAAAATCGCAATCTACAGGTAATTTTCTTTTCAACGATACCAAACACTGGTATGTTATGTTCATAACTGCTAAACAGAAAATCTTCAAAAGTTAGCCCTTATTCATATATTTCTTCTAATGTGTCCTCGTATTCACATCTTACATAATTGGGTCAGGTAAAAAGGGTTTTATGATGTTTGTATTTGTTTAATAACAACTATTACAACTATATACGAGTATTACAAACAAAGCAATCGACATCTATAAATTAGGCACTTTGAAAAAGTTTTGAAATTAATTTACAAAAAAAGACGTTTCTGCATTTTTATCAAATTCGTGGGTCATTTTGGATTCCTGGCGAAAGTGGGTTATTAACATCCGAAGAAGTCAGAATTCCATATCTGAATTATGTTAAGTATATTAAATAGACAATTGAAATAAAAAATTAATTTTTTCGAAATTTCGAATTTTAGGAATTTTTAATAATAATGCACTTTTTTCCCAAAACGGGCCATTTTCGGCCGTCTTGCGGCATGGGTTAACGTTTTCCCAAAAAAAAAATCGATTTTTTTTATTTGGAACCGTATGCAATAAAACTGGGGTGTAGTGAACGAAAATCGACAAATCGTCATTTTAAGGGACATCTTAATATATATATATATAGTAGGGCGGGTCGATTTAAAAACCGCTCAACGTACAAGGAAAATCGTATTCTAGGGATCAAAATTAGAAACTTTGCCGAAGGAACCATACCTCTACAACGAATTCTGATGTCCCAACTTTTGACCCGTAGGTCCAAATTTTGACCCATTTAGAGTGCCCCAATCGAATTCAACCCAATCGAATATAATTTATACATTCATCTGCTAGAGCATCTTCCGGAGAAGAAATAGAGACCCTAATCTTGGAAAGACTCCTCCTACTTTCTGAAATATCTCTATCCCGAGATTTGTGCATTTTTCTATAAAAACACGGCTAAAAAGGCCCTCTTTGAACTTAAATTTTAACCCCTTAACGGTCACCTATAATGATGAGTTATGCATTAATCTGATAGCGCATCTCCCGGAGAAGAAGTAGCTCCCATAATCTTGGAGAGATTCCTCCTACTTTCTAAAATATCAAAGTGGGCTTTTTCAAAATTTGACCTCAACTCTCAAAAGTCGGGACATCAGAATTCGTTTTAGAGGTATGGTTTCTTCGGCAAAGTTTCTTATTTTGATCCCTAGAATACGATTTTCCTTGTACGTTGAGCGTTTTTTGCCTCCCTACAAATCGACCCGCCCTAATATATAGATATGCATATTCAGAAAGTTTAAGAATTGTTTTTTCTAAATCCGTTATAAAATTTAAAGATTTATAATAGATCACCTCATCTCATATTTTCACTGTAGCATAGTGTAATTTGTGTCAAATTTATAAAGTTTTATTCAAATTCCGCTTATGAAACAAAATTATAAAATTTAATTGAATGGAATAAAAAAATCATAGAATTAAAAATTATTAGTTTCTTTGATTAAATTTAGACAATATATTCTTTCAGTGTACAGGGAGAAAAAAGAATCAAAACTGTTACCAATCGAGTTAGATTGGTACATAAGAGTTTTCCAGTTGAGACAACAGAAACTCATTTAAGACAACAGAAAATTATCTTTTGACAACTCAGCTTCATTTGCCGTAACAAAAATTCGCTTGTCACAACCGAAAAATACATTTTATTCTACTCAATCATTCGATTTCCCATATATCTATTAACACACAAAAAACCTTTTCTGTGTATATGCGTTAAAAAAAATATAGAATATTTTGCTTATAAAATGTTAAAAAGAGTCATTAAAGTAAATGTTTTCGTAACGATAAAGTTTGTTTTAAAGTTAAGAGACGGAAAGGTGTTAAGCAAATTTACTAACATACCAAAAAATATACACTCTAAGCTAAAGGTGCAAAATATTAAAAAACATAAAAGTTATCATAATTATGTTGAAATTTTTTTTAGATACAACTTTAGTAAAATGCGTTAATATTTTAAACAATATAATACAATTGTTTAATAGTAAAAGTTGTTGTTAATAAAATAAGTTTGTTTAGAAAAGAAACAACAAAATTGTAATGAAACTTTATCTTTATTTTATTTTGAGTATCAATCAGTAATCATGAGTAACGACTATTGATCCTAAATTTTTTGGCCACACTCGGGGAAAAAAGTTTCTTCATATTGATGATATTGTTTCATAAATCACTTGCCATCAATTAATCATCATATTTATGAAGTTTTCATGAATATGATGAAAAGTATCATACAAGTTTATAACAAATATTTCATAGAACTTCATCATTTCATAAATTTTGTGAAAAAACTTTTGCTTTTCATTAAAATATTTATTTCTTGAAATGAAACTGAAAATTATTCAAGTTCGAGGCCATACTCTTATATTTCTTTCTTAGGATATTGTCCTAACAAATAATCTATACAGTTTTTGTTTTCAAATTTATTAATTGACCACTTTCAGGAATGTGTTGATAGATCTATTTCGTGAATTTTCTAGGTTCGCATCATCAGAACACGTTTTGAAAGAAGTAAAAATCACATGAAAAACATCAAACATTTATATAAACTTGTTTTCTCACTAAACGAGAACTAATAGATGAGCTCGAAGTTAAAGATGATCACCATTGATCAAAAATATATCAAAAACTGGTTCATTATGTGCAAGCTCTACCTTTGGTAGATATACAACACACGATTTTGTTTATATTCTCTTTTTTATTTGCACACTTGTTTTGTTTTGTTTAAAAACAAGATGCAAAGTGGGAGTTAACAAGACCGTACTTTGTCTTTTTTACAAGTTTGATATAATTTTTATAAAAAAAAAAAATATTTTTAATTGTGCAAGGCGTGGTAGAGAAGAATGAGTGTATTTTCTAAAAATCATAACTACATTGTAAATTTTCAATTTTCTGAATCAGACTGCGCAGTTTCTGGGTATTGAACCTTCGTCAGTGACCCTATTTTTTTTTAATAATGTAATATTTGTTATGTTTTTATTTGTTCGATTGCGTCTATATGAAATTTTCTGTGCAATCGCTGACCGTGGTATAGATAAACTGATTTCTAATGCCACTTGCACTCGCACTACACGTTAGACAGAGCGCTTTTTATTTGAAATTTAAGTAATATTTGCAATTTAAGGATGAAACATAATTGGCTTAAGTGACTTCAGTCAGGTATTGGTATGAATCGGAAATTTGGAAATACAATTACTTAAGTTTTAAAAAAAGTTAAATTTTTGTTTCATACCAACAACTGCCTTCAGCCTTCAGACTTTTTAAATGTCAGAAACGAATACAACTTTTTTAATATTTGAAAACATGGATTAAATATTATATGAATGCCTATCTCGAACTATGGTATATAATCCGTTTCCAGAACTTTACAGCAGAACGAAAAAACGTTGGAAACTTTTATAAAGTCACAGTTTTTAGTGTTATTGATCACAGTTCGATAATATAAGTCTAGTTGTATCCGTGTCGAAAATTTCATTCAAATTTTGTGCATGCATGTTGTAGAATTCTGGATTTAAATGTATCAAAATTGCCCTAATTTTTCAATATTTTTTTTTTTTATTAATTTTTAGATATTTGAATGAATTATTTGCGATTTAAAGGGGTATTAGTTAAACTATTTTATTTACCTATGTGCAATATATATAAAAACATTTCAATGTTTTAATTTAGTAAGTTTTGTTAACAGCAAAATTGTACTTAAAAAAAAATTCACGGTCAAAACGCATAAAAATTGTTAGCAATATTTCTCTACAGGATGATGTAAAAAATATTTCCTTACTTTTTTCAATTAAATCGGTTTGTTGAAAATTTAAATGCTATCAATTACAAATTAATTGAGTCAATTAAATATTTGCTCAAATTCGAAACTTGCTTCAAATTTTATTTATATTAACGCTCCAAAGCAAACTTCAACATATTGTTGTTGTTTTCTGTGATATTTATGTAGTTGTTTTTTATAAATGTGTATGTTTAGTGGTATTAGTAATAAAAATTTGATATTCATTTTAATTAGATTAAATATTAATTCTTATTATGTTTGTTACTTTAGTAAGTTAAATAATTTAGTTTCAGTTGTTCAAATCTAATATTTATTTATTCTAAACCAGGGGTGCCCACGGCCTATGCGCTTGGTACTCATTTGTTTTTGTAAAAACACTTAGCTATAGGCTGTGTGTTTTAATACACATATAGAGCGCTCAGCACTAGCAATACGAAATACTCAAACAACTTTGTCTTATTAGTTTTTTTGTCGTTCTTCAATTTATACACGCAAGCGCAAAGCAACAACACTTTCGTATGCTTTGCTGGTAAACATTGAAATATTTTTTTCTTTTTTCTTTGTATGTATTGGTTTTTACAACAAAAAATGTTGAATAAAAATTAGTTTTTCTTTAAATGTATTGGTGTTTGCTCTTCCATAAGGAACTTTTGGGCACTCCTGTTCTAAACCATTATCATAAAATTTTAAAGTTTATTTTCGTGTAATAAAAATACAACAAAAGTTTTTAAACAGAAATAAAATACAAACAATAAATTAAAACTTATTTCAAAAAAGAAAAATACTCTGATTTCAACAAAAGGGCTAATTTCTGCAAAGAAAAAATCCAAAAAAGGTTTTGTCATAGTAGGGACTATCTGCTAAATCTGCTAACTAAATGAGAATTTCATTCCAGTTTAAATTCAATGTTATAAAGATCAAGCTATAAAAAACACATTTATTATGGCAACAGCACTTTTATAAAAAAAAACATTTTTGTTTTGTTTTTGGGACACTTTTTAATCAAATGAGTTATTATTTAATTAAAAAATATTTCAATTAAAGAGCTATTAAGTTCTAATTGAATTAGCAATTTTCGTTGTTGGCGAAATTTCAGCAATTAAAGTTATTGAATAGGTGGTTTTCTTGATAGAAATGGGTTTTCCTTTTTTTGTGTGTAGATGTAAACCATTTTTATCTAATGCCTGTGAGGAGTCTGCAGGAGAGTACCTTTATCAGATATTATAAAGCACTAGAATGTTTTTTAATGAATTTTTCAAAAGGCAGTTTGTTTCGAGTTTGTACCTCCTTACACTATTTTTAGTAACTGTTTTGGACGTCTAACGATTTGAAAATGTTATATTGTGCAACTCGTTTTTTTTTTTTTTTTTTTTTTTTTTAAGACCACAAAGAAATAACTTTTTTGCGAATTTTTTAACCCGAGTACACTAAATATTTTATCATAATAGTCACTAATTCCACGCCTTATTTTAATGAGAAATACAAGTATATAAAATAATTGTCCCTGTGCTAATATATATCCCCATTAACCATATTTTTAGACAGTTATGGCTTTAAGCGCTTAAATTCCGATTCAAAATATCGAAGAAATTTTTCAGATCAATAAAAGCCAATTAAAGGCAGCATAACACTCCGATAATTCTGATTTGTGGTACACGAATTTTGACACATTTTGTAAAGCTAACTTGATTATAAAAATTTTAAATTTTTGCATAAAAAAAAAAAATTAAAAACGAAAAATCATCCCTATGGAGAATGGGACCGGTTCTGCGTGTGCCACAGGTTCGGTCCCTTCGTGCGACAGACCGGTCCTCTGCTAAACAGTACCCTATGTAAACAACTGGCAACTTTAACATTGGCTTGTCATAGAAGGGGGTCATTTGTCCTGCTTTAAACCACATAATGGCATGTCACAGGACTAACCAAAGATTTGCATACCACAAGACTGTCGCAAAAGCGCCATGTCGTATATAAAAACGAAAACTAAACAGCTTCCAATGGGCAAAATTCTGGCCAACTGGCTTTTTCTTGTTGATAAACATTCTGGTTAAGTGGTATGTCCTCCCTTTACCAGCCACAGGATTGGTAATTTTAGGACAATTGACACTGCTTAACCCACTTCAGTATTAAAATATACCAGTCCTGTCATAAGTCCTTCTTTAACCAGTCACTTTTAGGTTAATTGACTAATCATTCCCCATAGGGATGTTACACTTATTTTGGTCTCGGTCTTTAGCACTTTCTTGTTCAGATTTGTGTTTTTGCTTATGCACAAAAATGCTGTGATCCTTTGCGATATGGGATGATAAGTTTTTCAAAAATAGTAAAATATACTAAAATCTGAGAAAACCGCGGATTTACTTGTTAATGCTCACATTTATAAAACAAAATTGATACCCAAATGTTGTTGAAGGTCTCATAAGTATAAAAATGCTACGATATGTATAAAATTCTTCGTTAAAACATGCAAAACTTTAATTCAATTTTTCGAAAAATCTGGCCCATAACTGAAAAACCTGTGTATGCCATTAAAATAAGCGTGGCTGAGGTTTTGATAATCAGTGGTCGGTTTTGTTTTTCGAGTTGAGCACTCTAATTTTAAAATCGTATATGACTTTGTCAAATATTTTCAGCAATTTTGGTTTGGCATTATTAATATATTTTATTTACTAATCTTTAAATTTTATGTATTTTTTTTCAAATCTCTAAATTGAATTTATGTGCCAACACATGAGAGTAATAAAAATGAATAATGTTTACAAACGAAAAAATAGTTTTTATACATAAATTGCTTGTATAAAGTGTTGTCCATTCCAAATCCACGTTTTCTATGCACTTATAATTTTTTTTAAGGTTAATAATATCAGTTTAACCGTCACGCCTACATAAGTGGTACAAATGTACTACCACAATGTTGATTTACCTCCTGTGCCTACAATAACTGGTATATTGATAAAAGAAAAACATGCATTTCTCATTAAGGATATAAGAATTAAGATTAAGTAAACAACTTAAAATTTATTTTTTAACTTAAAAAAAAAAAAAAACAAATGCTCCTAATTTTAACATGTCCTATTCTACACAACGGTAGTACAAATGTACTACCAACTATTTTCTTTGTTTTAGAGAATAATATTATTAATTTTTAATAACAAACCATATTTTATTATTCCTTGTGCCTTTAAAAATTTATAAAAACCAAAAAACTAGACATTTTAATATTTTTTTGTACATAAAAATCATCATATTTTTATATTAAATATTAAAGATACTTTCGGAAAAATTTCATTTATTATTGAACCCCTCTGATTCCCAACTTGAAATTTTAATATGTTGTGAGTAATACTTTGAGTTATTTGCAAAATAAATTTCGGAAAAATCAATTATGCGTTTTTTGTGATACTCTCGAATAATGTAAATTTTTTTAATTTCGTTATCCTTTTCGCGAAAAGAGTTAATTTTTGGGCAGCACTGTTTAAAGAAGAGGATTTGATCTTTCAAATGAAATAAAATTTAAATTTTCTGTGAACGCTTTCAAAAGTTATGATTAATTCAAATACTGTATATTTCTTACACATTTGTTAAAAGCCCTTAATTTTGCGCAGCGACTAAACTTGAATTATAACGAGTTTTATTAAAAAAATATAGGTAAACACCATATTAACTAGGAGTAATGTGCGCCCCTGTAGGCTAATTGGTAGCGTGCTGGCTTATCAGTGCGGGGGTCGTTAATTCGATTCCCATCAGAGGCACTGGTCTGTTTTCGCTACAACGCGCCGAAAGCCATTGTAGCTAGTGTTCGGTTAGGGTAATAGTTATATAATTTGTAACTATATGATTATTAATTAATAAAAAAAAAACTAGGAGAATGCGTATTCTAAGTTTTACTAAAATCGGAATAGGAAACTACACAGTGGTGAATTCTCAGATTTTTATGAAATTAGGATATGTTGTAAAGGACAACACGCATTTTTTTTTAGGTGCGCAATCTCAAGTTTAGGGGTTAAAGAGTGGGGCCAAAAATTACCCAATTATATTTCTTATATATATATATTTCTTATATATATATATATTGGGTATTAAATAAAAGACATTTTGGAGATCTACTGCCATATATGACATACGTGAATGTCCGAATATATTTTTTTATTTCACATAAAATTTTTTTCGAATACCACATTTGCACAGGAAGTTGTTCTTCTTAGAAACAAACCTTTAAAATGAACAGAAAACGCTACTTAATTTGGCAGATTTTATTTTGCAAAATATTAATAAAAATAAGAACAGCACAAATAAATCTATTAACTTAACAAACATTTAGTTATATGTGAAGTGAATTTTAGTTAATTGAAAATAGCATTTTACTCTGTAAAATCAACAAAAACTTTTACTAAATATTTGTAGACTCAAAAGAGCAAACAAAAACTGTAATATTAACAAAATTTTTGCTATATTTACCACAAATTTAGTAGAATGCAAATAACAGTTTATTTTGCTAAAATTAACAGAAATTTTTGCTAAAAAATTGTAGATTGCTGATTTCAGAATGCCAGATATTAATTGGCATTAAAAAAATATATAAATTTTTTTTAAAAAGCTCAAATTTTTTTGTCTACTAATATTTAGTAAATGTTTTTGATGATTTTGGCGGATTAAATTAAATTAACTAAAATTTAGCTCAAATATAATTAAATATTTGTAAATTCAACAGATTTATTTCTGCTATTCTTATATTACTAATATTTAGTAAAAAAAATCTGATAATTTTAGCAGTTTTTCCTGCAAAAACACTTTTAACTTATTTTTAGTAGTTATTTTTTTTTTGCAATTTTTAAATGATTATTTCTAGTTTTGCTAAAAAATTGTAGATTGCTGATTCCAGAATGGTATATATAAAATTGTTTTTAAAAAGTTCACGCTACCAACAGCCTACCGGAGCGCACAAAATTTGCATATAATAATGTTTTTTTCAATTTTCGTAATCGTTTGGCTTTCGCACGACTTTTCCCAAATAGCTTTTATAAACCATATTTTAAACATTTCAAATAAGTGGAAACCCTGAGCCCGCAGCATTGGTAATTTGGGTATAAATTTTTTTTTTTTTTTTTTAAAGAGAAGCAACACTCAGGAAATTCTTCCTATTAATTAATGTGTTGCTTTCTTTGGAAAGGGGATAGTGGACAGATGAAAGTTGGTGAAAGATAAGGCTTCAAACATGGCAACAATGTAATTGCGCGAGATGATAAGTCTTAGAACAGTTGTTGCTCGCCACCTTGATGTAGAGTTGGCGAATTTATTTTACTTCGGTGAGGTTAAGTGCTATGGGAACACCGAAGGTGGGCGCAGCGATACATATTAGTGATGGAAAACTCATACATATTATTTTTCTAAATTGAGGTTGTCGTCACCGGGAATCGAACCTGGGACCATCTGTGTAACAGTCCAACGCGCTAACCATTACACCACAACGCTAAAAAATCTGAAATTCTTAAATTTTATATACGTTTTCATTCAAAAATGTTGTAATTTTTGACCATCCTTTTTAATATTTTTTTGTCTAATATGTTTTTGTCTAATATTTTTTTTGGACTCCACAACATATTCAAGTTTCATTAAAATCTGAGGATTCACCAAGGGGGTAGTTTTCTTATTAGTTGCATTTATTTTTTATTTTTATTTTGAGACTTTTTTAAAAAATTGGCAATAATGTGCAAAACATTGGTGTAGCGCATATTTAACTTCCTTTTTATAGTCGAGTCGTTCTCGTGCGAAGTTGATTAAAAAGGTTCTGTGATATTAGGATAAAGATTTTTGTTGTGATTTTTTGTAAAATTTTGATTATTTATGTATTTATTTATTTAAATTTGTGTCGTGTTGTCAACTTTTATAGAAATAAGAAATATTTAATCGATATAATTTATAAAATCAATTTAATAAACATTAACTCCTGAGGAAATTGGAAAAAACAGCCAACGAAACGTTGAGTGAAATATGATGTAAATTGTTTTTATTTATATCGATATATTAAAAAGACTGACCATCAACAGCCCGCAGAGAAATCTAAACTTCACAAAATTTAAGTATTTATTTTCTCCCCAAAAAAAAAAAACAAAAACTGTAAAGTGCCTGACTTTTTCCGCTTTTTTGTCCTCTAAATTCTCGAAGTGTCCCAAAAATCGAGGTAGGTTGAAATTAGAGTTTTTTCCGTATTTAGTAATTTTGTTGTAAACGTTTTTCTTTAGAATGAAGTAAAGTTTTTTTGTTTTTATTGCAATTATTTCTCATTTTGGTTTTCGAGATAAAAAGTGAGATCGAAAAAAAACACACATTTTCACTTTACTTTCTTAAAGATTCATGACTTTTTCTTATGAATCTTTAAGAAGATTGTTAATATTGGGTAATTACAATACTGGCAAAGTAATTTGAGGTAGGTACTGGCAAAACACATGCTTTTCAAACAAAATAGTGTTTCTCTAGTACAATATAAGTTGTACCTTAGATCATTTATAACACAGTGGGTTTTTTAAAAATTACAGGTTTGGCAGCACTATGTGTTTGTGTGGTTGACAGTACCCTATATGGAATGGGACCGGTTCTGCGTGTGCCGCAGGGTCGGTCCCTTCGTGCCAGAAACCGGTCCTCTGCTAAACCCTACCCTATGTAAACAACTGGCAACTTTAACATTGGCATGTCATAGGAGGCGGTCATTTGTCCTGCTTTAAACCACATAGTGGCATGTCACAGGACTAACCAAAGATGGGCATACCACAAGACTGTCGCAAAAGAGACATGTCGTGTAAAATAAACGAAAACTAAACAGCTTCCAATGGTTAAAATTCTGGCCAACTGGCTTTTTCTTGTTAATAAGCATTCTGGTTAAGTGGTATGTCCTCCCTTTACCAGTCACAGGATTGGTAATTTTAGGAAAATTGACACTGCTTAAGCCACTTCAGAATTAAATTAACCAGTCACATTTATGTCAATTGACTCCTCATTCCCCATAAGGTATACACCTGGCTAATGACTTAAGCTAAATAACTGATTTAAATGTAGGCAACAGAAAAAATAAATTCAACTGAATGAGAACACGTTTAGCAAACTTTTATACTAACTTTTTTAATGGGTGTTGTTATTGTAAAATATAAGTAATACTTTTCGAAAAATTATGCAAACTATAATGAAAACATTAAAATTTTTTTCAATTTTTAAAGAATTTTTTTTTTTTTTCAGAAAATGTTCTGGAAAGAAGTATTTCTTCGCACAAAACTCGAATTATTATTTTTTCAAATAATCTCTTTTTTCTCTAGTTGCAACTATTATATTATTAAAATAGCAGTTGAAATTTCCTAGTTGGAAATTTTCATTTCTGATTTTTTTTTTTTCAAATTCGTAAGTCAGTTTTGGTTTTAGGCTAAAGTGTGTTAAGGATATCCGATGTAAATGAATAAATGAAATAATAACTAAAGTTTTTAAAAATTTCGAATTTTGGGAATTTTCAATAATACTGAAGATTCACAAATTATTTTGTTAAGGGACATCCTACTTATAGCTCTTATAGATTTGGTACAGACCACATACATAATCTGTGATAGTGTTAGTTATATTTGTTTTATAGAATTGTGTGCATATATTGGTGGCTAGATTTCATTTCATTTTAGCCCCGCATACATCATCATGTGTATGAGTTTTTATTTAATATTTTTTTTTTGTCTGCTTAACGTTGTGTAAATTGCGGTCACTGTGTATGTAGCAATAATGTTATTCAATGAACCAAATTTATTTGTATGGACATATTTACACTTGAAATAAAATTAAATTTGAATTGAAAATTTAATCAATTTTAAAAATTTTACAGCAAATTGTTAAAAATAAAAAACATTCACTGGTTGCTACCAGATATATCAAGTAACTGGAGAAAAAGTAACATACCATTAAAGTGTACTGAAGCAACTAGGGCCGTTGCAGTTGAAGTTATTACTGGTCATTGAATTGGTTCAAAACCATTAGCAGTGGATGAAAACATGGCAATGAGTGCCAAAGTATTCAGTCACTTGACTGCTACACAGCATACATAACGTTGAAGGAATTTTATCTGTACCGACTATGTGACAGTAGAAATGAAGACGTAACACTCCACTGGTTTAAAAGAACTAAACACGGAACTGTGACCAGGTTTGCCAGATATTGCGATTTCTCGCCAAAAATCGCGATCTTAAACTTAGTTTTTTGTTGGGTATAGACAAAATAAGCTAATTATAAAATAGATTTTTGTTGTGCTTTTTTAAAGGTTTTTTTGAACAGGGGGTAAGACACACTGTTTTGGAAAAGTGCAGTGATACGTTCCGGACGGGCTATTTAGGAACTCGTGCATAATATGACATACGCTGAATAAAAAGTGACAGGTTACTTGCTAATTAATTTTCGCATGCCCGGCGACATGTACCCCTCAAAACTATTACAGTCAAACTACCCCTATTACAGAACACATTGCGCTTGATTGTCCTCCAGTTCTAAGATACGTACACCTACACCAGTCACGTGATAATTTTTTTCCCATCTGGTTGTGTTGCATATCACATAAATCCTAAAATGGTCATACTTTGAGACTACCTCCTTCTAACTTGTCCCGTAGTATATTCATTTCAGTCTGTATGGTGATAGGTTACCTTGGTCAAGTTATTCGATACGTCACACAGTGCTCCACAGGTAGCAATTTGTCGCCTCCTATGACAAGAACATGTTAAAAGTACCGGTCACTTTCATATAACCGAACCGAAACTAGGACAGGTTCATACACACAAAGTTCACATGACCATACCAGTGACTGGTCCATTTCCTGAAGGGCTGTTATTGCCTTTATGATCTAAATTTCTTTTAAATTTATCGACATATATCTTTAAATGATTAACTTTTAATTTCCCCTTTAATTAAACTACAAACTCTATAAACCTTTAAAAAAAAAATATTTTCCAAAATTTATTGTCTAATTACTGTTGTTTTCCTGCAGTGTATCATTTTTGATATGCCAAAATAGTAAAATCGAATTTGTGACCAATGAAATTTTATCTTGGCGCATAAGGTATCACTCTGTCTGCTTAGTTTTTTTTTTTTTTTTTTTTTGTGTTAATGGAGATTTGTTAGCTATTGATTTTTTGACACTTATAAGGCAAACAAAAAAAAAAATATATATATTGTTGAGATCATACAACTTTAAGAATTTAATATAACTTTTCTCCCGGCAATAATACGGAAACAAAAATGAATAATTTTTATCTGGAGTAATTGAAAACGAAATTTATTATAAAATTTATATTCGAAAACACAGCTATCCATCATTATAAAATTGCCATTTTAAACTTAATTCTAAGATTAGACTTTAATATAATAAAACATACACCGGATTTTACAAACAAAGGACTTTATATTTAAAATTTTTTCAGTAAACAAAAATATTCTGTTAAAATTAAAGTAATTTCCTAATGTTTTATTTTTTATTTTAATCGATAGTTTTAAAAATATGTTTCTTTCGAACAGGAAATAAAAAAATTACAAATTTATGTTTTTCCAAAGTTCAAAACTATTTGTATCTCCAAACAAAAAAGAAAAAAAAAAATTAAATAAAAAGTTTTGTGTACAAAAAAAAAAAAGTCTTTTTTAAGAAATAAAATGTTTTTATATAAAGAAAAATAGTTTTTTTTCCAAAATTTAAAAATTGTAAAATTTAATCATACTCAGCCAACAAATTTTGGAGCGAAAAAGATTCAAATTAAACACATTTATTTGAGATTTCAAAATTCAAATTCAAAAAATAACTCATATTCTGGATATCACTTATATTCTATAAGCATTCCAAAGAGAATCAAAAAAGGCACCAAAGTTTGAGGAAAATTAGTAAATCCAAAACGCGGTTCAGAAATGACTCAAAAAAGTAAATAAATTTTAATATTTTACGAACAATCGAAAAAGTCTCCAAAAAAAGATACGTTTTGGTATCTATAGAAAATGTTGAAGGTGAAAAATGTTTTTTTTTTCTTTATTTATTTTGGTATAATTTTTGAATTTATTCAATATAAATGTTTAAATTGATTTTTTTTTTTGTGTTATTTGTGAAAATTTGAACTATTTTTATTAAAAAAATATATTGTAAAACAACATCCTTTAATAGTGGTTTAATTTTTCAGAATAATAATTAAAAGAATAAGAACGCATAAAAAGAATTGATATTAAATTCAAAACTCCCTCCCTTTGAGTCTAAAAAGAAAGCTCTTTTATCTCGCAAAAAATTGAATTTGTAGTAATATTTGTTGAGCCAATTTTTGAGCCGTTTGCTGGCTGGGTTAACAAATTTTAAAAATAAAAAAACAACAAATTTCCTTTTTTTCTATGTAAAAATGCTGTAAGCCTTTTTTGAAAAAATAATTAAAAATACTTAAACCCCGAGACCCAAAATAATTAAAGTTTAACTTATTGGCACAAAACACTTCTTTGCAAACATACATTGTTTTTTAAATTGAGGGTGGCCAAATTTGAAAAAAAATGCATGTTAAAAAGATATTGCATAAAAAATGCATGTATTTTTGACGCTGGAAAATAGTTTTAATCCGCAGTATCAAAGAAAATAATTGCATCATTCCAATGCGTTTTAAGTGGAAATGATCCGATATAAAGGGGATTTCTTATACAGGTATAGAACTTTAAGTTGGCAACACTTTTTTAACTGGCGGCCACTTTGTCAGCTGTCAAGTGATTTATGTTTAGTTTGGTTTGTCATTTCAACATGAATAGACTGACGCCTGAACATCGCTTCCAAATTGTGCAAATTTATTTTGAAAATCATGGTTCTCTTCGAAATGCGTATCGCGCACTACGTCCATTTTGCGGTCTAGCGTATTTGGAGTGATGATAACCCTCCAGTGTATGATGAGACACCGTTACATCCAGAAAAACTGACTGCTTGGTGTGCTTTATGGGCTGGTGGAATCACTGGTACGTACTTCTTTAAAAACGATGCTGGTTAGAACGTTACAGTCAATGGTGACCGCTATAGAGCCATGATTTCTGACTTTTTCGTTCATAAATTGAACAACTATGATGTGCAAGAGCTGTTGTTTCAACAAGGCGGCGCAACATGTCACGCAACTCGTGTTACAATTGATTTATTGAAGGAAACGTTTGGTAACTGCATAGTTTGACGTTTCAGATCCGGGAATTGGCCTCCAAGATTGCGATTTAACGCTGCTGGACTATTTTCTGTGGGGATATGTGAAGTCGCTAGTCTACGCAGATAAGCCCGAAACGATTGCCAATATACGGCCACAAATGTTAGAAAATGTCATAAAAAATTTTACCTCCAGATTAGACTACGTCCGAGCCAGCCGTGGCGGTCATATGCCAGAAGTCATATTAAAATTATAATGCCAGAAGATTTTCTTTCAAATGAAGTAAATATCATATTAATTTAAATCAAAAAAAAAAAAAAAAAAAAAAAACATTAGTTATTAACATTAGAGTAAAGAAACTGTATCCAATAATATACAATTAAATCCAATAATATATTGTGCCATATATTATATATATTTATGTATAAACTTTTTTACTCGGGTATATAAACAAATTTTATATATATATGGGTCAATCTTTGTGAATGGGAATAAATTCACGCACGGGGGCTTTTGGTGTCGCTGAGCTCGAAGCTGTCAACAGATTATTAAAATTTAAAATGGCTGATCCAATATGTTGGATGATCTTAAAAAGTGCCGGAATTTGCTTCAAAATTGTCACTTAATAGTTTTTGTTATCGCTGAGTACGAATTTGACATTAGATTTTCAAAATTCAAAATGGCAGATCCAATATGGCGGATGAGTATTTTTTAGTGTGATTGAGTTTTTTGTATAATAAAGGTAAAGCGTTTATGGAAGCTGAATAGGAATCTGAAAGATGGGGATTTGCATCAAATATCATTTCGGAAAGTTTTTGGGCCTCTGATTTCGAATCTCAAATCATATTTTAAAAATTCAAAATGGTGGATACAATATGGCTGAAACTTTTTTTTTTTAAATGATTGCGAATCGGAAATTATAATTTAAGAATTCAAATGGCGTATACAATATGGCTTAATTTTTTTTTGAAATAAAGGGTCCGCCATCTAACGTTTTTTTTTCAACTAGTGCTTATTTCGTGAATGGTAACACTTAGCTCATGTCTGATTTGACAGATAATTAGTTTTATCCTTCCGCTGAACGAATATGGTCCGTATGTTCGTTATCTTGTGAAAAAGTGAAAGAAACTGGCATCCTCATCGATAAACACAAGCGTGAAAAGCCAAACACAGTGCGTACACCCGAGAATATTGCTGCTGTGGCAGAAAGTGTGCGTGAAGCGCCATCAACATCAATTCACCGTCGTTCTCAACAATTGAAAATTTCGGAGACATCATTTTGCATAAAGACCTTGGTATGACGCCATACAAAGACCAATTGGTTCAGGAGTTATTTGGCGGATACATTATAATCGTTTTCGTATCAAATATATTCTTATAAAGTTTTGGGGTTCGCTGAGTACAAATCCAAAATTAGATTTTAAATATTAAAAATAGCGGATTTTTATATTTTTTTTTATAACTCATACGCCATGTATAACCAATAGATTACTAAATCAGTTGAAACATTTAGAATTAACTAGCAGTTAACCAATTTTAACCCATTCGTAGATCCACAGGAATTTTTTGGGCGAACTTTGTGGCAAATTGTTTTTTGTTTTGCCTAAAGTCAATATTATTTAAACTGATTTAGATATTTTTAATTTCAAGTCATATATTAATTTTTATAAATCATTTACAATTTTAGTTCTTGTTTTAAGTTAATATTTCTGGAATGTTTTTCATTTAGTACCTGACTGGTAATCGCACACGGACCTGTTGATTGTTAAGCAATAATTGTAAGATGGTAAAAACGCAACTGAATATTGTTTTTCAGAATATCCATAGTAATTATTTGTTATGCTTTATAATTCTTTTTTTTTTTTGCTTTAATGTAATTTGGTTATCATTAATAATGATTTTTTTTTTATCGAAAATATTTCATTACCATTAAATTTTTATGATTTTTCTAATGCTAAATATTGCATTATCATTAAATGGTAATTATTTTTTTTTTCATTTGCATTTGTATCAACTAATGGTAAATTCCCATGTATGACATTCTCATAATTTCCAATACCATTATTTTCCCCGCTTGCGAATTCTTCTAGATAATGCTTGGTGCGTCCCATATTAAAGCCATATTTGAATATAACGATAGCTTTTTTTTTTTTGAATTAAAAAAGCTTGTGGAACATTACCCTGCAGGAAGCTTGGGGTCAAGTGTCTCCAAGTCTCCACTTTTGTCTACTATTTTGTTGACATTGTCAACTAAGCGTCTACACTTTTTACTTTATTAACTCACTAGTAAATTTTTGGTTCCAATGTCTACATATGGTCCCATTAGAACTAATTAGTCACTAGTGAATCTATGGTTCTTATGTCTACATGTGGTCCCATAAGAACTAACAAGTCACTAGTAAATTTTGGTCCAATGTCTGCATATGGTCCCATAAGAACCACCTAGTCACTAGTGAATCTATGTTTCTAATGTCTACATATGGTGCCATAAGAACTACCTAGTCACTAGTGAATCTTTGGTTCCAATGTCTACATATGGTCCCTTAAGAACTACCTATTCACTACCTAGTCTATAGTTCTAATGTCACTAGTGATTTTCAATGACACGTACATGTTAAATGTCTATTGCAAATTACATTGCCTGGGGAATATTTGATTAGTAGTACTGGTGACACAGTCAATAGTGAATCAATACTTTTTCACTATTGACATTTCCTGCAGGGTATTTAAATATTATTCTTTTTTTCGATCTTTTTTTTCGTTTTTTAAAGAAAAAAATATAAACAAAAAGTTTTTATTATTTTTATCATGAGGAATATTTTTAAGTAGATATTGCACAATTACACAATTAAAGGTCGAAAAAACATAATTTTTATTTTTAATAAAAATTATATCAAACTTGTAGATATTTTTATTTTTTTTTCTTATTTTTTTTTTGTATAATTATCTTTGATAAAAACAAAAAGTTGAATAAAAAAAAAAAAAAAAATTTTTTTTTTTCTGAAAGCTAATTTACTTTTCTGAGAATTTATATATTTTTATTTTAATAAATCACAAACTTAAAATAAACTAATAAGACCTAAAATTTAAACAATTTACGACAAAAAAAAATTACATCAGTTCAGTACCACAGTGCGTATGATTATTTTTCATAACAAATTAAAAATAATCATACGCAGTGGTGTAAATTTAATAAAGTTTCTTATAACTTCAAAGAATTTCCTAAATTTTCTAAAATTTACCAGAACTGTCTGTATTAATAGTAATTTTTGATTAAATTAAATTTTAAATAAATTATTTCCAAAGTTAAATATTATTAATTGCCATTTAACGTTGCTTTTAAATGAATCCAACTGAGAACAAAAAAAAAAAAAAAATTTAATAAAATTGCTGTGTTTTCAATTACTACGACTTAGATGAAGAACAAAAAAAAAAAAAAATACATATAAAAAACGACAAATTGCTTGTATTGTACAAATCGAGGTAATTGGAAGTAGGGGTAATGAAAAAAAGGACACAAAAACAGATGAGAATTTTATGTTCGGATTTTTTACTTCACTTAAATGTAATGGCTTTTAAACAACTTGGTCAACAGCACAGACATTCATGCAATTTATTTGTGTACATCTACTTGCGTTTTCTTCAAGATATAAGACGCCATGCCATAGGAAAAACCAAGTCAAGTATTACTGAGTATTTGTGTTGAGTTGAAGTAAGAGAATTATTTAAAGGAAATGACGACAAAGCCATTAAAACATACATACAAACACACACATACCCAGTCGAAATAAGACAAACGAACTACCGCTGAAAAGGCACTTTAAAAAGCGGTACAAGTGCTGGCAACAAGTGCTTTCCCAATTCAAAAATTATAACATCATTATACGAAAGGTCCGTCTGTTTATAAAGTGTTGAACAAGCACTATGGAAACAAAATTTCAAACGTTGGCAAAATGTTGACAAAACCATGAAATTGGTGGTATAAAAAAATAGTTTTCCAAAATAAAATGTAAGTAAAGTTCATGTATAATTTGTTTGGTCCTGTCGGAATTCGAACCGCCAGATTGGTATGCGACAGCTCTAACTACTGAACTAACAAAATATATAATGTTTGATAGCTTAAAACGTATGTAAATGCTAACTGATTGGTAACAGTTGGCTGCTTAAATATGTCAGCACTGGCATAAGGTTTGATGGAAACAATTTCTCAACGTTGGGAAACCAAATAAAAAGTTGGTGAAAAAGCTTTTCCAGAAACAAAAAACTCAATTTTATTGAAAAAAAAAAATATTAAAAAGTATGAAAAAATTTAAAAAAAAAATTTTTGCCTGAAACCTGGCTCGAACTCGGAACCTTGCGACTACAAACTTTTTTAAACAAAGCATCATCATTTTTATAAAATATATGATTAACACACTCATAGAGAAAAGTATGTAAAGCCGTTAGTAAACCTACTTTTCAAGTTCCAAACTAATTTTTAGTTTAAATTGAGTTTTTAGTTAAAAATTTAGCTATTTTGACTTTATGAAATACTACCTTTCAACTCTTTTTCGCAAAAAACTGGACCTGAGTAAGATCAAATTTGCAGTTTCTCATTTTCAAATAAAAATATCTCGGGAACTATTACACATGTAAGCTTGTTTTTTGTTAGTCTCTACTGGCAGATTACAAATATTTTAATTTTTAGCAAATCGAACTAGAAACAAAAATTGCAAGCACTCAAAATTTTATATGCAAAAAGTTCTCTAGTTCGGGTGGTCATATTGCCCCCATCGGCGGGACTGGAAGGGTTCACAATCAAAATTTTAGCTCGACATTACATCACTTATGCGTGTTCCCAATTTCATGCTATCGGTATTCGGTAAGAAATTGCCGAATTATTTCCAAAAATTCGGTAAAATATCCCACTGTTCATTGGTACTTTTTGAATGGATAATACTGGGAAACACGTTTTCCCAACGTTGGCATAGTGGTCTCAGTCAATTATTTGCCAATCATTTTTTTTTTTTTTATACACTACTAAAATTATTGTAAAACAAGTACTGGCAAACGCTATTTTGAAACGCTGGTAAAGCATCTTAAACAAGTGTTCCGCCAGTAGTTTTTTTTTACAATTATTCTGTTAGCCAGCGGTATAACTTCTTTTAATTTTGTGTACCACTGTCGGTTTCTGATTGGGTACATTTAGATGAAAGCAAAAACAAAACCTCAATACAACAAACTCATAGAAATTACTCAAGCTAAAAAAAAGTGAAATAAGAAATCCATCCTTTAATTTTAACGGTAGCTTGGTCGACTTTAACACACCTAAGTAATAGCCAATTTAAGTTTTTAAAGAACTTGTTTACTTGACTGGTTAATTGTGCCGGTTGCCACCCTGTGTGAAATGGACCTGTCACAGGACACGTCAGGTGACTGGTCTATAGTGATGGGGTCCTTTTTTTATATGAAGTGATCGTTCGCTTTTCCACTTTGATTGGAATAAATGAATTGCGTTTTGTAACGTGTCACAGAACTAACCTAAAAGAACAGGTCGTATAAGTTACGTAAAAGAACATGTCTCAGAACTCATCGCAAGGAATATGTCACTGTACCAGTCTCAAAACATTAGTCACTAAAAAACTTCTGAAATAATAGTAAGAATTAAAATTTTCTGTTCGTGAAATTTCCTTTTCATTGCACGAGCTTTAATTAAAGTTTTTCTTGATTGTTTCATCACAATGTGAAAGAAATTAAAAAAAAAAAAATAAATGACTTTTATGGAACTATTTTTAATGAAACTTTTTAGTAAGGCGTATTCATTCATCCACACGCCTAATAAAAAAGCCTCATTAAAAATCTAAAAAATCGTTTTTATGCCCATAACAAATGCACTAAAAAATAGAAAGTATGATCTAAAATTTTTTTAAATATGCTCTAAAAAAATACTTTTCTTTAAAAATTCGTATTTAAAACTTATTTTCAGTACAGTTTTATTAATTTTCGTGAAATTTATTAAAATATCTAACAAAATATTAAATAAAAGATTAAGTATACCTAAATCGGGAAAGTCTTAAAACATGAAATTCAGATTTGAATAAATTACTTGAGTTTCCCAAATCGGTGTTGTTTCTGGTTGCCCTTGCTATCAAAGATTACAAATTTGGTTTTGTTTTTGTTATTTTTAATCTTATTTAGCCATTCGTTTGCTTTGTTCATTTTTGTACTAAGTAATATCTAATTCTTCAGATCTTGAACTTTAAAAAAACGTTTTTTAGATTTCAGCGCTTGATATTCTTTTTTTATTACTTTATTTTTCTTCTCGTCAGATTAATTTTTTACCTCTTTTTCAGTTTTGCTATTTTGAGAATTTTTTCTAATATTTTTTTTTTTTGCCGTGAACACTATGGATTTTGTAATTTTTAGTCTTCACTGAAAATAATTATAATTAAAAATAAAATTAAATTTGTCATGAAATTCTATGTTACTTCAAATCAAAATATAGAACTGGACCGATTAGAAAAAATGCAGGTCCGCAATTGTTTTACTCTCAGGCCGGTCTTGTTTTAGTTAGTCACATGGTAGGTCCTTTGAGTCTGTTCTGTTTTGCATCGGTCGGGGGACATGTCACGGGGTAGCTGCTTTTAGACTGGACTTATTTTCCCCGATGACGAGGTTGGTATGCAATACCGGTACTCTTTCTACCAGTCTAGGGACACGGGATCGGTCCTTTTTGATCAGTTCTGTTGGCACTAGCCAGGGACAAGTCCTCGCAGTATACACACATCTTTTTTTCACTATGGATATTAGCGTTCTCTTGAACAGACAATTTCATCCATTATTTCTAATTTCCTGAATTGGTTTTATTCTTTTTCGATACAAAACTACTTTAAATAATCGACTGTGAAAATAAACCACCATAATTTAATTTTGAATAGATGATAGTTACTTTAATGGATGGATGGGAAATAACAAAAGGTTTCAACATTTTAAATTTAATAATTTCCTCCATTCGATTTACCTCACTCTTCATGGTGGGAATTTCGATTAAGCCGAAATTTGGATATGCACTGGATGAGACAAACCTATTTGACTCGATTTTTTTCTCTTCGAAACAATCTCATGTCTGTAAAATGAAGGAGTAAATGTAAGACATGAAAGCAACTTCTATAGAAGGACTACGGAATATAGTCTCAGAATTGTTTTTGGTTTAAATTTACTGCAAATGTAATTTAACATTCAAATCCAATGTTTCTTGTTATTTATTTTAAAATATTGTTTAAATAACTAACAAATTCATACGAACAAATGAATAGTAAGTAAAACATAAAAGTTCAAATTTTAACTGCAGTTCCCCAAGCAGAAATTCGAAATCGACAAAATTTATAAATGCTTTTGTTTTGCTTATTTTCTGCTTCTTCTACTGCTTCCTAAGATTACGTCAAAAGAAGCAATAGCGGGTTGTTTGCCGCACTATTGATTCGCTAAAGCGCGATAGAATGGTTCTGATAACAAAATTTAGTTGCTAAAATCAGTGAATTCGTGTCTTTATTTATTTATTTTATTTGTGAAATAAACGCATTTTGGATATCGAGCTGTCACTCGAGCTTTTATTGCAAGCGCTAAGCTGTTCTCTTTCCCTGCCGAAAATGCTTCCAAGCAAGCAGTGTTTTTTGCCGAGTCAGTAAAAATAAAAGTTATGCTCAGTTATTTAAAATTGGTTCAGTTTTTTTGTTTGTTTTTTTTTTTCTTCTACAAAATGTATAAAATTTTACACATGTAGTGTATGACATGTGTAAAATTGTTCAATTTCTTGCTATTTGAATTGAAAAATTTTGTATTAATAATGTCGATTTTTTGCTTGAAAATGCATTTATTGTAATTAATTATTAATATAAATGAATTGATACATTATTCAAAGTATTGTCCATCGTTAGTCACTACATTTTCACATCTTTCTGGTAGCATATGGATTCCGCGCAAAAAGAACTGCTCCGGTTTTGAGGTAAAGAATGAATCAAGCCATTCTTATGTAGTGAAGCGTATTCCAGTAAGAGCATTCTGTATCGATCAAAACAAATGGTAGTCAGAAGGGGCAAGGTCTGGGCTATAAGGCGGTTGAGCCAAAACTTCCCATCCACTGTTTTCCAAATAGTTTTTGACCGGTCTTGTAACAAGTGGCCGGTCGTTGTCATGATGGAAGAATATGGCCTCATTTCTGGTCGAATATTCTGGCAGTTTTTCGTTGATTGCTCTCTTCAAACGAATCAATTGTGTTCGGTACAGGTCCCCTGTGATCGTCTGATCCGATTTCAACAGCTCATAATACAAAACACCCTTCTGATCCCACCAAATACATAGCATTACCTTGGCGCCATGGATATTCGGCTTCGGCGTTAATTTGGCTGGTTGGCTGGGCTTTACATATGACTTTGTGCGATTGGGGTTATCGTAATGTATCCATTTTTCATCACCAGTAGATTAGATTAGATCAGAAGGCACTATGCACCGCTACCAATGTAGGTCTTTTGTGCTGCCTAAAGTTACCTACAGATTCAAGCTACCTATAACCTATTCATCACCAGTAACAATACGATGCAAAAATGACTACGTTTTGTAGCGTTCAAGCAGCATTACCGCAAAATCGACTTTCAACGTCTCTCGGCTTCAATTCATATGCGACCCAATTTCCTTGCTTTTGAATGAACCCCAATGCCTTTAAACGCAGGGATATGGTTTATTGTGTGACTCCCAATGATAATGCAATCTCTTCTTGCGTTTGACAACAATCTTCGATGAGTAGTGGGATCAATTCCTCATCTTCAAACGTTTTCGTCTGACCAGACCTCTCCTTGTCTTTTGTGTCGAAATCACCACCTTTGAATCGCTCAAACCATCGTTCACAAGTTTTTTGAGTTGGTGCATGTTGACCGTAAGCATCTACCAACAATCGATAACTTTCAGCAGCCGTTTTCTTCAAATGTAAGAACGTTTTCAGATTTTCCCGCAAAACATCTTTTTGATGCACAAAATTCGACATTCGACATGTATAAAATGTATAAAAAAGTTGAAAAAAATATGAATTTGTAAAAATAAATGCATGTTAATTTTTTTTGAACTTAACTGAAAACTTTTTTATTAAACAACAAACATTGAAATACGTAATGTTTTGAATTTACGTCTATCACAAAAGCTTTGAACATTTTAAATTTAACGATTTTAAAAAATTCGGGAATGTGTTTGTGGGCGTTGTGATGTAATTTTTAGCGCATTGGATTGTTACACGGATGGTCCCGGGTTCGATTCCCGGTGACGACAACATCAATTTAGAAAAATAATATGTATGAGTTTTCTATCCCTAATAGGTATCGCAGCTCCCACCTTCGGTGTTCCCATAGCACTTAACCCCACCGAAGTAAAATAATGAATCAGGGCTATGAAACAAAAAGCTTCAATAAATTCGCCAACTCTACATCAGGTGGCGAGCAACATCTGTTCTAAGACTTATCATCTCGCGCAATTACATTGTTGCCATGTTTGAAGCCCTTCATCTTTCACCACCTTTCATCTCTCCACTATCCCCTTTCCAAAGAAAGCAACACATTAATTAATAGGAAGAATTTCCTGAGTGTTGCTTCTCTTTAAAAAAAAAAAAAAAAAAAAAAAAACACTTTCCTGAAAATGGTCAATATAGAGTATGGCCTCGACTTGAATTATTTTAATTGAATTCTTTAAAGGTCGAACAACAAAATTTTTATTTTTAATTAAAATTATATCAAACTTGTATTAGTACAAATATTTAAATAATTTGATTAAAAATTTAACTTCGAATGTCCTGTTGAAACGACATAGTATGTGATAACGAAAATCTGAGTAGGGTAGAAGGGACAGGTTTAGGCACTGGTGCACATATGACACCTCCGATTTTCGCTGTGTTTAAAAGAGTTGTTAAAATGTTCCTTTTCGTCATTTGTGAAGTTATTGATCATCTTTCATGTCACCAAATTTTGGAATTGTACTTTACGTGTGGCCGACGATAGACGTGCTTTTATGTTTTTTGGGTTGAAAAAAAAAATAATATAGAGTTAGTATATTCGAAGAACTTTTTCATTTCGCAACTTCATTGCTTCTATGCAAAAATTAATTAATGTCATGTAGCGAATTCTAAGAGTATGCGTCCAAAAACAAAATACATATGCTTGAAGGCGTCTATCTGAATCAGGGGGTAAGATTTGTCTCATCTGAATATAACTCTCGAACCTGTTTTGTGTTCTACACTGAGAGAATTATCTGAATGATATTAATGAGTTTTTGCATAGAAGCAATGAAGTTTCACTGGAACTCGTAAATGAAACTTTTCATTAAACTAATGTAAGTTTTCATAAAATGTTAATGTAAATAATATCATTATATTTATTAAAAGTTTCATTCAGTCAATGAAGAACTTTCATTAATAAACTAGTTTCATAAAGAGTATAGAGATTTTCATTTATTTTGAGAACATTTTTCGTCTACTTTGTGTTAAAAAAAAAATTCATTAGTTTGCTGAAAATTTTCAGTTTTTTTTTTCATCCGCAAAAATTCTTATTGTATGGCTCCAAACATAATAATGTATGTGTACAATCAGTCCAGTAGTTTAAAAAATATATACAAAATTTCACCTCTTTGGTCCATAATCAATTTCTTTTAAGTTTAACTACTAAAAGTATTTCCAAATGTTACAAACGTTTTGTTATACCTCCTAAATCTCTTTTTCCAGTAGGAGATTTATAATATCCATGTAGTTGAAGGAAGATGAGTAAAAAAAAAAAGCTACAGACTTTAAAAGAAAAATGACAGCAACAAATGACAACGACAATCGACACTGGTATGTGCGTTAATTAAATTTTGCCATTTTTTCCACAATTCATCCATTTTGCAGCTTGTTCCTTAGTGGTTATGGCGGCTGGTATGTTAGTTTTGTGAGTTGAAAATTTTAAAGGAAGGCAAGACAGCTTACACTGAGAGAATTATCTTCACTTTAGCCATGAATTTTTTCATAGCTTTAATGAAAATGTCACTGGAACTCGTCCATTAAAACTTTTCATAGAATCTATGAAACAGGTGTCATTACAGACAGTGTTTATGAAATTTTTGTAAAATAAATGAAAATCTTTATAAAACTAATGAATAATTACGACAATGAAGCGGTTATTGAATTTATGAAACTGATTCAGATTTTTTTTTTTTAATATTAAGAAGCTTCCTTGAATTAATAAAACTCTTCATGAATGTCTTGAAAAATGCATTGGAACCAAGCCAATAAACCGCTTCATATGATTTTTTAAACAATTTTATTTAAGTCCAAAATTAATAAAAAAACCACATTGAAACAATAAAAAAACACTTAATAAAATACACAGTGAGAATTTCTTGGACAAGTTTTAATGAAACTTTTTACTAAACTAATGAAGTTTTCTTCACAATATGAATGAAGAATTTCTTAAACTTTTGAAAAAGCTTCATAGTTTTAGTGAAACTTTTTTTAATGAAAATTTTTCATTAGTCGTATGAAATTTTTAATAACTAAAATGAAATTTTTCATTAAATTTTATGAAAAACTTTATAAATTTAATAAAAAGTTTCAAATGTGTGAAAATTAATGAAATTATAAAATTTTATGAAAAAAGTCTTTGAAATAATTTTAATAGTTCAAAAGAAAATTTTCATTAAATATCATGAGGGATAATTTTTTCAGTGTACATTCCTTTAACAGGCATCTTTTTGTATTCTCTTACTCGTATTTGGATTATTTTTGTTCAAATTAAGTTTTTCTTATTCAACCATTTCTAGCGATTTTATCTCTTCTGGTATTGTTTGATGATTGTAAGGTTTTTTCTATATCTTTTATTTGATTTAAAGTTTTCTTGTATTTAATTTCTGGCCAACTGACTTGTAAAACTTCTGTTAAAACCAAGTGTATCTAATGATTATTTTAGAACTTTTTTTTTTTAAATAATTTTTCTGTTGCAAAACAATTGTTGTAATAGTACTTACAGTGCTAGTACTTTTTGTAGCTTACAAGGGAAGTTTGTTGGGTGGTTCATCTAGATTTCAATGAAATTCGGATATAATATAAAGGAGACAAAAGTAATAAAAATTTGTAAGAAACATGGCCAAACCGTACACATAAAAAACTTAAATCAAGTTTCCATTAAAATATTTGTTAATTAAATTAAAAGTTTAATTGAATTCGGTCATATTAAGGACATTGTAGTATCAATTAAAATAATTTGTATCTATTTAATTGATTTTATTTTCAATTAAGGTTTTAATCATATCTATTAAAAATTTAATAAAATATTTCAAGAAAATTTATAGTAAACTTAAAACTTAAATGAAAACTTTAATTAATATTTGAAAAAAATTTGCAAAATAATCGCTTTAATTGAAAAAATCGCCAAAATTTCAAAGAAAAAAATTGTCAAAATTATAAAAATCACCAAAAAGCTTACTAAAAAATCGACAAAAATTAGAAACAAAATCCTCTAAATTAAAAAAATCACGCATATTGAAAAAACAATCGTTGAAGTTTGAAAAAAAATACCCAAAAATTAAAAATAGCCAATATATGAATATATCACACAAATTAAAAAAATCGACAAATTTTGGAAAAAAAACGCTAAAAATTAAAAACTCACCAAAATTGCGAAAATAAAAAAAATACTTAAAATAAAAAAATCGCTAAAAAAAATATAAAATCCCTAAAATTAAAAAGAAAATTAGTACACTCAAGGAACTTCTGCTGTATATATTTGAAGTTGTTTGGGTAGTAATCCAGTATCTTAATTTCTAAGTGAAATAGCAGCCAAAAGAAATTTTAGTTTTGACTACACTCAAAAAAAAAAGTTTGTAAAGTCAGCAAAAAATTTTGCTGAGTCAGCAAAATTTTAGTCAGGAGGGTGCTAGCAAAAAAATTGCTAATGTCAGCAAAATCTAGAGTAGATTCAAAATTAGTAGATTCAGCAAAAGTTTTGCTAACACTTAGTAGATTAGAAATAAAAAAGCGTTGGTAAAAATTAATAAATTTTTTGCTGAATTTTAGTAGACTGAAGAAAACGCAAAAAAATTGTAAAAAATTGTAATTTAGTTGATATATTTGCTGAAAATCATAAAACATATTTTTGTGATTCTTTTAAAAATAATTTACAATAATTACGAAATATAAACATTTTCATTTTCCCACATTGTCGACATGAATTAATTTAATATCTGAAAATATATAGAAATAAATATATATAATATAACAATCATTTTGTTTCAACTACTTACATCAATCGTTGTCTAAATGATGCTTTCTTTTAAAGAACGCAACTGCCGAAGATAATTATAGAAATGAAACGAAAAAATAAACAAAAACAAACGAAACGAAAAAAACAACCCTTTTTTTGCAATAAGAAAAAGGAACCATACAAATCTACCTAAGATGTGTGTCTTTGTCTTTCGCTTTACATGTCTCTATATGTCTGTATACATATGTTTGTTTGCAATTTGACCACACTAGATTATTAATCTATTAACATTTATTATAGAAATACATATTAAATTTAAATATTTTCTTTTGTCTTTTATTTTATTAATAGACAATTATTTTCACAAGCCGGTGACAACGCAAAATTTAAGTTGTTTTAATCCTCAATTTTGTTTTATGTATGAAAAAGAGATATAAAAGCCTTCCATGGTTGATTTTTTTATATGTCTTATTAGAGTTGTACTTTTTAGTATCATTTTCCTCTTCTCTACTACATCTTGACATGCCGCGACATCTGCTTCATTCTGCGTATATCTTTCAATCTGGTTGTCGTCCACACTATTAATGTGCTATCAGCACAATTTTTTTTAGCAAAATTAATTAGTAAAACATTAGCATATTACTAAAGCATTAGTATAAAACAGTTAAGTGCTGAATAAGTATAACAACAATTTTAGCTGAAAACACGATTTTAGCAAAAAAATTTGCTAAAAAATAGTATACCTGATTTACAAGACGTTTTACTAACTTTTGTACTAACTTATATTTTTGAGTGTACATTTGTAGTTCATTTAAAAAAACAAACCACATAAAATGACGGTACTATGAATTTAACGGTATTCCATTAAAATATTTGTAAATTAAATTAAAAGTTTAATTGAATTCGGTCCTATTAAGGACATTGTAGTATCAATTAAAATATTTTGTATCTTGATTGATTTTATTTTCAATTAAGATTTTAATCATATCTATTAAAAATTTAATTTAACATTGTTTTTAATTTCAAGAAAATTTATAGTAAACTTAAAACTTAAATGAAAACTTTTATTAAAATTTGAAAAAAAAATTGGCAAAATAATTGCTTTAATTGAAAAAATCGCCAAAATTTCAAAAAAAAAAATTGTCAAAATTATAAAAATCACCAAAAATCTTACTAAAAAATCGACAAAAATTAGAAACAAAAGCCTCTAAATTAAAAAAATCACGCATATTGAAAAAACAATCGTTGAAATTGGAAAAAAAATACCCAAAAATGTAAAATAACCAATATTTGAATATATCACACAAATTAAAAAAATCGTCAAATTTTGAAAACAAACCGCTAAAAATTTAAAAAAAAAATTAGTACACTCAAGGGACTTCTGCTGTAAATATTTGAAGTTGGTGGGGTAGTAATACAGTATCTTCATTTCTAAGTGAAATAGCAGCCAGAAGAAATTTTAGTTTTGACTACATTTGTAGTTCATTTAAAAAAACAAACCACATCAAATGAATGTACTATGAATTTACATTTATTTTATCAGTTTTTTTTTTTTTTTTTTGTTTTTATTGTGGTTAATTTTTACTACATTTGTGCAACAATGACAATGTTCGCTAAAAATATAAAAATAAAATCACTAAAATTTTTAAAAATAAAATCGGCAACATTTTAAAAAATTGTCAAAATCATAAAAATCTCCCAAGCTAAAAAACCTTAAAAAATCGCCAAAAAATAAAAAAAAATAATCAAGATTTGAAAAAATTTTAAAAAATCACTGTAAACAATATCGAAAAATTAAAAATCGTTAATGTATGAAAAAATCACAACAAATTTAAAAAAAAAATTTAAATCTTGCAAGAAATTAATAGAAAAATTGAAAAAAATCACTTAAATAGGAAAAAAAATGCTGAAAATCACTAAAATTAGAAAAATCGTCAAAATTAAAAAAAAAAATAATGTTTCTAGTTTCAAACTAAGTTTTAGCAGATACTATGTATTACAACTTTTATTTAAATTTCCAAAAAAAAAATATGGAGAAAAAATCGCCAAATTAAAAAAAAATTTAAATCACTGAAATTTAAAAAAAAATCTCTAAAACTTAAAAAAATCATCAAAAATACCCAAAATTTAAAAAAATAAAAATCGCTTGTATACATATGTAAAAATTGGCAAATTTTTTAAAAACCGCCAAAATTAGAAATCGCCACAAATTAAAAAATTGTCAAAATTCTTTCAAAGTGAATAATAATACTTAATAAGTTAATACTTAAAATGCAAAATCGAAAAAAGTTAATACTTAAAATGCAAAATCGCAATAAAGAATGCATACTATGAAGCATTAATGTTGTCAACATATAAAAAAAGTGCTGCTTATTGCCTAAGAAGGCATGAATATATTGCTTCTTAGAGCACATGAAACAAGAGACATACCAAGTGGGACATCGCGAACATAAATCATGTCTTCTATATTTGATTTGGAAGCGCTTCTTAATTAAATAATGCCTTCCGGAAGCGCTTCTGGGTAAGCACTATTTTTTGCTGGGTATAAGTAGAGTTTTTCGATAATAATAGAGAAAAAAAGAGTAAAATTTGTGTAACAAATACTTTTATTTTTTTTTTATATATTTTCTACTAGCCCAATAATGCTTTTTTTAATACTACTTAAAGAAAAATAGTTTGATTTTATAATTAGTGTTACCTGATCAGACAGTTTATACAATAATGCAGACAAAAAGATTCTAATAGAGTTTATTTTGTCTGTTGTATGTAACGTCTCGGTTTGAGTTAAGCCAATTATCTTCTTCTATCGCAGACAACTGAAGATTGGGGTGATGCCAATGAAACAATGAAAATGATCAAACTTTTTGAAAAGCAACAAATAAAATCTAATATGACAATATCAAATTAGATTTTTGAACGTAAGGTAGAACCATAAAACAAACAAGATAAAAGCTTATTTGTTGCAAGCTAAAAGCTTGTTTGTTACAAGCTAAAAGCTTGTTTGTTACAAGCTAAATGCTTGTTTGTTACCATGGTCTTGAAAATCATTAGCTTTTATATCTTAAGCATTTTTTTAATGGGTTCTTGGTGTTTCAGTCTCAAGCTAAATCTCGTACATTGTTGCTTTTAACTTTTTATTAAAATTTCTAGTGTAGAACTGACAAAGTAAAGTGTAAAAAATTATAAATAATGCAAATTGGTTGATATTTTACAGAAAGAAAATTGTGCATTAAAAATCGGTAAAATTCATCTGGTATCGATTTTCATTGAACCGAGGTCTATTGAAGCTATTTTGTTTCGCTTTTTTATGCCTTAAGTATGAACTGGACTTTAAGTGTTATTATTCAATTTGAAAATTCATAATTCTTTTATAACAATTAAAATTTTAAAACTTCTATGAATGTACGAACCTTAAGTGGTCAATTTTTTACCCGTATGCAAAATCCGATTAAATTTCAGTGACTTCGAATGCGCTTACGCTTAAACGCTTACGCAGAGAGCCCTTCAAACAAGTTTTACGAAAAGGTCAAATTTTTACAAATTGATTAATTTTTGCTAATTAAACACATGAATATTTATTACCTGTACGAACCTCAAGTTACTAGGATAGTAAATATAACAAACTGGTGTGTAGCTTGAAGACTATAATAAATTTAGTGATTAACAATGTTTACAAGTTATATACAAATTTGTATGAGAAGATCTAATGTTAATGTTTTTGAAATTGAAAGAATTCATGCGATCTTTATATTTAAAATCCTATTATATTAAATTAGATATAATCTTATAGTATAACGTATAACTTAATAAAATTTGACGAGGTCAAAATTCGGATAAAACTGTAGCAAATCACTTCTAATTGTATCTAATATGATACAATTATATGCAATTTAATTGTGCCATTTTTCGAATGAAATTTTATATAATTAATTATTAGGTCATACTAAATTAGATAAAATTATATAAAACTCCATATAAGTTTTTTTTAATCGGGTTGATTCTTTTGAAAAAAAAAACTTGAATAAAACACAAATATCGGAAAATTGGCATATTGGCATATTTTTGACCTCTGAAACCTGAAAATGGATAGGTAAAAAGGTACAGTCATAAAAATGGAACTGTAAAAATAGCAGAAAAATCAGCTAAAAATTAGAAAAGATTACGTTGCAGAAAATACTGTTAAAATAAGCAGATTATTTTTTTTTAGCTAAAATTTAATCAAATAAGAACAGCAAAACTAAAACTGAACTTTGCAAACTTTAAGTTATATTCGAGTAGAATTTGAGTTAATTAAAAATAACAATTTACTCGGCTAAAATTAGCAAAAACTTTTACTAACTATTTGTAGACTAAAAACAGCAAACAACAACTGTAATATCAACAAAATGTATGTTCTATTTACCTTAAATTTAGTAGAATGCAAATAGCTGTATATTTTGCTAAAATCTACAGAAATGTTTGCTTAAAAATTGTAGATTGCTGATTTCAGAATGGAAAATTTTTATTCGCATTAAAAAAAATCGAAAGGCAAACTTTAAAAAATTTACATTATTTTATGATTTTTATTGTCTACTAATATTTAGCAAATTTTTTTTGTTTTTGCTGATTTTAGCAAATTAATTTGTTTCTTTCAATTAACTAAAATTTAGCTCAAATATAATTTAATATAATTCTTCTAATTTAAAGGAGCTTAAGATCATTTATTTATTAATTATAATTATTTATTTCCAATATTTCGTCTCCACATTGGGTGACTTCTTCAGGGAACAATTATAACAATTTGATTGAAAAACTTGTTTTAATAATTGTAATATCAACAAAAACTTTTACTAGATATTATTATTATTAAAACAAGTTTTTCAATCAAATTATAATAATTGTTAACTGAAGAAAGCCACCCAATGTGGAGACGAAATATTGGAAATAAATAATTATAATTCATAAATAAAAATAAATGATTAAGATTTAAAATAAGAAGAATTAAATAAAAGAAGATTAAAGAAAACTTAACATTTTTAATAATTAAATGTATGTAGATTTAACAGATTTGTTTGCTATTCTTATATCTTACTAATATTTAGTAAAAAAAATCTGCTAATTTTATCAGTTTTTTCTGCAACGTCATTTGTAGACGTAGTTTAGTTTTAGCAAAACTAGTTTTTAAGTTTTTTCTATCAGTGATTCTTATTTTTCCCTCTATCACATATCCAAATTTTATGGCAGTTAGGGGGGAATCCATCAGCGGTCCTTCCTTGCTTAGTGTTAGGCGAATTCGTTGTTAGTAGACATTGGTTGTGTGTGTGTTTGTTTTTTTATCGCTTTTGTTACTATTACCCCGTTGTAACACAAAACTCAATCGTTTTTATTGTCTGATGTGTCAATGTGCCTGTCTAACTGTTTTTTTCGTTGTTCTCGTTTTTGTTTTTATTCTGTGGAATTTTTTATTTGAGATTAATGGTTTTATTGTTATAGTTTTTAGTGTAAGTAGACAGTTTTGTGGAATTGTATTTGTGTATGTGTGTGTATAGTGTGCGATTGAATATTTCCAAGCCTTTTTTCTATTCATTCAATTTTTATTGTTCTTGTTGTCATTCTTAAAATGTACGCGTATTAATGTTCGTTCTATGAAAAATAGAATTAAACACCCACACAGTTACAAATTTTGAAGTAGGATGACAGTTATTTTCCACTAAATGTTTGTGCATTAGTTCCATTTTATAATTTTCCAACATTTTGAGCATTTAATATAGTAGTGCCTCCCTATTTTACATATCGAAATGTAAAACAATTCGTAAAGAAAGTTGAAGTCAAACCACAGCAGTATGTTGAATGTGAAATAAAACAGCTTTTTTGTGTAAAAAAAAAAACATAAAACTTTTTAATCGCTTTTGAAATGGTGAAACAGCTTGAAAGGATTTTATTATTACTTTAAAATTGTATTTTTTTCTGTCGTTATTTTCTCTGAAGATTAAAAGATTTTCAAAAGCCTACTAAACACAAACAACCCAAAAAACATGTGTTAATAAATTTAAGTTTTGAATAACATTTCATTAAAAAACGTCACATTTTCCATTGTACAAAAACTTTAAAAAAATGAAAATAAAATTGTGAACTTTGAAGAGCCATATCTTGTTAAGTACATGGACTATTTCAAAAATTTAAAAAGGTTCTGAAAGCTATATTTATCTACCTTTAACGATCTGTAATCTAGAAATAACAATTTATTTTTTAAAAATGCATTTGTACTACAAAAGCAATTTTTTAATGCATTTTGCACATTTTCCCCCTGCGAGTTTACATTTTTGCAAAATACAGAATTTTTGATAAAAATTACGTTTTGATATTTTTGGGACTGGAAACCTAACTATTTTTTACGATTTTTTTTTATATATTTTTAGGATTTTTAATTTTTTTTAATACAAAGGATGAAAATACATTTAGACATTAGGCACTTTAACCAGGTATATCTCTGACAGTTACTATCGCATTCAAATAATTTAAAAAGCAATTCAAAGATATTTTTAAAGATTCCTAATCAGAAATTGCCAGTGGTTAAAAAAATCAAGCACTGGCATACCCCTGGCTAACCAAGGAATTGCAAATATATTACTGGTACAACAATTCTTTAAAACGTTTTACCAGCGTTTCCAAAAAGCGTTTGCCAGTATTTGTTTTACAATAACTTCAGTGGTCCCAAAAAAAAAAAAAACATTTGCAAAGGATGGTCTGGAACCACTATGCCAACGTTGGCAAAAGGTGTTGTCCCAGTGCTATCCGGTAAGAAATTGCCAACGGCTAAAAGTCTAACAACTGGTTGAGTATTTATTTTTAAAAATGATGCTTAGTTTAAAAAGTTTGTAGTCAGAAGGTTCCGAGTACGATCCCGGCTCCAGGGATAATTTTTTTTGTGATTTTTTTATACTTTTTATTATTTTTTTATATAAAATTGATTGTTGTGTTTCTGGAAAAGCTCTTTTAAGACCAATTTTTTTTTGTTTTCACAACGTCCGCCAAACCTAATGAAATTGCTGACAAATTTGAGCAGCCAACTGTTACCCAGCATTTATCATTCATTTACGTGTTAAGCTATCAAGTATTATATGTCTCGTTAGCTCAGTGGGTAGAGCTGTCTACCAATCTGGCGGGCTGAACCCCGGCTGGACAAAAAGAATTATAAACGAACTTTTTTTTTAAATTTATTTTGGAAAATCTATTTTTAAACCACCTATTTCATGGTTTAATCAACATTTTACCAGCGTTGGAAATTTTGTTTTTCCAGTGTTTGTCCGACACTTTTTGAACAGATCTTTTGTCTAATGATGTTATCATTTTGGAATTGTACCACCTGTTAAAGTGCCTTGCCAGCGGTGCTCCGTTTGTTTTTTTTTTTCTGACTGGGTTTATTTTATACTTAAAGTCAAAAAATCATCTGGGCATATAAAAGCAAATGCAATAAATTGTAATGCAAATGCAATTTTGAATTGTTTAAAGTTTCTAAAACACATATTTCATAAATATTTAAACGATGGGAATAAAACAAAAATATTTCATTCTCGACACTCAACGTTTCGTTGGTTTTATTCCAACTTATTCAAAAATTTTCGACTTTACATTTGTAAGATTTATAATAAATATTATATTAGAAACGGGACTTAAAATTTGTGTCGTGAAGTCCCGTTTTTAATATAATATTTATTAAATATAAGTTTGATATAATTTTTATTAAAAATAAAAATTATGTTTTTTTTACCTTTAATTGTTCAATAAAAATGAAAATTATTCAAGTTCGAGGCCATACTCTATATTTCTTTATTAGGATATTTTCTTAACAAATAATCTATAGAGTTCTTTTGTTTTCAAATTTATTATTTGACCCTTTCAGGAATGTGTTGATAGATCTATTTCGGGAATTTTCTAGGTTCCCATCATCAGAACACGTTTTGAAAGAGGTAACAATCCCATGCCAAACATCAAACATTCATATAAACTAGTTTACGCACTAAATGAGAACTAATATATGAGCTCGAAGTAAAAGATTATCACCATTGATCAAAAAATAAATTGAAAACTTGTTTGGTTATGTGCAAGGTCCACCTCTGGTGGATATTCAATACACGTTTTTTGTTTTTTTTTCTCCTTTTATTTTTTTGTTTTGTTTATAAACAAAAACAGGCGGAGTAAACTAGACTGTACTTTGTCTTTTATACAAGTTTGATATAATTTTTATTAAAAATAAAAATTATGTTTTTGTTTCGACCTTTAATTGAGCAATGAAAATGAAAATTATTCGCATTCCTTAAAAGGGTCAAATAATAAATTTGAAAACAAAAGAACTCTATAGATTATTTGTTAGGACAATATCCTAATGAAGAAATATAGAGTATATGGCCTCGAACTTGAATAATTTTCATTTTCATTTATTAGATATCTTACAAATATAACGAAATAAATCAAACTAAAAAATTCGAAAATTCTTGAAAAAAGTTGGGAAAAAAAACAAAGAAACGTTGGGTGCCGAAATGAAATAATTTGTTGTATTAACGTCTTTTAAATATTGCCTGACCATTATTAGCCCGAAAAAATCATTTTAAAAAAGTCTTTTTTATTTTGCAATTTTAATTTTTGAACACCAACATCAGAAGTAACCATGTGTACAATCATAGATGGATGACGTTGTAGTACCAGTAAAATTTCAGTAAAAAAATTTTTACTGGTTACTGCAACGTAATTTTCATTATCAGAAAACTTTTACTGATGACTTTAAGAAAATTATAGTAGCCAGTAACGTTTTACTGATTACTGAAAAAAAATTCCGTAATCAGTAAATTTGTACCAATAGATAATTTAGGCACTTAATAGCAATTAAATATACCAACTAAAAATGCATGTTATAAAAAAATATGCACCTAGGTGATAGCCTCATCTGCACCTGTAGCACTATTGTTTTCATTCGCTGAAATTGTGAATCGTTCCAGGAGACAAAAACTCAGCGATGTAAATTTTCAAATGCTTGTGTTGAGAAAAGCTAATAATAATACCAATAAAAATAGTATGTAGGCCAATTTTTTGATATTTAAAAAACTGAAAACGTTAATTTTTAAGTGTGTTCTTAAAAACTCTGAATAGAAAAATATGATTGAAATTTGATAACCCAAGGGCAGATTTGTGACTTTTTAACGCTTTAATTTTTTTAACAAAAAATTCAATTGCAAATGAATTTGTTTTGTTAACATTTTACTGATTACTGCATTTTTTTCAGTAATCAGTAAAAATTTACTGGTTACTGAAATTTTTTTCAGAAATCAGTAAAACGTTACTGGTTACAGCATTTTCTTTAACATGTACTGATTACTGCCAATCGTAATGCAGTAAAAATATAGTGTACCCATGTATGTGCACTAGGGTGGTCTTTCGTTGTATGGGCGAAAAATTAAAATGAGATTTTGACTGTACCCCCCGCTTAAAATATTTGTTAGGGTGTCAAAATACGCCACGCAAAAATTTAGAGTTCTAGCATAACGGGAAGATGTCCCGCATCGCCCTTGAAAATTGGGCCCCTTGGAAAAATGGGCATAATTTAAAAAAAATTACAAATTTTTTTTTCTTTAAAATTAAAAAAATATAAAATAATTTTTGTGTTGGGTTTAATCATAACTACTCAGATAAAAAATATTACTTTCTCAGAAAATCGCTAACTTTCCCTAACTTTGTGTCAAAATAATTAATAAATATTTTGGGTGTCCCTCAAAGTGACTTTTTTGCATTTTTGAAAATTTTATTCAACAAAAATCAAAAACCTAGTGTTTGCTGTCAAGTATTTTATTGCCCATATCTCAAGTATTAAATAAACCAAGTACTGTGGATATCCGTTGTCAAATTTTTTTTTTAGAGCATTTTGATTTTTGGGGATTTCAATGTTTTTTTTATTTTTATACATTTTTACTTTAAAACAAGGTTGTAATAATATTTCATCAATATTATTGTATATGCTATTTTATATGATTCTAATAACTTTATTATAAAATACTAGTTTTTCTGTTGATAGTTAACCCATGTTAACCTGGGGTCAAATATGACATACGTTAAAAAATTAAAGGGTTTTATTGAGACTGCAGAACGGGCAGTGAAGCTCATGGAGGACTACAATAAAGTATTGTCACGAAACGAGGAGGAAAAACAAGTAATAATGCAAATTGTAGCCGATTATCGGAAGCACTACCCTGATGCAAAAAAATTTACACTATTAAATTAAAAATACGTTTTTCAAAAATACTCCTGAATATGAAGACCACTGCAATTGTATTTGAAAACAAATGAAATTTCACTTAAAGAAAGATCGACTTACATTACAGTAAATTCAACTAACATTGTCATTGTTTTTTAATGTTCAAAAAAATAACTAACAATTGTGGTAAAAATGAACCACATGGTAGTAAAAAATCAGAGCTGTGAATGAATCATTCATTTTTGATTTCAATTCATTACGAATTTGAATTGAATTTTGAATAATTCTTTTCACATAAAAAAAGAATTGAATGAAATTGGAATTAATTCAAATGAATTTGGTAAAAATAAATTGGAATTCATTTCCAATTCAAATGAATTCGGCAAAATGAATTGCAATTCATTTTCATTTCAAATGAGTTTGGCAAAATGAATTGCAATTCAGTTCCAATTCATTTGACTTGAATTGATTTTGAATTAATTCAAATGAATTAGAAAAATGGATTGCAATTAATTTTCAATTCATTTGTATTGAATTGATTTTGAATTAATTCAAATGAATTAGAAAAAATATTGCACCGTGTTATTAATCATATTTATAAAATTTTCTTATATGTGATGAAGAGTTTCATAAAATTCATTTGAATTAATTCAAAATCAATTTAATACAAATGAATTGAAAATGAATTGCAATTCATTTTTCTAATTCATTTGAATTAATTCAAAATCAATTCAAGTCAAATGAATAGGAAATGAATTGTAATTCATTTCGCCAAACTCATTTGAATTGAAAATGAATTGCAATTCATTTTGCCGAATTCATTTGATTTAAAATGAATTGCAATTCATTCCAGCCAAATGCATATGAATCGATTCAAATTTCATTCGATTCGTTTTTTGGCGAAACGAATTAATTCAAAATTTTACTAATTCAGTGCATGAATGATTCGCGAATTAATTCAAAAATTCTGTAAAAAATAATCGAACATTTATTATTTTTTCTTTTTTTAAATAACAAAAAACAACTGTAATGCAAAATCATAAAACAGTCTTTTGATGTTGGTTGTTTTTTTAAATGAACTACTAGGTTAGTAAATATTTAATTTTGTTCTACAACTGACTGACATTTGCATTAAAAATAAAGAAACTGTATTACAACCCAAACAATTACATATTTTTAAAGCAGAAGTTCCCTGAGTGTACAATTATATAAAATAGCATACACATTGATGAAATATTACAAAAATTGATGAAATATTAAAAAAATCTTGTTAAAAAAAGTCTATACAAACTAAAAAAAACCGTTGAAATCCGCTAGAATCAAAATGCTCTAACAAAAATTTTTGCCAACGGATATCCGTAATACTTGGCTTATTTAATACTTGAGATGTGTTTAATAAAATACCTGACAGCAAACACTAGTTTTTTGATTAATAAAATTTTCAATAATGCAAAAAAGTCACTTTGAGGTACACCCAAAATATTTATAAATTTTTTGGAAACAAAGTTAGGGTAAGTTAGCAATTTTCTGGGAAAGTAATATTGTTTATCTGAGTAGTTATGATTAAACCCAATACAAAAGTTATTTTATATTTTTTTAATTTTGAAGAAAAAAAGTTTGTAATTTTGCCCATTTTTCCAAGGGTCCCGATTTTCAAGGGCGATGCGGGACACCTTCCCGTTATGCTAGAACTCTAATTTTTTGCATGGTAAATTTTTGTACCCAAACAAATATTTTAAAATAGGGGTGGGGGCAGCCCCTAAAATCGCAAGTTGAAAAATAAGGCCCACCCTAATGTGCACACTGTGCATTAAAAGTTAAAAATAAGCAGAATTTACATTATTTACATTTTTGTAATCATGTTTTTTATATTGAAAATAATTTAATTGCAGTGTCACGAATATGACCCTTAATTGATACTGAAAACATTTTATATTTTATTCGATGGCGTATGATTAATATAAATTATCATTAAATAATCATACGCCTTGGTGTGTGTACATAAAATTACATATTGGTTTAGTAGTTAATCGCTTTTTTTCTAAAGAAATTTTTTTAATTTGAACAAATATTATATTAATAGGTAATAACCAGATAATTAATTAATGTCATTAGCATTGCATTGAACATATTTTCATTAAATTTTTTTAAATTAATGATAATGATTAAATGGCATGATTTCTTTAATCGATTAAACCACATTAATTTAAATATTTGACTGATTAAAGCTTTTTAAAAAACGACGACTTTAACAAAAATCATTGGAAAATAAGCTTTACATCCACAAATATCATTTATATCTATAAAATGTAATTAAAAAATATATACAAACATCCAGTCAGTAGCACTCCGATTTGTGAAGTGATTGGATTAACAAATTCGAAGGTCACGGTTTAATTACGTTTTTTTCTTCTAATATTTCGTTTACTTTTTTTTATAATTAATACATTATTTTACGGAATAAAACACCACTTACATGAGGAATTAAAAAAATGTTCGTTACTTTGAGGCAAAATATTTTCGAAATTTTTTTTTATGAAGATTCACACACTGTGTTCTCAAGCCATGTGTTTATAAAAAGAAATGCAAAAAAAAGAGTTAAATTTCGCAAAATTTTTAAAAAGTGTTTTTTTAAAAATGTCTTACTGACTCGAAGATGTTACTTACTAAGAAACTTACAAGGGGTGTCTTCCGATGGGTTCTCTCTGATCTTAATGAAATTCGGATATGTGATATGTGAGAAAGTTTAGGGGACACGTATACACTTACGATATTATGTAAAGACGACTGCAATTGTAGTCAAAAACAAATGAAATTTCATTTAAAGAATAAACGACTTACATTTCATTAAATTCAACTAACATTGTCATTTGCTTTTTAATGTTCAAAAAATGATAAACAATTGTAGTAAAAATGAACCACATGGTAGTGAAAAATAAACATAGTCCATATTGCCTCTGTTGTAACTGACGGTTGCCATCTATTTTAAATATTTATAATATAGGTGCAAAAAGCTCTTTGGAAAATGTCGCATAAAAGGAGAACAGTTACGAATATCGGAGAAAGATCAAACACTCCATATATTAAATTAAATAGGCATTAATATGCATAATTTTTAGCTGCAATCGGCTATTATTCGTAAACAAAACTACAGTGTATATGTCACTTAAAACACATTTTTTGAATAACAAAAATACTTGAAAGTTATTGGATATGTTATAAGCCAGTTCTTTAAAAGCACTTTGGAACCCCATTTTTTTAAAATTTCTTTGAAACAATACGAAATAAACCCAAATAACGAAAAATGGCGTCATATATGTGGCCACACTTTTTAAACACTGAACATTAGATTGGGCCACTAAAAAAAAATACGTGGCTCCATATTTTTTTCGTGAATAATTTCATTAATTGAATTTCATTAAGATCGGAAAGAATCCATCGGAAGCCTATACTTGTTAGTTCACGCTACAAATTCGAACCAATTTCAAATGTAATTGTGAATGTCAGACGCAAAACAATACATTTTGAAAACATTTACATCAATTCCTTACAAGTTTATGATGTTAGTATCCCTTATTGATGCGCTGACATCAACTTGGTATATCTCAAACTGTATAAAAATACAACTTTATTTAAATACTGTTCTGAAAACTCAATTCCATTAAACGGCGCAAAAACCCAATGGAAAAAACGTGAATGTTTACAAATCGGGAAATTATGGTTGCAGATGTAAACCACCATACAACTTTTCGCCAATTATTTATTTTCTTACTGAATGTGCCTAACAAGTCCATTTTGTATTGGTTTCTATCTGAAAATTAAAAAGTAAAAGTAAAACGAATGAAAAAACTCCTGTAAGTTTTAAATAATTTTTTATAATATTTCGACTTTTAAATGTCCATCAATTATTTTGTTGAAGACTTTTCAACATGCAACTTTCAAAGTCATAGTTTTTATGAAATAGTTTTTTGTTTTTGAAATAGTTCATATTTTTGGTTTTCTTTTGGAACAAATAAATTTCAATTGCGTTTTAGGATCAACCCACTCATTACTTTAACGATTCACTGTTTACATCATATCGTAAAAATGTACAACCTCAAGTTTCATTATGTTAATATTGCCATTGGGAATAAGTTACACGAATATGGTATATTTTTTGTATATATTTACTATGCATATATGTAGATTATATATTTATACATTCATATGTATGGATTGTATATGGAAGTGTGTGTAAATTATAAATTTTCATTGTACTGCAATACAAACAAACATTCAATACACTAATAGAAAAAAATTAGTAAAGATTTTTTTTTTTGCTTAATATTAATAAGATTAATCTACAATTATTAACAACTTAATCTGCTAAAATCAGCAAAAAAAAAATTTGCTAAATGTTAGTAGACAAAAAAAAAAAAAAAAAAACACAAACAAATATGAAACTTTTAAAGTTTTTTTCAGGGACCGTAAATAATGACTATTGTTCGTTTGTTTTAAATCAAAAAATCAATCACTTAGAACAGACATAAACAAAAGTTATTGCACCATTATTATTATTTTTTGACAATCTTTGCATATTTTAAAATTTTTGATTTTTAAAGTTTTCTTCAATGGTAATGATTATTTTTGAGTAATAATAAAAAAAATCAGCCATAACCATTATTTTTGAGCAAAAAAAAAAAAAAAATAAAACTCAAAAATAATCATTGTTTATGATTTTTATTTTTTTTAAAATTTTTTGAAAATATAATTGGCATACCAATTGTGAGTTTTAAAATCATAAATAATGACTATTTTTGAGTTGTATTTTTTTTGCTCAAACATAATGATTATGGCTGATTTTTATTAATATTACTCAAAAATAATCATTACCATTGAAGAAAATCCTTAAAACTCATAATATAATCATTATTGTATTGTAAAACTCATAATGATTACGGTCCCTGTTTTTTTTTTCTTTTAATTTAGGCTAATAAAATCTGCCCTACACTCAAAAAAAAAGTTTGTAAAGTCACCAAAAATTTTTGCTGAGTCAGCAAAATTTTAGTCAGGAGGGTGCTAGCAAAAAAATTGCTAATGTCAGAAAAATCTTTTGCTGAAAATCAGCGAGCTGATTTTTAGCAACAAAATTAGTAGATTCAGCAAAAGTTTTGCTAACACTTAGTAGATTAGAAATAAAAAAGCCTTGCTAAAAATTAATAAATTTTTTGCTGAATTTTAGTAGACTGAAAAAAAAACGCAAAAAAATTGAAATTTAGTTAATATATTTGCTGAAAATCATAAAACATATTTTTGTGATTCTTTTAAAAATAATTTACAATAATTACGAAATATAAAAATTTTCATTTTCCCACATTGACGAAATGAATTAATTTAATATGTGAAAATATATAGAAATAAATATATATAATATAACAAAAATTTTCTTTCAACTACTTACATCAATGGTTGTCTAAATGATGCTTTCTTTTAAAGAACGCAACTGCCGAAGATAATTATAGAAACGAAACGAAAAAAATAAACAAAACGAAAAAAACAACCCTTTTTTTGCAATAAGAAAAAGGAACCATACAAATCTACCTAAGATGTGTGTCTTTGTCTTTCGCTTTACTCTGTCTACATGTCTGTATATGTCTGTTTGCAATTTGACCACACTAGATTATTAAACTATTAACATTTATTATAGAAATACATATTAAATTTAAATATTTTCTTTTGTCTTTTATTTTATTAATAGACAATTATTTTCACAAGCCGGTGACAACGCAAAATTTAAGTTGTTTTAATCCTCAATTTTGTTTTATACATGAAAAACAGATACAAAAGTCTTCCATGGTTGATTTTTTTATATATCTTATTAGAGTTGTACTTTTTAGTATCATTTTCCTCTTCTCTACTACATCTTGACATGCCGCGACATCTGCTTCATTCTGCGTATATCTTTCAATCTGGTTGTCGTCCACACTATTAATGTGCTTATCAGCACAATTTTTTTTAGCAAAATTAATTAGTAAAGCATTAGTATATTAGTAAAGCATTAGTATAAAACAGTTAAGTGCTGAATAAGTATAACAAAAATTTTAGCTGAAAACACGATTTTAGCAAAAAAAATTGCTAAAAAATAGTATACCTGATTTACAAGACGTTTTACTAACTTTTGTACTAACTTATTTTTTTGAGTGTACTGAAATCAGCAGTCTACAATTTTTTAACAAATATTTCTGTTGATTTTTGTAAAATTTACGGTTAATGGCATTCAACTATATTTAAGCAAATATGGCAAACATTTTGATATTATTAAAGTTTTGTTTGCTCTTTCTTGTCTACAAATATTTAGTATAAGTTTTTACTGATTTTAGCAGAGTAAACTAAAATTTAACTGCAATATAACAAAAATTTTTTAAAATTTTGAAGTTTTGTTTTTACTGCTCTTTTCTCATATTGAGCAAAAAAATTTTAGAAGTTTTTTCTGCAACGTCCTTTCTAACTAATTTTTAGTAGATTTTCTGCTATTTTGACCGATTTATTTCTATGAGTGTAGAGTGTATAATATAAAGATTTTTTCTTTGTGTTGTACTTTAGTTAATGTTCAAATCACAAAACAAAAATTATATACAATGTTCTTGGTTCGAATTGTTTTCTTTTTATTTTTCTTTACTCAGCAAAATCAACTGAAAAAAAGAAATAAAAAGGGATTTGAAATTAGAAATTGTTCAATATTTAAATAAACAGTTAACTATTGAATATCAATGAAGGAAGTTTTAAGAAAAAATTCAATAAAAAACGAAAACATTTACAAAAATATGTTAAATCAAAAAAGTCATTCAATCAATATAGGAAAAATATGTAAATTTATTTGGTAAAGAGCAGTGGGTTTCCATACTACTCAGTGTCTCTCAATCGGCTCTCTTTCTATTTGTTTGTAAACTTGCACCGAGCAAATGAAAACATGTTGCAGAAATTTGAAAGTTTAAATTTAGTTTTATCATGTTTTTAAATAATACATTAATAAAATATTGAATTATTTCAAATATTAATCATAAAATCAGCCAGGTAAAATTAAAATATATTAATTTTTAATAGAATATAAAAAATAGAAACAAAAAAAAAAGTGAGTGTTGTAAGTAAAATTATTTTATCAACATGTTGCAATCATATTTTAGTGTAAAAAAATTGTTTCATTTGCTTGCCCGAGTTCGGTAGTTTGTTGTCGAGAGGCCTGGGAAGTGTAGTCTCTCTATTTGTATATACTCTTTGGTAATGGCACTTAAAATACATAAAAAAGGACTATAAATATTTACATTCGGACACACTGATAGAAATTTGTGCTTAGTGTTAACGAATTCCCTTATTAATACAGTGAATTTTTTCATAAAAAAGTCCCCAAATAAATGTTTTATTGAATCAATTTTAATGATTTCTCAAATAGAACTTGCCAACCGTACCAAAAAATAGTACTTGCCAACCGTACCAAAAAAATAGCATATTTCCATTAATTCTAGCATAAACTTTCATATCATTATTTTTTATTACAAAACAAAAATTTACTTCTTTAAATTAAAAAAAATCTGTTGTCTTTTTACAAAAGCACTAATGTCGACTTCAGAAATTTTTTAAAGAATTTTGTAATCATGTATTTTTCTAAGTTTTAGTTGATTCTGTTTAACAAAAAAACGTATGCCATTTGTAATATTAGGCGTTTAACATCAGCGATTTTTGTTTTAATCCAAAATGTAATATATTGGAAATAAATCAAAAAATTACACTAACTAGATTTACAATTTTTATTGGAAATTTTCATTGATTTAATGATTTTTTTTTATGAAATTATGAAAAAATCATAACAAATTTTTATGAAAAAAATATCAATATTAATGAATCTTCATTCAGTTATTGATATTATTCATTAAATCAATGAATCCATTTTAATGAAATCGATTCATTAATACTATGAAAGAGAATTCTATCAGTACATCAGATATAGACAAATTTTCAAATGAAACATATAAAAAAACAGACTTGAGCGAAGTCAATTACATTTCACAATCATTCACTTGTGAAAATTTCCTATATCATTTATAATTTCAGACCTACTGTCACACTTATGTCACACCAGACATAGGACATAATACCAATATTTGTGCATTTAAAGACACACTCAAAAAAAAAAGTTAGTAAAGTCAGCTAATTTTAGTCAGGAGAGTCCTTGCGAAAAAATTGCTAATGTTAGCAAAATATTTTGCTGAAATTTAGTGACCTGATTTCTAGCAACAAAATTAGTAAATTCAGCAAAAGTTTTGCTAACACGTAGTTCATTCAAAATTAAAAAATCCTTACTAAAAGTTAATAAAATTATTGCTGAATATTAGTAGACTGAAAACAACTCAAAAAAATTGTATAAAAATTATACTTTAGTTAATTTATTTGCTGTAAATCTGAAAACAGTTTTATTATGTATGAAAGACAGATGCAAAAATATTTCATGGTTGATTTTTGTATATGTCTTACAAGAGTTGGTATCATTTTGCTCGCCTCTACTACATCTTGGCATGCCACGGCATCTACTTCATTCTACCTGAACGTATTTTTGTTTGCAATTTGACCAACAATACTTTAATAATCGCTAAACTAAATGTTTACAAATACACAGTTAATTTTTATTAAATTTAAATATTTTATTGTGTCTTTAACTTTATTAATATACAATCACTTTGACAGCCGGCGACATCACAAAATTTCAATGTTTCAATCCACAATTTTGTTTTATGTATTAAAAACAGAGATAAAGATCTTCCATGGTTGATTTTTTTATGTCTTACAAGAGTTGCACTTCTTAGTATAATTTTCCTCGTCTCTACTACATCTTGATATGCCGCGACATCTACTTCATTCTGCATACATATATCTTTCAATCTAGTTGTAGTTATCACTATTTTTTTTTTTGCAAAATAAATTAGTAAAACTTTAGTAAAATATAAGTAAAACATTAGTTCAAAACAGTAAAGTGCTGAATAAGTATAACTAAAATTTTAGCTGAAAACATAATTTCAGCAAAAAATTTTGCAGAAAAATAGTATACTTCATTTACAAGACGTGTTTCTATCTTTTCTACTAACTTAATTTTTTGAGTGCATAGAAATTACTTTTTTACTTCTAATTACGTGTAATTTGGTGCAATTGAGTAATAGAGTAATTGCCCTATAATTAAATACCTAGATTTTGTTACTAATCCCCATGTTTGGTATTAAATTTTTTTACAAAATTTTCAACGAAGCGATTAAGCTTAAAATTATTAATGATATAGAAAAATTTCACAAGTGGAAGATTATTAAATGTAATTGACGTCGTCCAAGTCTGTAAGATAGTATTGATTGAAATTTAAATGTTTCGAGAATTGGGTTTATAGTTTAAGTTTTATTTATTTAAAATAACTTGTTTCAATTTTGAAATATTTGTTTAAGAAAATTCGGGTTAAATTTGCATGCATTGCTTTTGTATCAACTTTAGTTTAAACAGTTTTTAAACATTTTCTCTTTTATGTACATTTATTTTTAGTATATAAACTTTAATATTGGTGTTGAATACATACATAAATTTGTTTGTATTTGCCTACATACATACACACTAGGGTGTTCTATAAAACCAAAATGCGATTTTTGTGCAAGGATAGGTCTGGTTTGTTACCTTTCTATATAAAAATTATACATATGAAATTTGGTGCCAATCGGATAAAGAAAAGTCGTGTCGTAAATCGATTGAAAAGTCAAACTGTGTTTATATAGAGAAAAATTACTTTTTTTTAGTTATCGGCAAATTTGTTAAATATTATTATACACAGAAAATTTTATTAACCTAAAATATCTAATTAAAAATTTGATTTGAAGTAAATTAGTTTCTAAACAAATATTTAATTGAATCAATTAATATTTTAATTAAAGTTTAAATATATAAATACATATTTTATTTTAGACGTAATTCTCAAATTATTTTTTCATACACTGTATTCTTAAATAAAAAATTTAAAGTACTCGTATAAATCGTTGCCCTGCCCAAGTGTACGGGGGATATTTTTATATATTTTTTTTATTTTCATTCCCTAAGATGTTTAAAACGATTATGTTGAAGTAATGTTTTTAAAATTTGAAATTGGAGATTTGCAAAACACCCTAAAAATGTTGTCTTTTTTTGATATCACCTTAGGACAGGTCAACGATATCAAAAAATAAACTTCTTCCATATCTTACAATGTTGAGTCTTTTGAATTAATAAAATTATGTTGCAGTAATCATTTCTTAAGGTGTGTAATACTTGGTTTGTTTTTCACTGGGCTAGTTCTTAACCGCTTTTTGATTTTTATACCCTTTTGAATATATAATTTTATCGCCATATCGATTATTTTTTATCCCATATTTTATTATCTAGAATAAAAACTATAACAACATTGAAAAAAACTTAAGTTTTTCCCCATATAAACACAGTTTGTATTTTCAACAGATTTTTGGCACGACTTTTCTTTATCCGATTGGCACCAAATTTCATATATATCATCCTTGCCTAAAAAGCGTATTTTGATAAATCTCCATACAACTAAGAACACCTCTAATACACGCACATATATATAAACCATAAATTAATGATTGGCAACGTGATTTATGTCATGCTATAAACGTCAATATCACACCATTTTAATCTTAACCAATGAGCAATGGAGTAGCAAAGTCGAAAATGCTTAAATATTTACGTATTCACATATACACATAATTTCACTCATACCATCACATATTTTTGTATAATTTGTTTTTTTCTTCTTTGATATTAGCTTATAGATTAAATAATTTCGGGAAGATATTTTTATGAATTTCACTGATATAGAAAACTTAAGGCCCAACTATATTTAGTGAAGTTGAATTAAAGGAATGAGCGATTGTATGAAAATACATTGAAGCACCCAGATATACAGTTGCGAGCATAAAAATTGTGCGAGATGATAAGTCTTAGAACATTTGTTGCTCGCCACCTGATGGAGAGTTGGAGAACTTATTGAAGATTTTTGATTCATAGCCCTAATTCATTATTTTTACTTCGGTGGGGTTAAGTGCTATGGGAACACCGAAGGTGGGCGCTGGGATAAATATGAGGGATAAAAAACTCATATATATTATTTTTTGATGTTGTCGTCACCGGGCATCGAACCCGGTACCATCTGTGTAATGCTAACCATTACACCACAACGCCCCGAAGAATTTTTCATTAATATAAATGATGCCTAGCATTTGCCAAATTCAGTTAAATAATAATACAGAATATACCAATAATGATCGTAAAATTTTTCAATATTTGGCCACTCTTACTTCGCATATTTTAGAAAATTGTTCCCTTTTTCTTTGCCTCTTATAGGAGAGCGAAAACTGTTAGTTTCGTGTTGCTGCTATATACTTTTTCCTGTAGCGGAACAATTGGCTTGGAAAGCAACTTATACACAACCAAACCAAAAATAACTTTTTATTTGGATGGTGCTTTGTTTGGCTCCTGCTAAATAAAATATATTCTCTTGACTCAATAAAGAATTTCTTAGAGTACTAAAATCTACGAAGTATTAAAATCTATGGCACAATCGTTGTTTTCTTAACTTGAGGGTTACACGTTCAAGTTTTATTACACCCACACTTTTTTACCGATATACTCACACATTCTAAAATTGAAACGAACTTGCTTCAGATTTCACTTTCAAGTGGAGTGTATCAATTTACGTTCAAGAAAACAGCTGATTACAATTCTTTTGGAGTTGTTTTTGTTTTTCCTTGCTGTAGCTCTTAAATTGCTTTCAAGTTGCGTTTTTGACAAACAGTACACAGTGGGATAAATCACAAAATTTGTGGAAATAATTCGGCCATTTGTTAACTTGTGGTCCGATTGCAATGCAATTTGGAACATGCATAAAAGACATAAAATGGAGTTTAAGTTTTGATTTTGAACCTTCCAGACCCTTTGGGGGCGGCAAAATGGCTGCCCAAAGTTGGGTACTTTTTTCATAAAAAATTTTGAGTGTTTGCCATTTTTTTTTTTCACATCCGATTTTCAAAAAATTAACATATTAGTAATCTTCTTGTAAAGATGAACAAAAAACATGCTTACATGTGTGGGTTACCTCCAATAGTTTCCGAGATATTCCGATTTGAAAATGTGAAATTCCAAATTTTGTCCGACTCAGGTCCAAAGTTTTCCGAATATCGGGAGAAAATTGGGACCAATTTTCGGTTATTTAGCCAATAAAATTATTGATTGAATAAAAAAAATTAGTTCAATATCTGTTTCAGTCAAAAATTACATTAGTTTAAAGTAGAAATTAAAAAAAAAAGTAATTTTTGGCGATATTTTCCCCAAAAAGCACCAAACTTCTTATCGCTCTAGACAAATATTTTTCTTCTGAACATATAAAGTATGTATACTTTTCTGGAAGGCCTTTTTATATAAATAAAAAAACCCTTTTTACCTGACCCAATTATGTAAGATGTGAATACGAGGACACATTAGAAGAAATATATGAATAAGGGCTAACATTTGAAGATTTTCTGTTTAGAAGTTATGAACATAACATACCAGTGTTTGGTATCGTTGAAAAGAAAATTACCTGTAGATTGCGATTTTTTTAAAAAAGGTTGAAGTTAGCCATCTTGGTAAAACAAAAACTTGGGTAATCCAAATATAAAGGTAAAAATTTCAGTTTTTGCTTAAATGAAAATTTTAACTATTAAATAAAATATTTATTAATAGACATAATCCAATGATTTTTTGGATTTAACTAGACTTTAAAGTCAACAAATTGAAACAAATTTCAGAAATTATGATTTTCTGAAAACAATCCCACAATTCCTACAAATAAAAAAAAAATTTCCAAAAATGGGATTTTTTCGTTTTTTGCTGCTATGTCGTCATTTAAAGCGGGGTTTGAAAATGACTTACACATTACATTAGGTATCTGTTGGCGTATCTAAAACCGGTTTCCACTACCCAATCGGAGGCGTGCACAAATTTTAACTGTGAGTTAAAGTTGATATTTACCTCAAAAATATGGCAACTTTGGAAGCGGATGGGGGGGAAAAGTATTTACAAATCAAAATTTTTTTGCCACAACTCGCATTTATATAAAAAGACCTTCCAGAAAAGTATACATACTTTATATGTTCAGAAGAAAAATATTTGTCTGGAGCGATTAGAAGTTTGTTGCTTTTTGGGGAAAATATCGTCAAAATTTACTTTTTTTTTAATTTCTACTTTAAACTAATGTAATTTTTGACTGAAACAAGATATTGAACTAAGTTTTTTTTTCAATCAAGAATTTTATTGGCTAAATAACCGTTATTTTAAAACGAAAATTGGTCCCAATTTTCTCCCGATATTCGAGAAAATTTGGACCTGAGTCGGACAAAATTTGGAATTTCACATTTTCAAATCGGAATATCTCGGAAACTATTGGAGGTAACCCACACATGTAAGCATTGTTCATCTTTACAAGAAGATTACTAATATGTTAATTTTTGAAAAATCGGATGAGAAACAAAAAAATGGCAAACACTCAAAATTTTTTATGAAAAAAGTACCCAACTTTGGGCAGCTATTTTGCCGCCCCAAAGGGTCTGGAAGGTTCAAAATCAAAACTGAAACTCCATTTTATGTCTTTTATGCATGTTCCAAATTTCATTGCAATCGGACCACAAGTTAACAAATGGCCGAATTATTTCCACATATTTTGTGATTTATCCCACTGTGCAGTATATGTAAAAAACTATCAAGAAAATCTTGATCGTGTGGCTGCAGTGTAAAGTACTAAATTGTTAGACTCAATCGCAATTTTCTGAACATTTTAAAATCTAAGACTTGCTCGTGGTTTTCTTATAAAAAAAATTAAATACAGAACTCAATAGTAATGTTCTTAAAGTACTAAAATCTTAGACTTAAACATGGTTTCCAAAAAGTACTAAAATCTAAGAGTTAGTCACGATTTCCAAAAAGGATTTGTGAATGTATCAAAATGCATGACTCAATGCATCTTTTCTAAAAGTAAACGTCATCGTATTTTCCTAAAAGTACTAAAATTTTAGACTTTAGCATGGGATTCTAAAAGTACTAAAAACTTAGACTCAATCATGGTTTCCTAAAAGAACCAACATCTTGGACTCCATCTTATTTTTCTTAATGTACTAAAATCTTGGACTATATCGTGGTTTTCTATAAGTACTTAAATCATGGACTTCATCGTGGTTTTATAAAAGTTAAATACTTTTTTGGACATCAACTTGGTTTTCTAAAAGTACTTGAATCTTGGACTTTGTCGCGGTTTTCTGAAAGTACTAAAGTCTAAGACTTAACCCTTAAATGCATGAGGTCAGCACCCGGTATGAACACCAAACCACCCTTATGTTAAGTCGCTCACTGTCGCGATTTAGATTAATTAGCGGGATTGCCGGGATATGCATTTAAGGGTTAATCATGGTTTTCTGTAAGTACTAAGGTCTAAGACTTAATCATGGTTTTCTTGAAGTTCTAAATTCTTTGACTTCGTCGTTGCAAAAGTAGTATGACTTCGAGATTCATCAGGTTTTCTAAAACTTCTAAGCTCTTAAACTCAATAATGGTTTCCTAAAAGTACTTTAATCTGGGGCTTCGTTGCGGTTTTCTAAAAGTGGACTTCATCTTGGTTTTTTAAAAGTACTAAAATCTTGAACTGCTTCAATATTTAATAAATGTAGTAAAATCTTGGACTTTTGGGGTGAGAATTTTTTCGCAAGAAAGTTTGTTTTGCGATTTTTCTTTTAAAGGTGAAATTTTTGTTTAGAAACATAACAAATTGGTTCTTGTCCAATTGCACGAATTTACTTGATTATTAGTAAATAGCTTTTTCTCTAATCCAATAGTATTTATATTCATGTGTTAATGAACAATTGCACCTTTATCATTCCTAGTTGATTGCCCCCTTTCCCCCCTTCAAACCATCACCGCGTTTGGGTTTACATTAAATTAACAGCTATTAATGTGTTTAAATATAAGTTGGTTAACATTTCTCGTTTACATGTTGTTTTCCCAGAAATATGTGTAATTAATATTTAAATATTTATTGCTATAAATATTCATGGTGAGTTTAAGTCCGTTGAAACGAAAAAAAAAAAAAAAATTACCGATTTAATATTTTAATTAAGTTAATAGAATATGCTAAAATTCTTTGTATTTAAAATATAATGTACACTAATAAAAAAAAATGTAAAAATTGTTGCTAAAACTACTAAAAAAAGGTTCAAAATTACTTTGCATGAAAAACTGCTAAAATTAGCAAAATTGTTTTGCTAAATATTAGAAAGACTAGCTGAAGTGCCCGGTGTTTTTAGGGTCAACTGTGATTTTTGAATGCAGAAAAAATTTGAAGCTTGGAAATAGACGCCTTAATTCTATTGTGTTTTGCAGAATCAAACTTGAAATTAAAGATTCCATTTGAAATTTATGAAATAAGGTTACAAAATTAAAAACGATTTTATCTTTAAAGATGTTGAATACAAAATGAGGCTTTCAGACTATAAATCAATGTTCTTTATCAATAAAGATGTCTCATATTGATTTAAGTGCATGGTTTCGTAAAAGTTTAAAAGTAATTCTTTAAGGATTGCCAAAAATGGTAAGAAAAAATTAAATTTTAAAAAAATTAAATCGAAAAGACATTGCGAAAAAATCAGTAGGTATATTATATGGGGAAAAAATTTTTAAAACGAAATGGTTTTTCCTAAAATGTTTTGATTGGATTTAATACTGTCAAATTAAAAATATAAGCTTCATAACAAATAGTGGAATTTTTTGATATTGAAGTTTTTGATCAAAAGTCGGTGTTGAGGTGTGCTATGGTAATGAAACTTTTACCGAGTCCTTCCTCGGGAAACGTAGAATATTTTTATTTTTTTTTTCTTTTTTTTTTATTAATTAATAATCATATAATTACAAATTATATACTATTACCCTAACCGAGCACTAGCTGCTATGGCCTTCTGCGCGTTGTAGCGAAAACAGACCAGTGCCTCTGGTGGGAATCGAACCTACGACCCCCGCACAGATAAGCCAGCACGCTACGAACTAGCCTACCGGGGCGCACACGTAGAATATATGTGAGTAATTTCAAAGAAATCCGTTAAAATTTTGTATTCGAAAAAAACGAAAAAAGTTGAAAAAGGTAAAAAAAACGTTTATCTTACATTTTTTGTCAAAAGTAGGCATAGAAGTGGGCGTGGTTGTTAAAAACTTGAGGTCCGAGGAGTATTCATGCTAAAATCAGATAAAAATTTAAATTTACACAAAAAAAAATATTATTTTCCAAGTGTTTTCTTTTCCAAAATCAACAGTCAACCAAATTTAAGGCAAATAAAGCAAATTTTTTTGCCTAATATTAAAGTTTGTTTGTCTAAAAGATTTAGCAAAAGTTTTTGCTAATTTCAGTAGAGTAAATTGCTATTTTCAATGATCTAAAATTCAACTTGAATGGAACTAAAGTTTTGTAAATTTAACCGTTTTATTGTAGCTGTTCTTATCTTACCTATAATTAGCAAAGAAGATCTGTTACCACTATCAGTTTTTTCTGCAACGCAATTTCTAGCTAATTTTTAGTAGGTTTTTCTGCTATTTTACGGTTTTATTTCTATGAGTGTATCTTAAGTGCTCATTAACATAAAGAAAATATTTTTTTTGATTTATTTAACAGACACAAGAAAATTCAGTTACGTCTGCTCTAAGGACTCGTCATTCACGGTGCGCCTGAGTCAATTTAAATAAAATTTGTGTGTTACTCCAATCATAAAACGGGTTCTGTTTCTGGATGGGTTAAGAAGCATCTTCCAACGAAAACGAGAAAATTTTAGCTGTTTTCAAAATTTGGGCCACTTCACCGATTTTGAAAAAACAAAATTAGGAACAACTCATATACGCGAGCAGAGTCTAAAATTTAAATGTTTTTTGTCACAGACTGCCCTCTTTGGAGGCGGCAAGGCTGAAGTGTTAAATTGTTGGAGTTTAAATTTTCTCAAAAATTACTTATTTGTTCGCGACAAATTACATGTCATTTAAATGCTTATAAAATCTTCTTTCGTATATATAAGTTTTTATTTTCCAGAGATGGGAGCGTGTTATTTCACGTTAATATTAAGAATTACCGAAAAACAAAACAAAAAATCTGTATTTTGTCAATTATATGGACAAGACGTAAGATCAACAATAAAAATAATAGCTTTTTTAGTGACAAAAATCTAGGTGGCGCGTTTTTTCGCGGCCAATCAGCAATTTCATAAGTTGGCCAATCTTTAGTTTAGGAACACCTAAGCGATTTAGACAAAACATTTCGGAAAGATTTAGATACGCGAGCTGAGTCAGTAATTTTATTTTTTGGTCAGACTCTCCCCCTTTGGAGACGGCAATGCTTAAAAGTCAATTTTTTTAAGTTTAAATAAAAAAAAATGTCCCTGGAAAGTAAAAATGTCTATATGTCATACGAATGAAGATTTTATAAATTTTGCCATGAGATACAATTCTTCCCGTACAAATTTTTGAGAAAATTTAAACTTAAAAAATTTAACTTCATAATATTCGGAAAAATATCGCTTACATTTGACTATATTTATAATCTTGAAGTCATAATTTAAATAAATTTCCATGGGTCTTTCTTGTTTCCCGGCCAATAAGGGTTAACGTTTTTTTTTGAATGCAAGTGAATAAAATTTTAGAATTATCAAATGTAAGTGATATTTTTGGCGCTACGAAATAACCCCCAATGAAATAACCCCCAACGGCCAAAAATGAAATAACCCCCAAAAAAATTGTGTAAAATTGTTTGGGTGTTTTTTAATTTTTTTTGGGGATTATTTCATCTTACGGTTTGGAGATTATTTCATTATGAAGCAACCCCCAATGAAATAAAGCCCAAAATTTAAATTCTTTGGAGATTATTTCATATGCAATTATTTTGGGGGTTATTTCATATTTTTTGGGGTATATTTCATTTTGCTAAAAGTGAAATTTTTTTAATATTTGTTACGGTGGGGTGCAATAACGCCTTACGAAATAAGGCCTTTAAGGCTTTATTTCACTTCCAATTGAGAAATAAGGCCTTTATTGCGAAAAAGGCTTTATTGTACTTTGAAAGTGACATAAGGCCTTTATTGAAATTTAGCCAATGGTGCAATAAAGCCTTTATTTTGTATTTTTTGATTCTTTTGTTACACTGTTCAGTTTTTCTGCGTGGCGGCCTGCGGCCGATCTTAGGGGTTTTCTCCTCCATAGGACGCGGCAGGTGGCTGCGCTGAATAAAGTTTCACTGCGCGCGTCACACTAGGGACGCGCAGTTAAATATTTTGTTGAATTATTAATGTTCTATTAATTTTTGCTTATCATCATATTTGCTTATCATCATATTTTTTTCATTTTGGTGGGATTTATTTCGTTTCCAGAAGTGGGATTAATTATTAATGTTCTATTAATTTTTGTTAATATGAAATTTTTTATAATTGTTCAATAAAATATAAGAAGAATAAGAATAAGAAATTTTATTGCTTCATTTAAAAAAAAATTTAAGTGAAATAAGACCTTTACGGCTTTATTTCACTTTCAAAGTGCAATAAAACCTTTTTGGAAATAAAGGCCTTATTTCACTTTCCATTGAGAAATAAAGCCTTTAAGGCCGTATTTCGTAAGGCGTTATTGCACCCCATCTAATCAAATATATAAAAACAAAAAATAAAAAAATTTGGGACATATTTCATTTCTTTGGAGCTTATTTCATTGGGGGTTATTTCATTTCTTCCTTTGGGAGTTATTTCATTACGAAACAACCCCCAAATTTTGGGTGTTATTTCATTTTCACCTTTGGGGAATATTTCATTTCTTTTGGGTATTATTTCATTTTTTTTTGTTGGGACCTATTTCATTTTTTTTTGGGATTTATTTCATTGGGGGTTATTTCATTTTGTCGTTTGGGTGTTATTTCATTGGGGGTTATTTCGTAGCGCCGATATTTTTTCGAAAATTATTAAATGTGTTATTCTGTAAAATGTGTTGTTTTTTTGGCCAACAGTATAAAAATTAACCCTATATGGATTAAGTTACATAAAACCATTCTTTTTATTAAGTTGAGATTTTTTTTATCAATTTCAAAGCTTTCCCCAGGCCACTAAGGGTTAAACATTTTTAAAATAAAATAAAGATAATAATATGCTTAATAAATTTAAGCAACATTTTTCCAAAAGTTATGAAAACTTTGATGAAACATTCAAATTTTGTTAAATTTTTGACAAAATAATCTATTTTTAGAAAATGTCCTGAAAAAGAGTCGCTCCAAATAAAAACTCGAATCATAATTTTTTTGAATTTATTGTTTTTGCTTAATAACAACTATTATATTATCAAAATAGCAATCGACATCTGTAAGTTAAACATTTTAAAAAACTATTTTTTACCAGACAGTATATATTATTATAACTAATATTATATAGCTTATATGTCACCATATATGATTACATATTATGGTCTATATGAAATAGTATTATTATATATGACAATAGATTTATCATATCTTATTATGTATAGCATATATGCTTAATATCTTATTTTTTAAAGGTCTATATATAATAATATATTATAAGATATGTTACCACATAAGAGACATAAAATAATATATGCTTGCATAATAATATATTTTAAGATAAAAAAACATAAGACAATATATAAATTGCTTTACTCTGGCATATTGAATTTTAATTTAATCGTTATACTAATTGAAGTAAAATAAAACATACATATAAGGTATAGACCAATTTTTAAAACAGATGACATATACATTTTGTGATTAATTTCCGTTTTCAATCAATCTACACAATATTGCCAATAAAAAAAAACACAAAACAAATATTTTAGGTACGCCTGTCGATTTACAAAATTATTGTTACGAAAATATTAAGTATATAAATGTATGTTTGTGAAGTATAAACGTGAGTAAATTCACAATTGATCAAAGATATAAGAATTTAAGATTCAGAAGTTCGCGGGCGAATAAATTTCTTTTTTGAATAGGATAGATGTCTCTTACTTCAATATTTTTTAGAATTTTTATTAATGTAGCTAGTTTAGTATAAATTACGCTGAGTGTAATAAAACAAAATGGAAACTAGCTTGTTTTTTTTTTCGTTTTAGCAAACTTATAAAGAAAACCACGTTTTAATGGTTATAAATGTACAAAATGATTTTTGAACATCTGACTAACATCTGGTGATACCATCAAAATGAACTTTGGATTTTATGACTGTATGTGTGTATAATATGTTCTTTTTTTTTTGCATTTACGTTTCACTACTTAAAACACCTGCTTAATGTATGATATCCTTTTTTCTGCTCCACTTTTCCAGACAGTACCATCAATACTAACATCATCTCATACTACGTTATGTGCCCGACCGAAGCTAAAACAAATGTTAAAATTATACAATATAACCTGCCTTTAATAATGTTTGATATATAAATGTATCCAATACAGTGTTTAGATTGTTTAAAAATCTACTGGATTTGTTTTTTAAACTTGATATAAATTGATTAACAATAACGTAAAGGTACACATACAATATTATTGCACAACTTATCGTTTTTGTTCTTTATTTTTATTAACATATCGCTCATTTACTTTAAGAACGTCACAACTCAAAAAACATGATTTTTGAGTTAATGACGCAAAATTTATCGTTATATCACGTATCACATTATGTAAAAAAGTCGTAGTGATATCTTGTATACTCACCTCTGGAGAGAAATTATGTAGTTATTTTTCTCTTAAAGGTGGGAGTAAATTGAAAACTTTAAACTCGTTTTCTACAAAATCAAAATTTTTGAGTTATGAAGTTATTGAATTACATGAGCGATATGTGATAATAGATAAAAGAACAAAGTCGAAAAAGGTCACAATAATATTGCTAGTTTATGGGTACCGTTAACAATAATATTGTGAAATAAATGTTTCAGTAACTTTTAAAATACATGAGATTTCTTCATAAGTTGTTTGCAATTTAGTTATTCTTTTGTCACTTTGTGGTTGGTTTATGATATACAATGAAACCATTTGAATCAATACAAACATTTCCATTGTAGCATTAACAATTATATTGTGCAATAAAAATATAAGTTTTTACCATTTTTTTCTATGCATGTAAATGCTCTTTAAACAGAATCGCTATAACCATTTCGATTAGTATGTATTTCAGCCTTATTTTCTAAGTAGAATTGAAAATTATTTTAAATGAAAATTATATCTATTCTCCAAAATGTTTTAATATAAAGCTTAACATGATACGAATAAAAATTCCTTTTTGGATTATATATTTTTTTTATTTTTTTTTTTGTGTATGCACTTTTGTTACAACTTGAACGCGTTTAAATTTTCTAAATGTTTGGCATTCATTTTATATTGTAGATAATAATATTGAAAATTCACTGCATGAACATTCATGTATCTGAAATGCATACATGTATAAAAAAAAAACTGTCGGTATGGCTTTAAAATACTAATGCCATGTAGTTTATTGGGCTATTGATTCCAGGAGGGCTTAAATCGTAAAATAAAGAATTTTACATTTTTTTAGGAAAACTCATTTTTAAAATTTTTTATTTAATACTATTTTGGAATAATTTTGATCTAATTTTTTTGATACCTTAACGAGAAATAGCGAACTAAAAAAATCATAATTTTTGTTTATTCGAAAAAAGCCCAAAAAAGTTTCTAGTGAAATTTTCTTTCTGAACAAATATTGAATATTGCCTATCTCAAATATTTAAAAAAAAAAATAAAATTTAGTTAGAACAACAATGTGTATGATGAATTCTATTTTATATATTACACAGGTCAACAGCAAAAAAAGGCTTGACTAACCACTATATAGATTTGATGCATCATGGCTGCCTAAGTACAAAAATGGTAAAATTTTTCAATTCTATGGATCATTTTTTTTTAAAAAATTTTTTAAGTAAAATTGACAATATTTTGAGACATTTCTCCACTTATGTTGTCATAACTCAAAAACAACTAGTCCGATTTTGTCAAATTAAATTTACAAAAATTAAGGTTTACAATATCTTTAAAGAATGCGATCAATAGTTTCAAAGTTATGAAACAAATTGTTAGCAAAAAAAAAAAAAAAATGCTAAAAAAAAAAAAAATTTGAAAAACAAAAATCTGGAAAAAATCGAAAACTGCAAAAAATATTACTTTTTATTTTTTTGTAGTAAAGCTACATATCATGCGAATTAAACTAGATATGGATCATAAAAATCGATGCATGCTTTACATTTTTATTTACAATTAATTGAAGGTATCGCATATTTACAAGCACTGTAGAAAATTGTACCTACTATATAATGAAAATGCAGAACATAAAAACTCAGGTGCATTTTACGACACGCATTTTGGCAAAACCCCTTTGGGAAAAACCTCTATGACATTTTTATGATTCTAATAATTAAAAAAAAATAAGTAATAAACAAAAGATTGTTTAATTTTTACGATTGCGGTAGGATAGTAATAAAACGCTCATAAATGTGCGTGTACGCTGAAGTGCTCTTATTTTCCGTTAGCTACCTGTAACGGATGATTTTTTTTTTTTTCATAAAAGTCCTTAATGTTTTTTAGGATTCTTGGGAATAATAAAAAATTTGCAGCACACACAAACTGTATCCACACAAAGGGTTATCCCAAATTATAGTATCAGTATTTATAAGATCTCCTTGACCCTTTTTATTTCATTCAAGAAGTGTTTGCGATAACGCAAACATCATTTAATACCTACACAAAAATTAGAGTCATACAGGGCTTACAGAGATATGATTCAAACGAATGGCGTTTATTTATCGACTCATCAAAACGCAGCTTGAAGTGTGTCCTTTTGCATAATGGTAATAAATTTCACTCCTTGCCGATCGCACATTCAACCAAAGTAAAAGAAGAATACTCTGTAATTGCATTGGTCATGAAGAAGATAAAGTATGATGAACATAAGTGGGTAATTTGTGTTGATCTTAAGATGGTAAATTTCCTCTTAGGCCAACAAAGCGGCTTTACAAAATATCCTTGTTTTATATGTGTATGGGACAGCAGAGCTAAAACAGAACATTGGAAGAGAAAACAATGGCCTTCTAGGGAAACACTAGTTCCAGGTACGCCAAATGTTATAAATGTGGCTCTAGTGCCCCGAGATCGCATCATATTACCCCCTCTTCACATTAAACTTGGTCTGATGAAACAATATGTTAAAGCACTTAACAAAGATAGTGAATGTTTCCAGTATATTTCAAGGAAGTTTTCCAATCTAAGTATGGAAAAGCTGAAAGCAGGCATATTTGATGGCCCACAAATTCGCAAATTGGTGAACGATACTGAATTTGGCAGTTCAATGTCAGAAATTGAGAAGAATGCATGGGATTCGTTTGTATGGGTTATTCAAAATTTCTTAGGAAATAACAAGGGTGATGATTACGTTGCGCACGTTGAAGAGATGTTAACTCACTTCCAGAATCTTGGATGCAACATGAGCATCAAAGTACACTACCTGCACAGTCACTTAGATCGTTTTCCTGAAAATCTAGGAGACTTGAGTGAAGAACAGGGCGAACGATTCCACCAAGATATCCGGACAATGGAGGAACGATACCAGGGTCGCTGGGATGCACACATGATGGCTGATTTTTGCTTTAGTATTCAGAGTAACACTTCGTTATTCAACAATAGTAGAAAATCGACTAAAAGAACATTTCAGAGTTTGTAGTTTATAATACATATTTATTTATTTATTTTCTTGTTTTATTTATTATAATAAATGTGAATAATAAAATATAAATTTTCTACTATTTAATTTATTTATTTATTTACATTTAAGCTCATCCAACACAAATGTCTTTCCGAAGAATAGAATCAGTATATTCTAGGTAGGGTTTTGCCAAAAAATACACGAATGTTACTATGTAATGCATTTTTGATGTGAAAATTTGTACATAGCATGGGGAAAATGTTTTCAAAATTCAATCAATCGAAAGAAGAACATTAACTACTCAATTTTATGTATATCAGACAAAAAACTAAAATTTGGTGAAAATGAGCGAATTCACTTAATTGTGAATAAATTCGAAAAAAATCAATCGATTTTTATGATCGATATCTCATTTTGTTCCTATTACATGTGGCTTTGCGATAAAGCAATAAATCTGAACGATTTTTGCCGTTTTCGATTTTTTATGATTTTTTTAAAACAAAAAAATTTGCTATTTTCACGTAAAAAAAATATTTTTTCCCTCAATTTTTTATTATAACTCCGAAACTACTGAGCCGATTGAAACGCAATATATTAACGGATTAAAGGCTATGTAAATTTCAGTTTTTTCTAAATTTATTTGAATAATATCGGACTAATTTTTTTTTAGTTATCATTAATTATGTGGAGAAACAGTCTAAAAAAATTTATAATTTTACTTAAAAATTTTTAAAAAAAAAACCTCTCCATAGAATTTCAAAATTGAACCATATTTGTACTACTGGGACCACAATACATCAAAATTGTATAGTGATTTCAAAGCCCCTAAAATTTTTTCAAAATTGTTGCCTTGTGTTATATAATTTATTGCACGCATTGTAGTTCGAACTAACAATTTTTTCCATATTTTAGATGCCCGATCAAAAAAAAAATTATATCTCAATTATATTTCATATCATATCTCATTTGATATTGATAGAAATTAAATCTTATCCCCCCGAGTAAAAAAGTTTTGCTAAATTTATATGTTGGCTTATATCATTATTTATATGTTTCTTTTATGAACTGCGCATATAACTATACGTTTTAACTTCAAATTATATCGTATCAGTCTTGCACAACTTTGTTTAATATATAGTACACTATATATTCATATAACCTGCATACTATTATATATTGCTATGAACTGTATATGACAGCATATTTAAGTATATATAAAATTGCATTACATACATAAATTTGTATTGCTTAATATAGTGCAGATGTACAATTAATTACATGTTGCATTATATATATAAGGCAATATTCAAGTCCCAATATAAAACAAATTATATGAAGCTTTATAGAATCATATGCAATATAATATATATATATTTATATATAGGCATACATGCCTCTTTATACAGTTTTATTCAAAAATTGGCCCATACTGAATTCTCAGGAATACACTAGATTTAAGATTTTTGTTGTTTTCAAAGAACATTCAAAAAAACCCTTGTAGAATTTGAAAAAGTTGTATGAAAAAAACATAATTTTGTCAATTTTCAACCGTTCTTAACAAATAAAGGCTCAATTTACTCAAGACACAATTATATTCAAAATTAAATTGTATTTTCTTAAATATGAATAATATAATCTAAATAAATATTTATTTTGTATTTTGAAATGTCTAGGCATATATAACATCATATATAATTGGATTAATTTTTATCGAATTTTAAATACAATAACAAATTATAGACTGATCGCGATAAGCCGCTACTATATATGATATTATATTAAAATTCTTCGTTGCGTTTATATATGAATTTATATGATTATGTCCAGTTAAATACATTGGCAGACAAGAACATTTAAGTGTATATAAAGTGTTTTATGATGTCCCATATATAACCACACGTGGCTTTATGTCGTTGTATAAAATAGAGTAAAATTCTAATTCATGATATGTTCGCGGATCAATAAGTCCGTGACTTTTTGAATGAAACACAGTTTTTTTTGCAAAAAAAAAAATTATTTTTCAACATAATCTCCTTTAAGCTCAATACACTTAGTCCAACGTTTCTCCAATTTGTGTATACCTTCCAAAAAAATTGGATTTTTCGAGGTCCATAAAATAGGCATTTGTTTGATGAATAATTTCATCGTTGGAGCTAAATCTCTTTCCACCGATCCATTGCTTTAGATTTGGAAATAGGAAATAGTCACTTGGGGCTAAATCTGGAGAATATGGCGGATGAGGTACCAATTCGTAGCCCAATTCATGAAATTTTGACATTGAGACTGCACACGTGTGCACCTGTGCATTACCTTGATGAAAAAGAACTTTTTTCTTGGCCATATGGGGTCGGTTTTTTTTTAAATCATCGTTAAATCGGTCCAATAAGTTGGCATAATATTCGCCGTTTATTGTTTTTCCCTTTTGAAGGTAATCGATGTAGATTATCCCGCGTGCATCCCTTATTGGCCGACAAACTGATCTTGGCCTACTTGTGAGCCGGTTCACCTGGATAAACCCATTGTTTAGACTGATGCTTGGTCTCCGGAGTGTTGTAATGGTTCCATGTTTCATCCACAGTTACAAAACGCCTCTACAACTCATTCGAATTGCGGTTATAAACAACTCCAAACAATCCATCGAAGTTGTCACACGATTACGTTTATAGTCAATGGAGAGCAAACCCATCTTGCAGACAGCTATCTTAAACCCAACTGATCATTTAAAATCGAAACCACACTGCCGTATGAAATGCCTATGGTATCAACAATCTCTCACAATTTTACTTTTCGATCGGCTAACACCATATCGTGGATTTTTCGATATTTTCGGGTGTATTGACCTCAATTGGCCGTCCACAAAAGTCAGTAAACAAAAGTCAGTAAACCACCACAACAAAAGTCAGTAAACCACTTTTTTACCATTGAAATCGATAGTGCAGAGTCCACATAGTATTTATCAAGCTTTTCCTTGGTTTGATTGGCGTTTTGCAAAAAATAATGTTTAATGAGCATTCGAAATTCATTTTTTCCATTTTTAAAAAATCCACGAGGTTGTATGTTTTGAACAGCTGTTAAACGCAAAGTAAATGACGGAACTTGCTCAAAATTTGACAGTAGTCTATTAAGAGGTGGTACTTGATGAGAGCAGTGCTGCATTTCATATAACTGCGAGGGAAGTTCGAAAAGTCACTGACTTATTGATCCGCCCTCGTATACCATTTCATCTCAGGTAACACAATTGGACGAGGACAAAATTCGAATAAAATTATATCTTGTTTAAGATGATTTGATATAGTTTTATCAAATTCGATGCAAACCTTTCCAAATTCAATACAATTTGATTTATTTTTGATACAATTTAGTGTTCTCATTTTTCGGATCAAATTATGTCTAAGATTACATATCAATTATTTTACCTGGTCACGATCAACTCAAAATTGAGGTATCTATTAGTATCCTATTAGATCCCTCAAATATATTTCTAACTGTAGGCCATTAGATCAAAATTGATCTTAAAATTAGAGGGTCCAATAATATTAATATTTCGATCCTGATAGATCCCATTATATTCATTTAGATATAATAAGATCTAATTAAATAAAAAAATAAAAGTAATTTTAGATGGATCGAACTGTATATTTTGAGAGTACATTAGATCTACTTTACCCATAACACGCTGTAGTTACCATATGGTAACACAAAATATGCATATAAGTTCGGGGTGCCTGTACTTAATGTTCTGAAAATTCCATTGCAAAGGGTTTTATAAAGTAAAGTAAATTTCCACTAAACTATTTTTTAGCACGGTAGCTCATTGATAATAAAAGCTACATAATCTCAACTTAGTCAATTTTTGTAAATAAAAGTGAATGTATTAAAAAAGTGAATGTATTAAAAAAGGGATAAATCTATCGAAAATATTAAAACAAAGTGTTATTGATTTGAAAATTCAACTCCAATATTACAAACTGACTGACTTGTTTTTTTTTCTGAAATATTTATATTTGTTGCTGTATTTTTTTTAACGACTGTATTTGGTGTTACCACATGGTAACTAAGGGCGGGCTAAGGGACTGGTTTAGGATATTTTAGCGTTTTTTCTCAAAATTTTAGCAGCAAATAATATTTTAATTGTTGTAAACCTAAGAGAAAAAATGTATATATGGTCTTGTGCTTTTTCTGCTTTAAATATATTATAACATGTGATTATATATGGTGTTATGCATAGCCATATATTATTTAATGTTTCTTATATGGTAACATATAAAACGATATATTTTTATATATTGACTTTAATAAAATATGATATTATCATGTATAGTATATATCTATCTATACATGATGAGATATGATAGATTTATTGTCATATATGATAATTCATTATCATATATAACATAATATTCAGTCGTATATGGTGTATACAATATAACAATATATACTGTCTTATAAAAAATATTTTTTTGTGTTCTCTAAGATGTGGTTATATATGGTGCCATATTTATAATACAACTTAATATATAATTATCCAGGACCGGAACTTCATGCAAATGCATGTTTTTTTTAAGTCTGAGGACAGGGTAAACAAAATATTTTTGCGAAACCAAGAGTTTGCGTTAAAATGGCATGGAGTTGTTAGTGCATATTTTGCTATAAATGCATATTTTTGCTATAGATGCATATTATGCATATAAATGCATATGTTACAACATATTTTGCAGTTTTTCTTTAAGATTTTATTATTTTTAAAATATTTTTGCTTCTCTCAAAAAAAAAAAAAATGTGTTTGTTCGCCAAATTTTCTACAACATAAACTATGTTGGTAAATATCCAGGTATTTACTAATTTTTACCCAAATCACCCTTTTTATCGGATATTTACCAATTGGGTATTTACTCTTTTTCCAACTCTGCCAGTTCGAAATTCGGTTTAGCTCGTTCGATCAATCGAATAATTTTTATTCGAGTGACAAACCCTACTATATACGCTAACTCCAAATCAATCAACATTTTTTTTCTCATTTCCAGTTTTTAAAATTTTTAGATTTACATCATTCGCCCCATTTTTCGTATATTTTGCTATACTTTTCGAAATTTTTTGCAAAATCATGATTTTTTTTACGAATATAAATCTACACAACAACATCTAAGGATATCGCACTGCTATTGCAATGATGTTGAAATCTGCCCGTTTTTAATTTTATCCTTATAAATTTTATGCATGTTAAAAATGTTTAAGATTTTATCATTATGCGAAAAAGAGATTCCAATGAACACATTTTTACATTAAAATTGCGAATTCATTGAAAATGTTCTGAAATATTTAGAAAAAAACAGAAAATGTTAACTAACCGGGACCTGTCCATCTAATATATATTTTCTAATAGATTTAGCTAAGTCTGAATCTGGCAACAAACATTCATGTAAAGGAAGCGTTCATACAATGTTGCAAAACAACGTCCTAGAAATATTTTATGCCTAAATAACTTCCAAAGAAGTTGTTTAGACAGAAAAACTTCCAAAGAATCATATTTGGAATGATTTCTTCCTATTACAACCCAATACTAAATTCAACGATGACAATGCCATATTAACAAAAAAAAAAATGTTGCTGGGTCGTTCGATATAAAATCCCGTAGTTAGGCCCTTAATACAGTAAATACGTTACTTTTTAAAATTCATGTTTAACATACACCCATTTTTAGTAGTATTTAGTAGCCAGCTGCTTAATGTTAGATATAAATTTATGACTTGTATTCTTGTAGTAACTATGCACTATGGTTTCAAAGACAACGTTTCTTGGACAAAATTCAATGATAAATGATAAAAACTTAAAAACAACAGAAACACGTTTTGTTTTAGTAAATACTCATTTACCGTTATAATAGAACAAAATAAAGTTAAAGTTTTTAAGCAAATTTAAGAAAAGAATAAAAAATATTTTTTTTTTGTAATTTTGAATTTATTTAAATGTAAAAAGTTCCTAATAATATTTTTAATATAAAGGAAGCTGAAGGCTAGTAATAATAATAACTAAATATTTAAAAAGTGTAAAAAAATTGGCGTCATAAATTAAAAAATTAAGTGTTTCATGCAAATCAGAAAAACATTTTTGAAAAAAAAATTACCTTTAGATAGGCCTACACAAAATTTATAGAAAATTTTAATTAAAGGGTTTTTGTATAGAGCTATAGAACTTTGAAATGGAATAAAACAAAGATGAATTTCTTAAAGTGCCATGACATGACATGATTTACTTTATTCGAAATTTTTTGGCATTATAATTTAAATATGACTTCTGGCATATGACCTTCACGGCTGGCTCGGACGTAGTATAATCAGTAGGTTCAATTTTCGATGACTTTTTCCAACATTTGTAGCCGTATATTGGCAATAACGCAGCGAATGCTGTCCTCCAAGTTGTCAATCGTTTCGGGCATACCGGCGTAGACTAGCGACTTCACATATCCCTACAGAAAATAGTCCAGCGGCGTTAAATCGCACGATCTTGGAGGCCAATTCACGGGTCCGAAACGTGAAACTATGCGGTTACCAAACGTTTCCTTCAATAAATCAATTGTGGCACGAGTTGTGTAACATGTTGCACTGTCTTATTGAAACCTCAGCTCCTGCACATCATGGTTGTTCAATTGATAACGAAAAAGTCAGTAATCATGGCTCTATAGCCGTCACCATTGACTGTAACGTTCTAACCAGCATCGTTTTTAAAGAAGTACGGACCAATGATTCCATCAGCCCATAAAGCACACCAAAAAGTCAGTTTTTCTGGATGTAACGGTGTCTCAACATGCACTTGATTATTATTATCAATCCAAATACGGCAGTGTTGTTTATTGACGTATACATTTAATCAAAAGTCAGCTTCATCGCTAAACAAAATTCGCAAACACATATTTCGCGATACATATTTTGAACAGAACTATGATTTTCAAAATAAATTTGCACAATTTGGAAGCGTTGTTCAGGCGTCAGTCTATTCATGTTGATATGCTAAATAAAACTAAACATAAATCACTTGACAGCGTACAAAATGGCCGCCAGTTAAAAAAGTATTGCCAACTTAAATTTCTATACCTGTATAAAAAACATCCTTTATAAGACCAGCCAAAAAATATAGATTGAGATTTGGGCCTTACTTTTGTTGGATTTTGCAACTTTTTGTAATTATTTATAAGAAAATAATTTTTTCCAGAACACTTTTTCCTGAAATTTCTTTTTTTTTCAGAAAAGTCCATTAAAGTGTTGATATTACTAAAAAAAGGCGTAGAAGTTGTAGAATTGCTCCAAATTATTCAAACTCGAAAATTAAAACACGTTTTATGGTTTAATTTTATAACTCAAGAATAACTTTTATTTTCACTCTTTCCTCTTGAATCCTCAAATATGATTAATTGTAAAATGAATAATGAAAGTTACAAGAAGTGTCAAATTCAAGATCACTCCAATGACAAATCAATGTCAGATAATATTAACTAAAGGAATATTAATAATTAGTACAAACAAAAGGGAAAAGTAATTAGCATAGGGTTTTCATACATTGAAAATTAGTTAGCAAAAATGGGAATGTTTACAGTCGGCCATTCTTTTCAAAAATCGACCTCGATTTAAATTTATTCAGTATTTTTCCCGGCTAAACGTTTACTTCTGCGAGGAACATCGTTATCTGATTGCAGGGGATCATCGGAATTATCGCTTGCATCATCGTCAGGTTCTAACACTCGTTTAATTTGATCGACTGCCACAACTCCTTCATAAAATTTTTGTGTACGTTGTAAGCCCGGTATATCAGAAACTCTATAACGGTCATTGGGTAAGACTTCTGTAATAATATACGGACCCTTATAATGTGGAAGTAACTTTGATGACTCTCCAACACCTGGCATTGTTACTCTTTTAATCATGACGTAATCTCCAGGCATATATGTAGGGGCGTTGCAACGAGCTTTGTCATATGAATACTTCTGCTTACTTTGTTGTTTAATTATATTTTCCAATGCACACTTACGCTCCTCATCAATGTTGTTATCGGTTTGTTGTCGTACTGCATCTTCTAATACACCACCAGACACATTTCTCGGAGAGTAATTCAACAGTAATTTAAAGGGAGTTGTTTTAATTGCGCGATGATAAGTGTTGTTTAAGCTGTACTGGGTAATGCCGACAAAGTTGTCCCAATCTTTGTTTTGTGCATGTTCACTCATTGTAGCTATCATTGGAGTTATACTTCTATTTAGTCTCTCGATTTGTCCATTCGCTCTCGGAGTGGCTGTTGCATTTTTAATATGAATAATATTATTGTTTTTACAAAAAGTTACGAAGGGAGCACCAGTAAATGAAGTGCCCAAATCAGTAATAAATCGGGTAGGGGTACCAAATAACGCAATCATCTCTTTGACCACACGAACAGTAGTAATAGATTTTGTATTACGCACAGCCTTCAATAAACAAAACTTTGTAAAACCATCAATAGCAGCTAAAATATACGTGTTGCCTTTAGTGCTCTTAACAAAGGGACCCAGGTGGTCCATATGTACCGTGTGAAATGGTTGACCAATTTTATCAATGGGATGTAACATACCTGGTTTCTTTCCTCCGGGTTGTTTATGATGCAAACATTCAGCACAGGCACCAATATAATTTTTGACGTAATTTTTCATTCGGGGAAACCAATAATATTCTTTAATTTTAGCCACAGTTTTATCCAAACCAATATGTGCAAAACTATCGTGATAATTATTTACAATTTTCCATCTAGCTTTTCGTGGAACATAAAATTTTTCATCATCACCAACTTTTCTAAAAACGACGTTATTTTTCAATTTATATTGTTGTTTTATATTTCTATCAAAATCATCCAGATCAGCTGTTTTGTTTAGCGACTTTACAATTTCATTTGTTGCGTGGTCTGTTTGTTGTAGTAAAGTTAACCAATTACTCTTACTTAAAGTATTGTAAAGAGACACTACATCAGCTACTGTTTCAATTTGTTGCGAATCACCAACTGGATTTCGGCTTAATGAATCAACGTGTTGCATTTTACTTCCCGAACGATGAACGATGTCGAATTGAAACTCTTGCAACTGAAGCCACCAACGACCAATGCGGGGTATAATGTCTTTCTTTGAAAACGTGCTCCTCACTGCATTACAATCTGTAACCACCACAAATTTTATACCGACCAAATACACACGAAGCTTTTGTAGAGTCCACACAACGGCAAGTGTTTCAAGTTCTGTTGAATGATATCGGCTCTCTTCTGGTGTTGTTTGTTTACTAATGTAGGCCACAGGATGAAGCTTTTTATCAGATTGCTCTTGCAGTAACATTCCACCAAAACCAATTTGACATGCATCAGTGTGTACCTCGGTTCTAGCATTAGGTGAATACATAGCTAAAATTGGACGAGAAATTAATTTTTCTTTAATTAATTTAAATGCTTCCTCTTCTTTTGTTGACCATTTCCATTCAGCATTTTTACGTGTCAGTTTTGTTAAGGGTTGAGCCAATATACCAAAATTATAAACAAATTGACGAAAATAACTAGCAAGACCAATGAATTGTCTTACTTTATGAACATCAGTTGGAGTTGGAAATTTAGCCACACACTCAATTTTGCCTTCAGACGGTCGTATTACTCCACACTCTATTTCAAAACCAAGATATTCAATTTTATTATATAAAAATTTACATTTAGATAAATTTAATTTTAAATTTGCCTTACACAGTACCTCGAGTATAATTTTTAGATTTTCTATACCTTCACTCTCCGTATCAGCTGGTATAAGAATATCATCAAAGTATGCTAGGGCAATAGTAAAACGCAATGGCCCAAGAACTTTATTTATTAATTGTTGAAAAACGGCTGGCCCATTACAGACACCAAACGGCATACGTAGATATTCAAAGTGGCCATCAGGTGTTACAAAAGCTGTAAGATGTCTCGATTCTTTGCTGACTGGTATTTGATGATATCCACTTTTCATATCTAAAGCAGTAAAATATTTTTTATTTCTAAGTCTATCAACATTATCATGTATTAATGGCAATGGGTATTGCATTTTCTTTGTTATTTTATTTAAAGCTCTATAATCGATGCAAATACGTTTTTCGCCGTTCTTTTTGTTTACAAGTAAAATAGGGCTTGAGTAATTTGACTCAGAATCACAAATTATACCAGCACTCTTCATCGAGTCAATTTCTTTCCTAACATACTCTCTTTCAGAATAACTCAAACGATATGGGCGAAAAGTAATTGGATCATTATTTGTCAATTCAATTTTAAACTCAACTTCTTTTGTTGTACCTAAGTCACTCAAATTATAATAGAAGCACGAAATGTTTTCAAGAACAATTCTCTTTAATTTTTCTCTTCCTTCTGCACTTACTTGTTCACCAATATCAAATTCGTTAAAATCAAAGCTTTCAGCTCTTGTTGCTGTAACAGTGATTTCTTTGTTTTCACTCTCATTTTTTTCTTCTATATCACTCAATTTTTGTTCAACACAAATTTTACCGCTAGTAATTGTTTCATCTTTTTCAAATTTTATGTCTGTTTTTGTTATATTTAATACAGGGATGGAAAACTCACCAGTTTCATTATTAATGACACAGTTTGGTATTAAAGCACCAAATTTATTTTGACGGTTTTCTAAAAATAAATTTGCGGTGTTAGAAAGATTACTATATGAAGAAATAAATCCAACATAATTTGAAGGGATTACTGTTGCTTCTTTTGCCCATAACTTAACATCAGTTTTTGGTAATTCTGGTATTTCCATATTTTTTAAACAATCGTCTGGCTCTTCGTCAATTTGTTCTTCAAAAAATCGTAGTGTTTTACCACGACGTACCATTGTGATATGCTCTTTTTCTGTAAACGGCTGACCAATTAATAAAGGAATATCCAATCGTTCGTCTTTAACAACAAGTATTTCTACATCGGCGGCATCTTGATCTACCTTTAGGTTTGCATTAAAATGACCAATAGAAATAACAGAACCATCACCAAATCCATTAATACGTACAGTATGTTTTGGATTATATTCGAGTTGTAGATCTTTTACTGCTGATTCTTTTATCATATTTACGGCACTTCCAGGGTCGACATATGATTTGACAAGTTGTCCGTTAATAAAAGCTTCTTGAAAATACTTACGGTTGGTGGACGTGTCTACTGTAGGGGCAGCGGTAGCAGCGATTGTGGTATTGTTGGTTGTGGCATTACGTGTGTGGTTTGATGGTTTAGCTTGCACATTTTTATCTTTCGTTGGGCACTTACTTTGCACATGTCCCTCTTGGTGGCAATTTAGACATCTGATGGGAGCTTTACAAAACGTTTTAACATGTCCAATACCCTCACATCGGAAGCATTTTAACGTTGACACTTCAGTTTTACAAAAGCGCGCAAAATGACCCTGTTTTCCGCATTTGTTGCAGGTTTGCTCACTATCCGATTTGCTTCTTTGTTGAAATCGTTGTGAATATGGTTTACCTAAGACGGTGTCTCCTTCTGCACAGCCAGCGTCGATATAATCGTGGACATTGGAAATTATGTCGTTGAACGTGATGTGTTGTTTCTGTAAAAGAAATTTTCGTAATTCAATTGATTTTATACCTTTTATAATAAATTTTCTAGCATCATCAAAATCTAAGCCAAGTTGTTGTGTAAGTCGTAGTTTATCAAAAAAATAATCAGTGATGTCTTCAAAATCGTTTTGTCGTCTTTGGGCCATTTTCTCCCACAGTTCAGCTGTTGATTGGCGACCAACAAACGTATCTTTAAACTCCATTTCGAAGTCCAACCAGCTTTTAAATTCTGCTGCATTATACCAATTTAGCGCTGCACCTTCTAAATTTGATCGTGCACATTGTAGACGAAAAGAATCTGGCCAATTATTCATGTTACCTATGCCGTTAACAGACGCAAGCCAATCTTTTGCTTCTGATGGTGACCTTTTACCATTGAACTTTTTAATGGTGTTGTTAAGATCTGGCATAACGTGGTATGATGTCCTCTCTGAGCGTAACGTGTTAATCAGCATTTGGTTTTGTTGCAAAAGCATTGACAAAATTGAAGTTTCGTCGCTTGAAATTCGCACACCGCTATCATTTAATATTGTTGGATGTGGTGTACTTCGGTTGTTAGCTCGTGGTGTTTCCAAGAACTCTAGCTGCCGGCACCAACCCCCTCTGTACCGACATTGTGCGTGTCATCATCTTGTTGGTTACTACTCATTTTTATTTAATTTTCTTGTCAGGCGTAGTAATAAGAAAATATAATTTTTATTTTTAAAAATTAGAGAAATTTCTTATGTATCCCACTTCTGATTGTAGAATTGCTCCAAATTATTCAAACTCGAAAATTAAAACACGTTTTATGGTTTAATTTTATAACTCAAGAATAACTTTTATTTTCACTCTTTCCTCTTGAATCCTCAAATATGATTAATTGTAAAATGAATAATGAAAGTTACAAGAAGTGTCAAATTCAAGATCACTCCAATGACAAATCAATGTCAGATAATATTAACTAAAGGAATATTAATAATTAGTACAAACAAAAGGGAAAAGTAATTAGCATAGGGTTTTCATACATTGAAAATTAGTTAGCAAAAATGGGAATGTTTACAAAGTAATACAATTTCCTTACAAATCATATTTGAAACCAATTTGAAATAACTTGTTTTATTTTGCTAATTTTGGCCAATAAAAGTGGTAAGCGAAACCATTGTGCTATGTTTGTATGTATGTGTGTAAATGCTCGTACAGATCTCTTTACTGACTGCAATTGTAATTTCTACTGCAATTTGTACTTTAATACAAACATACAGATAAATGTATGTAAGTACAATACAAAACATGTTTTCTATTAGAAATTTATACAAAAAAAAGAACCTTAATTTAAAAACAGGCCAAAAGTTTATTACGTAAAATGTTGTGTTTTTCTTAAATTTCTTTGTCTTCTTCTTCTATTCTATCACTCGGTTGTTGCTCTGCTAAGTTTTTAAGTATTTAAAGGTTAAAAGTTTATTTTTTAATTTAAAACAATTTTTTTAATTACACACAACATGTTTAGAATTTGTTTTATTATTAATTTAATTCTTAATATTCTATTTCTTTGTATATTTCTAATTCAAATAACATTTATTTTCTTTTTCATTTTAGATTTCACGATTGTCTGTTTAAAATTTGTGAAATTCAGTGTGTGTGTGTATGTGGGTGAGTGTTAGTGTCCTTTTACTGCCATCATTATCAGCATCAGCATCGTCGTCATTAACAGCTCCTAACTGTACTTTAAGCAATGAATATGCAGACTGTTCAGTATATGGGTCCAACACAACAGCAACAACATCAACCACCACCATTTAGATATAATGGACCTCCTATGCATACAATGCAACAGCACCAGCAGCAACAACAACAACAACCACCTTGGTTTGTTAATAATGTTAGTAGTGGTATTGTTGGTGGTGGTGTTAGTGGTGTTAGTGTTGCTAGTAGTATTAGTGTTAGTGGCATTGAAAATGCTGGTGCTTCTACTACTTCTACCACTGCTGTTACAAATGCTGGTTTTCTGCCAAATACAAATCCAATTTGTAGCACTACAACACCAATTAAAGGAAAGGTAAGTGAATTAAATAGAAAGAAAATTAATTACCCTTAATGTTAAAAACAAAAAAATAAAATAAAAAATTAAACTACATATGAAACAACTACAAAAATTAATGTATATATCAGGGTTATAACTTGTTTCTGCAAAATGTTTACGCATCACCACCTGATGGCAAATATTGTCTTAATAATAAAAAACCGCTTTAGCGGGTCATTTCGAAACAAAAACCTGCCGCATAAATTGATTTAAAAAAAAATGCATTTTTAACACATCTTCAGCATTAAAATAGCATTGGTGGATTACAATTACTGCACAACATATTTTAAATAACTTTTACGCAACGGTCTCGTTGTTTTGCCGAATATAATACCCATATCGTGAAACAACGCTATAATTTTTTTTCCAAAATCCGCGGAACATGTCAAATTTGAAACCGTTTGTGTCTTTTAATATTGATAGACATCATAATAGCCGAATTGCATGGAAATTTTTAGTTGCCATACATTTACAAACTAGAGGAGAAAAAAGTTGCTGAAAAAAATAAAAATCAAGAAAATAACTTTTACTTGTGCCAAAAAAAAGAAATAAAAGTCAAAAAAATAACTTTTATTTTTACTCTAAAAATAAAAGTCAAAAAAATTTATTTTTGATCGAAAAAATTAATATTAAAATACAACTTTTGTTATATTCAATTTATAACGAGCTTTCAACCTCCGTATATTTACAAAAGCAAATCAAACATATTAGCTAGAGTGATACTAGTATTTCGATCTGGCTAAAGATCTCATCAGAACCCAAAGTTATAGAAAAGCTAGAGCCTCCATAATAGGCAGAACTTTAACAAAAAACCTATTAATCATTAATTTGGTCCATTCTTATTTTCTTAGAAATCAAACACGTGGCTAGGGGTTTTCCCTTACAAGCAGCATGACGTTACTAAACTTTGATGACCGAAAGTGTTTTATTTATATAAAACAATTTTAGTTTTTACTCTGGCTCAAGTAATATTTTTTACAGTTTTATTAGTTTTTTGTTTTTATATACATCGAGATTATTTTTATGTTATTTTTAGTTTATAACGAGCTTTCAACCTCCGTATATTTACAAAAATTAAGCAAATTAAACATTTTAGCTAGGTTGATACTAGTATTTCGATCTGGCTAAATATAAAATATAAAAATTAAAGAAAAAAAAGTAACTTGTATTTGAGCAAAAAAAAAAATAAAAATCACAAAATAACTTTTACTTTTGCTCAAAAAAATAGAAGTCAAAAAAAAAAAAATAAAAAAAACTTTTTGTGTTTAATCGAAAAAATAAATATCATAAAAATAAAAGTAAAAAAAAAAAACAAAAAATACTTTTTATTTTTGCTCAGTAATATAAATAATATTTTTGGTCGTGCATTTTATTTAGAACAACCCGTAAACTTTTACTTTCAATATTTTGTTAAACAAATAATATTAATTTAAATAATGAAATTATCATCATTGTTAAGTAATGTTTTAACTGAAATTTAATAATTGTAAAATATTTTTAGTTTCAAATTTACACACACATACATAAGTACATAGATATTTGCATAATTATATAAATTTATAATATAATTATGGCTTATTGTGTAACATGATAAATCATATTTAACATTAATGAAATTATACGAACGCTTGCGTTCATCATACTAGACTTAATTCGAAAAAGGAAACGATTTTTAATTAACTTGATTTGTTTTTCAACAGCTGCTGTTTTTTAGTACACTGAAATAAGTACACTGCACGATTTCATCAAAATCAATTCATTGGTTTAATGAAAAATTTCATTAACTGAATGAAAATTCATTAATATTGGTATTTTTTCATTAAAATTTTTTATGATTTTTTCATAACTTCATAAAAAAAAATCATTAAATCAATGAAAAATTTTCAAATTTTTTTCAATAAAAATTTTGACTTGTAATAAGAAAAAAAATTTTTTTTTGTACTATCATTTTGAAATAAAAAGAAAAAACTGAAAAATTTCTTCTAAACAGAATTAACCAAAACTTCGATATAAATAATTTTTTTTTATTAAACAGTTTTTGACGAAATTTCAGGGAACAGATTCTCTAAGAAAAACGACATAGTTTTTTTTTTCAAAACGAGACCTAAATTGTTATCGTTTTGACGATGTTACACAAAAACGTTATGCTAAACGATAATAAAGTTTTGTTTTTAACACCATTGTTAACAATATTTAACATTTTTATCTAATATGGTCGTAATTGAACTACAAAAAGTGGACTATAATCGTCGATCGTTCTACAGAATTCCAAGCCAGATCGATAAAAAATTACATATTTTGTACCGACATATAAGAAAATATGTCATATTTTAACACAAATTATGAAAAATGTAAAGAAAGATTGATCAATTTTGTAAAAATAAAGTCATAAAAGCAGAAATAAATTAAAATTGGACCAGACCAGACCTCAGACCTTAATATCAACGAATGATAATTTCTCAATAACCACCAAATTAATTTTATGCTAAAATAATCATAAAAAGTGCAAATTATTAAATATCAACGAAAGTATTTCATACAAACTATGAATTTTATTCATTAAACACATGAAGCTTATTAATTAATGAAAAAAAAATCATATACTTTATGAAATTTTCATTGGGTCAATGAAACCATTCATTAAAATTGATTTAATGAAACACCTTTCATTGACTCAATGAAACGTTTCTTTGGGGACTTTTTTATGAAAAAATTATTTGGATTAATGAAGGAATTCATTAATACTACGCACACATTTCTATTAGTGTGTGCTACAGCGAGAATATACTTAAAAATTGTAGGTCTGGTTAAGTAGATCCTTTATGAAGCTTTAGAAATTTAAGAACACCCCCAAAATAAAGTTATTTTAACTAAGCCTATGCAAAAATAAAAAATGTCAAGTATTCCCTTTTTTTAATAGACGTCATTAAAATAACTGAAAAAAATGTATTAAATTTTACTAAAAATTATGCAAAAAAATTCAGCAACAATTGTCATTACATGAAATTTTTATAGCAATTATTTCGTGATTTTCGAATTTAAACATAAAAAATATTTTTTTTATACAAAACTGTGTTTAATAAAACAAATTTTAATTAGATTTATTCTTACTGTATATTTTTACTAAAAGTTAGAACAAATGTTACCCAAATTTATGTGTTTTTACTCGAAATCAGAAAATTGTATGTAAAAATATGCTCAATTTCTGTTAATAATTGGTATTTGGCTAAGTTTGTTCAAAACTTGACCTAGCACTGAACATTTTTTGAACCAGTTTTTTGGCCGATCTCCAAATCCGAAACCAAAAACTCGGTCAAACCAAATAAGTAAAAACAAATTTCGTACAAAAATTTTTTGACGCCCCTATTTAACCTTTTAAGCAACATAAGGAACCTATTGGCATATCTTCGTAGTAAGTTTTGTTTTCAAATGACTTACAGTGTTAAAAATGAGTTACAGTGTTATAAATTGACATAAAGGTATGCAAATTATATGTTTACCCAGTGTAGAAAATTATTACAATATAAGTATATATTTGATAATGGCAAGTACTTATAATTGTCATTACATATCTCATTACTTTTATATGAGGATGTCGCGCAAAATAATGACATATCATTAGTAAACACTTGACAAAAAGCAGAAAAATATGAGATTACCCAGCAAAAAATTACATTCTGTAGTGCTTCCCAAAATGCCTTCTTTTAAGCAGTGAATAATGCTTACAATGAAGCAATAAAGAATGCATACCATGAAGCATTGATGTTGTCAACATACAAAAAAAGAGCTTCTTATTGCCATAAAGGCATGAATTTTGTGCTTCTATGAGCCCATGAAAGAAGCGCTTTTCACCTGCTTAAAAGAGACATACCAAGTGGGACATTGCAAACAAAACGCATGCCTTCTGGATTTGCTTTGGGAACGCTTCGTAATTAAACAATGCCTTCCGGAAGTGCTTCTGGGTAAGCACTATTTTTTGCTCACCAGTTCAGTCACAAATAATGAGTCTAAATATAAATTAAAAAAAAAAAAATATCAAAATCTAATAAAAAAACATTTTTTTTAATAAAATGTGCCCAGTCGGGTATCGAACCCGGGCTTTCAGGTTGTGAGTCAACTGGTTTATCATGTGAGTTATCTCTACATGTTATATTTGATAGATAAAAACATAAATGACTTGCTTGCACAAAATGTCATTACTTTCCAGCTTACAAAAAGTCAGAAATAAGTTGTAATATATGTACTTACTTGTAGTGAAAAAATAATGAGTCTAAAATAAGATTATCAAACAATTTTTAGATCATTACTTTATATTTAAAAAATGTTTACAATAAGTACGCATTTTTATGTTATATTGAAATAATGGGACCATTATTAGTAAGTCCTTATTCTTCGTGTTACAGTAATGCGAAAAATAAGCTGGTGTACTTACTGGTAGCGATACAAGTAATAGCATGTCATTACTGTTACTACACTGGGTAGTACTAAAGTTGAAATAAAATCACAAACATACGAATAAATTTTAATTAGCATAAATATAAAAACGTTTATTAATACTTTTTCATTCATTTAGTACATTTCATTTGTATAATTAACATTTGATATAAACACACACACATAGATTTTTGTTACAGACAAAAGAACATAATTATTATCTATAAAACATTTAAAAGATAAAATTGTTATATTTTTATTATATGCAATTGTATAAATAATAAAATTAAATTATACACATATTTAAATTGATTTGAAAAAGATTAAATTATGTATTACAACAATAAAAACTCATCAACATTATTGAAAACAATGAAAGATAAATGCACACACACACACACAGCCACGCATACATATATTCATTCATACCATAAAATCAAATTTGAATACCATTATACAATGCACACAAACACAAATATGTAGGTATTGTTTGAGAGCACATTTGTGTTACGACTCTGAGTATTTATGTGTATGATTGTATGCGTTTATGTAGGTGCTTGTTTGTATGGGTGGATTTGTTCCTATGAGAAATGAATGATTGTTTTAAACAGTGTAAAACAAAACAAAATGATACTTTAATTGCGAAACTAAAATTTTAGGAATGAAGGCCCCAGGTCTTAGTGTAGAAACGGTAATGATATATTATTATTTATAATGTGTTTGGTCCCATCGGAATTTAAACGCTGGCTGCCGCTATCTCTACCCACTGAGCTAACGTGACATATAACACTTGATGGCTTAAAACGTAAAGCTATGTACAGACGGTTGTCAGATCTTACAATATTGTAAGATCTGGCAATGTGCTGGCAATATACTGACAATGAAACATGTTTAGCAAAAGGTAAATTTGTCAGTTCAGACGATTGTAAGAAAATCTTCCAATTTCATTGTCAGACAATTGTCATCCAATAAATTTATCTGCCAACGAAAATTGCCAGATCTATTATTAGACGTTGCCAGAACTGTCAAAGCATTTGAAAGAAATTATTAATTGTTAATTGTGTGTTTAATTAAATTGAAAAAAGTAATAATATTAATTGTCATGGAACAAAAAAAGCAATTGCAACGATTTTAGCTGCATATGTATTAGAAAGTAGCAAGGATGAAGACAAAATATTTTTGCAAATTGCTGTTGAAAGAGGTGCGGAGATTTGCCCATTTTCCTTTGCATCTACGAACTCTTGCCATAAAATATAATTGGGAAGTTTATACTCAGCGCAACCAGCATCCCATAAACTTCGCCGTACCTCAATTTCCTCGCTAGGTTTGATAATACTTTCGTATGACCACTCGGATTCCACCTTTTTGCGGTAGGATCTTTGTTTGGGTGTTGATTTTTTCCTGGCTTTAGAGCCTGTTGGCGACTGGGAGCCTCTTGGCGACTGGGTACGAAACATCAAGTCAGTTGGCTCACAGCTGCAATCTATGACGCAGGTTTCATTAATGGAAATGTCGCCATCCATTTTTTTATGTAATTTGATTTCCTATTTTGTTTCACTTTTGATTCTTAATATTATTAACATGAAATTTTGTTTTTTTTTCATTATTTATGGACAGTGCCGCCAATAGAAACATTTCTGTGACAATACTGCCATTGTCAGATGCATTAATTTAAACACATCTGCCAATAAAAAATAGTTTACAATGTCTTGCAATTATCTGACAATGGCAACGTAGGGTGTTCACACGAATGTCAGATGTCTGACAATATTATTGTCTTACAATGTACAGACAATGCTTTTTCTGACAATGTTGCAAGAGAAAAGTTGTAAGTTCACACTGTTGTTAGACATTTTCTGACAATAATGCAAGATCTGACAACCGTCTGTACATAGCTTCAGTGAATGATAACTGTTGCATAACAGTTGGCTGCTCAAATATGTCAGCAATGGCATAAGGTTTGATGGAATCAACATGTCAACGTTGCTATTAAAAGAGCTTTTCCAGGCACAAAACAAATCACTGGTTTGTTTTCGCTACAACGCGCCGAAGGCCATAGTAGCTAGTGCTCGGTTAGGGTAATATTATATAATTTGTAATTATATGATTATTAATAAATAAAATAAAATATTTAAAAGTGTGAAAAAATCACAAAAATAATGTGTACATGAAACAGGGATCGAACTCGGAACCTTCTGACTACAAACTTTTTTTAAACAAAGCATCATCATTTTTATAAAATACGTGGTCAAACAGTTTTTAGACTTTTAAGCCATTAGCAATTTCTAAATAAATAACACTGGGAAATCGGTTTTTGCCAACGTTTTTATTTTTTTTTTAGTATAGTGTTATTTTAATCATATAGACAGTCGCAATTAATTTTTAATTAATATGCATTTGACAAATTTAATTTATAAAGGTTGAGGTAAAGAAGAAGAATAAACTTTTTTCTCTAAAAATTATAAAAACTATTAATTTTTAAATCGGACTAGACTAGTTTCTGCCTTTTTATGGATCAGTGATTGTCCATTTTTTTTTAGACTATGTGAATTTGTGTAAAACAAATACTGTCAAAACGCCGGTAAATCGTTTTAAACATGTGCTTTGGCAGTAATTTATTTTAAATTCTTATGTTAGCCAGTGGTATGCCAGTTTTTATAAGCTGGAAAGTAATGAAAACAAGGGGGAAAATTTCCCATTGGCTAAAAAACTGAAATTTTCAATGCGTGTTCTGTTGGACATGACCTTGAAATTTAGATACATGTTTCACGAAAATTCTTGAAATCTCCAATAGAGCATGGTTTAATTGGAGTTGACAAGAAGAAAAGTCCCCAATTGGTCATCCGGCCAAAACCATTGGAGCTACACTGATAGAAAAAATTAGTAAAATTTTTTGATTAAACTAATAAAAATTAGTTTAAAGCTGCTAAAATTAGCAGATGTTTTTTTTGCTAAATATTAGAAAGAGAACAATAAATCTGTAGAATATTTATTTAGTTATATTTGAGCTAAATTTTAGTTAATTGACTGTAAAAAATCTGCCGAAATCAGGGACCGTAAATAATGATTATTGCTCGTTTTTTTGAATCAAAAAATCAATCACTTAGAAGAGACGTAAAAAAAAATTTATTGCACCATTATTATTATTTTTTGACAATCTTTGCATATCCGTCATGATTTTTAAATTTTTGATTTTTAAAGTTTTCTTCAATGGTAATGATTATTTTTGAGTAATAATAAAAAAAATCAGCCATAATCATTATTTTTGAGCAAAAAAAATAAAACTCAAAAATAATCATTATTTATGATTTTTATTTTTTTCGCTCAAAATAAAACTCACTTTCAATGTGTGGGATTGACATATCTCAGGAAGTAGGAGGAGCTTATCGAAGATTATTGTATCAATCACTTCTTTGGAAGATTCTCTAGCAGATTAATGCATCAACCATATTTGTGGGTGAGGTTTAAGGGGTTAATTTTTAATTTCAAAATAGGGCTTTTTTTGCCGTATTTTGTGAAAGTAACAATGTGTGGGATGGACATATCTCAGAAAGGAGGAGGAGCTTATCCAATATTATGGTATCAATCTCTTCTTTGCAAGATTCTCTAGCACATAAATGCATCAATCATATTTGTGGGTGGGGTTTAAGCTCGATTTTCACCGTAGACGTATGTTTTAGTGGACTTTTTTGCTCAGTACAATCCCAAGAATCAGAAAGGCGAAGCGCCCATTAAGATTTTTTCCTTCCATACTAATCGCCCCACCCTAATATGTATATATATTTACACCTACATGAAAGTGAGTTTTATTTTGAGCGAAAAAAAGAAAAATCATAAATAATGATTATTTTTGAGTTTTATTTTTTTTGCTCAAAAATAATGATTATTGCTGATTTTTTTTATTATTACTCAAAAATAATCATTACCAGTGAAGAAAATCCTTAAAACTCATAACATAATCATTATTGTGTAATTTTTATTATAAAACTCATAATGATTACGGTCCCTGGCTGAAATAAGCAAAATAATTGGCTAAATATTATTAGTAGACAATAAAAATCATAAAAAAATGTGAAATTTTTAAAGTTTTGTTTTACATATCTTTTTTAATGTGAATAAAAATCTGCTCTTCTGAAATCTGTCTGTTGATTGTAGCAAAATATACTGTTATGTGCTTTATACTAAGTTCTGGAGCGGATCAAAGGAGGGGGGAGGAGGGTTGATATAGAAGTTCAAAAAGTCTTAAATATTTTTTTATGTAATAATTTTGGTAGAAAATTTTAAATATTCGGCTTACTAGAATCGAAATTCCACAAGAGTCTCAGAACATACAAAGTATAATTTTTTTCGAAGTGCCGAAATTCCCTCTCAAAATGTATAATAACCAAAGCAACCGGCAATATGCTTTAAGAAATCAATTTTTAGCTCATAAAAAAAATGCACTAAAAACGGAAAATTTCCTCATAAAGCACGCATTTTCTTTAAGAATTCCTATTTAAAACTTATTTTTCAGTATAGTTGGAAAAACTATGAGAAATTTATTTTATTTGCCAACAAAAAAGGGAATAAAATATTGAATATAGCTTAATCGGTACAGTCTTGAAACAAAAAATTTAAATTTGCAAAAATAGCTTAAACTTCCGAAACCAGTGTTAAAAACCCAAAACAATATTTTTTATTGAAACATAAAATTGTTCGATAACTTAAAACTAAATAAAAAAAAATAAAATATAAATAAAAATAGCTAAAATAAGCTATAAAAATATGATTTTGCTAAAAGAGTATTAAAATATGCTCAAGAATACGATTTCTTTTATCCAACATAAGATTTATTTGTTTTTGAAGAAGAATAAATAATCCCTAAAAATTATAAACACTACACACAGAGAAAATTCTTGCTATTAGCCAACTGAAATTTGGTTATTAGGACTCAAATTCGTTTACTAATAATTTCTGACTGTTGGCACAACTTGACATTAATTTTCACAATAAAGTTCAGTTATTTCAACTGCATTGTCGTTACAATACCCAAAATATTTGGAAATCGAATGTAACTAAAGTTGTACTAGCTGATGGTGTCCGACCGAACAGTTCGGTCAAAAAACTATATTTGGTCGGTTTTTGGGTATCTAGAGGCAATGATTATACATTTTTGTATTGGAAACATGTTTGTTGAGCCAATTTAATTCGATTTTGTGTATAAAATTTAAGAAAAAGCCAAAGTTTAGCTATAATGTTAAAATTTCGGCCGCCGAACTATTTTCGATTTGGCCGAACTTTTGAAGGCCGAACAGTGAATTTATTGATTAACTACGGACTTTTCTTTAAATTTGTCACTCAAAATCGTCTCTAATCAGCCCAATAAACATTTTTCCTTTCGCCAAATTTATCCATAATGTTTTAAAATAAAGAATACAAACCAAATGCATTTTCTGGCCGAACTGTTCGGTCGGACACTACTAACTGAATTTATAAGTTGTTACCATTAATATACCCTTTTCAATTCGGTTGGTACTTTATTTCTCTGTGTGTATCAATTTTTAAATCAGACTAGACTAGTTTATGCCTTTTTATGGACAGGCTCATCAGTGATTTTCCATTTAAATTGTATTATTATTTGTGTCTTATAATTGTCAGATTGTCTCTGTATGATAAATTTTTCAACAACCTGTGGCTGTAAGAATCAAACCTGCGCTCATCTTGCATTACAAACGTAACAATACCAAGTCATGACCGTTTAGCGATCACACCCAAGTATGGCCTCGAATCTAATGCAGCTAAATTGCAGTTTTCTTTCCTATTAGCTTTTTCTGTTATTGTATATTATACTCAGAAGTGACAACACTAACAACACAAATATTCTATTTTTAGATTTTTATTTATTTTTTTAATCTCCTCCGTCTCTAAGATTTTTTTTTTGTTCTATTGAAAATAAGACTTATCAAAATATGCTATAACAAATCAATGCCATAATTAGGCAATTGTTCTCATTAATTCTGCAATACGACGAACAGGAAAAAACATTAAACAATATATTTCTGGTTGCGCTGAAACTGAGGATATTTTGTGTAACAGAAATCCGTAAAAACTTCTAGGAATCTGAGATTTACATGTTTCGTTGGAAAAAAAAAGCCGCAGAAAATTCAACAAAAAAAATTTTAATTTCTGCAAAAAAAATGTAACTAAAAAGACAGGAGGAAACCAAAAGGGTAAAAGGCTGGAAAAACACTTTAAAACCAAAAAAATCAATATTTTTTAAAGGCAGAAAATATTAACAAAAATTTACACGAGCGCTCGAAAATAAAATCTCCATAAAATTGTAAAATACCCAAAAAAAAAACAAATTTTCCGATTTTTTTTTTGTTTTAATTTGATATACATAAGTGTTAGACAAATTATTTTCAGATTTTATTCAATATACAAATTGTTTTTTAACGGTCAGTTTGATGACCTTAAAATGGAAAATTCCGAAATACACACCCATACTTTTACTAAAGTTAAAGAAGTTTTAATTTGGAAAATGGCGAATTTTTACATTTAAGGTCATCTAAAGTAAATAATTTGCCATAATTTGATCCTTGAATAATTTTTTTAGTAACCTGGAACTCTTGAGTAGTGAATTATACGGTTTTGTGAAAATATGACACAAGAAAAAATAAAAATGTTTATATTCCATATCCTAATGTTTCGGAAAAAATCCATCCTATTAGAGTACCCCTTCAAAAATCAGAAAAATTTCTTTCGAATTTAAAAAAAATGCTCAAAAACTATCCCCCTCCAAAATCGAGGGCTGGATCCACCGCTGACTAAATTTTAAATATTGCAAAAATGTTGTTGATATTACAGTTTTTGTTTGCTGCTTTTAGTCTAAAAGCATATGCTAATTTTAAAAGAGTAACTTGCTATTTTCAATTGCCGAAAGTTCAACTTAAATATGACTAAAAAATTGTAAAGGAAACGGTTTTATTTTTACTGTTCTTATTTAATTAATATTAAGCAAATAAAAGTTTGCTAATTTTAGCGTTTTTTTTTTTTGCAACATCATTTCTAATTTTTAGTAGCTTTTTCTGCTATTTTTACAGGTTTATTTCTATGAGAGTAGAAACTAAATGTTAAACTAAAAGAGGAAGTTTCTGCCTTAACTTCGCATTTTTTAAGGTATCTGCTGACTCACTGAATATGGATTTTTTGGATTTTCGACAAAAATCTAGGTATAATAAGGGTTTAAAAGAGAAAAGTAAATAAAAAACCTTTAATGACCTATGCGAAGCCTTTAAGGCTAAAACTTGAAACTTCTACTACAAAAGCTTAAACAAATTTATTAACTCATTAATGTCACGTCATAGATCCGCTGGACGTTTTTTAACTAAACTTTCCAGACATATAAAGCCATGCTTCATTAAGAATTGTTTGTCTTAAAGCGGCCTCTAGTGGAAATATTGGCATGCAAAGTTTAAAATCTGACAGCATATAAATTATATACGGTGGAATATATTTTAAAAGTTAAAATTTTTGTATAATTTTGTAAACAAATCTTTATTCAAAAATATATGAAAAATTATGTTTTTTAAGTTAAACGATTTTTAATTTTTTTTTTTTTTGGAAAAAGTTGGTTGTTTTTGACCATTTTTTGAAATTTCCATAATTAACCCTGACGATATAAATTTTTATTAGTATTTTGATAAAAACCATCCATTATTTATGTTTTGAGTGAAAACGGAATAAATATTGGAATATTTTAGTCTTCGTGTTTTTTTTTTTGGAAATTTCATCGTTCGATCGGTCAGATTTTCAAAAATGGTATAAAATCGATAAACTAATTTCTAGCAGACATTTTTTTATTTTTTTTATCAAAATAACAATCAAAACTATTTTTTATTTTTTTATTTTTAAAGAATTTTTGGAAAAATTTCCATCAAAAAAGTTAAATATTTTTTTTAATAATTATTTGGCAACTCTGGACAACAATTTTGTATTCACGATTGAAGTCAATGTATTGAATAATTTAAACATTTTTAAATCACTTAATTATCGTTTGAGATTGAATTTAAACGTCTTTTTCAGACAATTGCAATTAATACTATAATTAATATGCAATTTTATTTAATTTTAATTGTGAAAGGCGTGGTAGAGAATAATGAGTGTATTTTCTAAAAATCATAACTACGTTGCAAATTTTCAATTTTCTGAATCAGACTGCGCAGTTTCTGGTATTGAAGCTTCCTCAGTGACCCTGTTTTTTTAATTTGAATAATGTAATATTTATTGTTTTTATTTGTTCGATTGCGTCTATATGAAATTTTCTGTGCAATCCTTTTCCAAAAAAAAAGGTAGCCATTTAAAAGTACTGGGTCGAAAAACAAACACTGTGTCAAAAATGAGTTAAAAGAGATTTTTTTTGTGACGAATTGTTAGATTTTCTTCTAAATATATTCCGATATAGAAAAACTTAAACCTGCTTTAAAGCTGGTAGCTACATACATTTTTGAATTTAATCTGCAAAAGTTTTGTTCTTATGAAGCATATTAAAATTTTTAATGACTCATCTTAAAAACAAAGTTATGTAGAAGTTCATTTAGCAAATATTTAAAAAAAAAACTTTTGTTACAGTTTTCTTTATTGTCGCCCACTGTACATATTTTATTTATGAAGGTATATTGTAATGCAAATGACAAATTACTCAAAGGCATTTTTTTTTATTCATAACAAATTATGCAATGACAAAAGTTATTTTCTTATTATTCATTGGAACTCAAGGCAATACTTTTTTTATTTTAATTTGTGTGAATAAATTTTAGAGATAAAAGAAAATAGTTATATTAATTGAAAACTTTATAACTTATTATCATTTTGTTTTAATAGACCAAACAAATTTAATATAGTTTTTCCCATAAAATATTTTATATTAAAATAAATATGACCTGAATAATAATAATAAAAAAAAAAATAATTTATTTTTTTTTTCATACAAGTTCATATATTTAAGCTGTTTTCAATAAACGCCTACACTTTAGTTGTGTGTGTTATATGTTATATGTATGTGGGGGATAATAACAAAATGAAATCTCAAAATGTTTCATAAGCCAAAAAAAAAAAATGATAATAAAAAATATAAAAATAATGAAAAAATAGTTCACACACACAAATAAAACATACATACAATATCATCATGCAACGCCTGCCCTTTAAACGCATCCTGTTATTTTTTGATGCTCTAGGCCTTGTTTCCTTGCCTTTTGATTCTTGTATTTTTTTTTTTTTATGGATACTGGCAATAAATTAAATCTCAACCATAAAAGGGCAAAAGTTAACACCCACTAACACAGTTATGCTATGTGGTTTATGAACACATTCATATACTATATGTGTGTAGTAGCATCCATACTTTCATATAAAATTCCTTTGCATACATCCATAGATAACTTCTCATACTCATATTAAAATGTCTGTTGCATTTTTCGGTTATATAAATATATATATTTTTTTTTTTATTTGTTCACTTGTTTGTAAACTGCAATTTTTTATAATATATAGTTTAAAATCCTACTCCTACACACTGCACATTTACTTTTGTTAAATGATAATAATATTCAAGATTTTTCCACAATTTATGTTAAAAAAATATATTCTTAGCTAAATGAATAGGGGTTAGAAATTAAAATTTTAGCTTAATTAATAGTTTTTATATTATTGTAGATTTAACAAAAGGTTATGTATATTAGAGCGACTCAACTTGTATGGAAGAGAAAAAAGTGATTTTGTTACCCCTTTGAAAATAAAGCTTGATATGTTTTATAATGATTCCCAAAATATTTTGGTTCTAGCGTTGACCATGCGTGAGCTGGACCATTTTTAAAAAAGGTATTTTTTCAGTTTTTCGATTTTTTTTGTACTTTGCTCCAAGACGACATAAATAAAATTTGGTATCATCGAAAAGAGGTTCTGAAGCAGCATCCAATGGTATATACAACTTGACCACTTGCGACCTACTAATTGAAATATTTAACTAAATACATATTTTCGTTTTGGGTTTTCATACAAATTCTACGTATTTGGAAACAATGTTCTGTTTTTCAAATTGACTCTGTTTTAAAATAATGTAATTTTTCCGTTTTTTTTTTTGTAATTATTCATATAAAACGCAAAAATCGCGATATATTTTATTTTTTTCATATGACTGGTTATTGCACTGCTGTCGCAAAAATAACAAATGCTGGATTATGTCACAGTTTGTCGGAAGCTTAGTTCTGTTCAGCTGAACAGGAGAAAAATCCATTTTTAGTGTTTTCGTAAATTTATTTTTAAGTCTAATATTATAAATTTATGGTGCACCTGTCATTAATAGATGCTCACGGATGCTCAACGCTAGATCCAAAATATTTTGGGAATCATCATAAAACATATCAAGCTTTATTTTCAGAGGGGTAACAAAATCACTTTTTTTTTGAGTCGCTGTAAAGCCCGTATGACACTGTATAGTTTTTGTATTGACAATCTAAATTAAAGCAGTACAAATATATTGTTACTCAATTTTTTAACTAGTGTAAAGAGTACGAACACATAGTGCCAAATTGTAGTAAATGTCAAAACAAATACTTTTGTTATCGATAAATCAGCGAAAAATTGGGATATCTGTCAAAAGTGCAAACGAAAATTTTGAACTTTATCTTGACATTTCTCACAGGCAAACTGTCAGTTTAAAAAAAAAAAAACAAAACTGTTTGTTTACAAATTGTATATATGTTTCATTCGCACATTAATGTTGTTTCTTTCTCCCAATACATCTTGAAACTATACAAAAACTATACAGTGTCATAACAGCTTAATGTATATGGGAGTTCAAAAATTCTCGACACCTGCTGAAACCGACTATATATGGCTCTTATTTCTCAAGCTTTGAATTGAGAGAAACGTGGAACAGGGTTTGAAAGACTATACTTAAAATATATGACATGCAAAGTTTCACGTTGAAGAGTCTTCATCTAAAGAATAAATGGCCATTTAAGAGTCGAAAAAGTAAAAAAATGACCTGAAACTTAAAAGAGTTTTTTTTTCATTCATTTAATTTTTTTTCTCATAGTTTTTAGCTTTCAGATCCAAGCCAATACAAAATGGAGTCAGTAGACCTAAGAGATTTATTCCCTAAAAATGAATTTTCTATATCGCTGTATGGTTAAAAGTTGATTTACAAGTGAAACCAAATTTTCCGAATTTTAAACTTTTTTTCTCATACGGTTTTTTATTGGAATTAAATTTTGAGAATAGTATTGAAAAAAAGTTGTAATTTTATACAGTTTTTGGTATACCAAGTTGATGTCGGCGTACCAATTACGGGATACGGACATCACAAACTTAAAGAAATTCACGTAAATTTTTTGAAAATGTATGTGCTTTGCGTCTGACATTCACAATTATATTTGAAATTGGTGCGCCCCGGTAGGCTAGTTGGTAGCATGCTGGCTTATCAGTGCGGGGATCGTGGGTTCGATTCCCACCAGAGGCACTGGTCTGTTTTCGCTACAACGCGCCGAAGGCCATATTAGCTAGTGCTCGGTTAGGGTAATAGGATATAATTTGTAATTATATGATTATTAATAAATAAAATAAAAAAAAAAAAAAAAATATTTGAAATTGGCTAGCGTATTGCATGAACTGAGTATTCGTAGTATACTGCACCTTCGAGTCAAAAAGGCACTTGTACATTTCTAAACGCAAAAATTTTATGAACTGTTTAAAGGTTTTGCTAAATTAAATCTTTTTCTCGCATTTTTTTATAAAAAACATAGCTTGAGAACTGAACATACACAGAAAAAAATATTTCTCTGCTTTTTTCAATTAATTCGGTTTGTAGAAAATTTTAAAAGCAATCTATTAAAAATTAATTGAATCAATTAAATATTTGCTCAAATTCAGAACTTGCTTGGCATTTTGTTTATGTTATCGCTCAAAAGCAAACATCAACACATTGTTGTTTTTCTTTTGTAGTATTTATGTAGTTGTTTTTTTTAAATGTTTATGTATTAGTAATAAATATTTTAAATTCATTTCAATTAGATTAGATATTAATTCTTATTAGGTTTATTACTTTATTAAGTTAAATAATTTTGTTTCTGTTGTCGAAATCTGAATATTTATTTATTCTAAAACATTATCATAAAATTGATACTGTAACTTTTAAAGTTTAATTTAGTTTAAAAAAAATTCAAAAATTTTTTTAAACAGAAAGAAAATGAAAAAAATAAATTAAAAATTATTTCAAACAAAAAAAAAATCCCCTAATTTTAACAAAAGGGCTAATTTGTGTAAAGAAAAAAAAAAACCCAAAACAAATTTTGCTAAGTCCCTACGATTCAATGGAAAGAAAAAACTAGTTTCTATGTCAATTTGTTCACATAAGTATAAATTAATCGGCTAACTAAATGAGAATTACATGCCGGTTTAAATTCAATGTTATAAAATTCAAGCTATAAAAAACATTTGGTATGGTAACAAAACATTTGGTATGGCAACAACAATTTTTTTTTTGGTTTTTTGGAAGGTATACGATAAATGAGTTATTAAATGAGTTATTATTTAATTGAAAAATAATTCAATTTCTATTTGAATTAGCAGTTTTCGTTGTTGGCGGAATTTCAACAATTAAACTTATTGAATCGATAGTTTTCGTGATTGAAATGGGTTAAGAAAGTATTTGGTGAATATTTCTTTAGGATACATATTATTATGTTACTTTAAGCTTTTTCGTTAGGTAATTTTAGGGTTAACGTTATTTTACGCATTTTTTTTTATGTATATTTTACAAATAACATCAATGTCTAGCACACCTCAATTAAAAAGTGCAAAATGCATTCCAAAATTGCAACAACAATAAAAATGCATTTTTAATAAGAATTGGTTATTATTCGATTACAGGTCGTAAAAGTATAAAATCGTTATTATCAATAGCTTTATATAATTTTTGAAGTAGCCAGTTCAGGAACTGTCCCAGCAAAAAATAACCTGGATTTTGTAAGCACAAACTGCATATGTATGCTTCCATAACAGGGCTTCAACGCCTTGCATACAATAAAGCAATTAGGGAAGACATTCTGTTGTGCTTCCCAAAATGCATTTTTTGAAGCAGTGAATAATGCTTATAATGAAGTAATAAGTAATGCATACCATGAAACATTAATGTTGTCAACATACAAAAGCGCTTCTTATTGCATGGCATGAATTTTGTGCTTCTAAGAGAACATGAAAGAAGCGTTTTTCACCTGCTTTACAGAGACATACCAAGTGGGGCATCGCGAACAAAACTCATGCCTTCTTGATTTGCTTTGGAAGCACTTCGTAGTTAAATAATGCCTTCCGGAAGCGCTTCTGGGCAAGCATTATTTTTTGATTGCTAGTTTTAGATTTTTTAAAGTTTTTGGAAAATGAAAAACGTAAATAAAGTCACGAGTTTTTAAAATTCTGAATATCTAAAAATGCAAATGTCTATATTGATCCACACAGAAGGAATTATCATCGTTCATGGTATTAATGAAACAATTTCAAAGAATTTTTTTCGTAGCTTCAATGCAGAATTTCATTAAACCCAATAAATTTTAGTAATGTTAAGAAATTTTTCATAAACTTTTTTTTATAAAAGTTCATAGTTTCATACAAAAATTCACTCGATTTTATAAATTTAATGAAAATTTTCTTTACAGCTATGAAATTATTTTAAAGATCTAATTTTGTTATGTTTTCATAAAATTTCATAATTTCATTAATTTTCACACATTTTAAACTTTAATTTTAAGATTTAATTCTCAAGTGTTCAACATATTTAATAAAGTGCTTTATTTATGCTTTATTTTAATGTAGTCTTTCATTAATTTTTGACTTTAGTAAAATTATTTTACAAAAAACATATGAAGCTGTTCTATGACTTAGTTCAAATTCATTTTTCAATATTCATGAAGAATGTGGTTAATTCAAGAAAACTTTTTAATATTAAACAATTTTATAAATCTGTTTTATAAATTTTATAATCGCTTCATTATGGAAATGATTAATTAATTTAATGAAGATTTTCATTAATTCTTCAAAAATTTAATAATTCTAAAAATTGTCAATGAACGAGTTTCAGTGACAATTTTCATTAAAGCTATGAAGAAATTCATTACTGAACTGAAAATAGTTCTCTCAGTGTATAGAGTCTTCCCGTTCATAATATGAAGAAAGTCGGATGATATGAGTTCAATAAATTCTAATTTGTCAATGTTTTTTCATGGAATGAACGGTTTGTATTTTTGTATGTATTTATGATCAAAAACATTGACCACTATGAACTTTTTTTTTAATTTTAAAGTAATGATGTTTTTGAAAAAAAAAATTAAGATATTTCGTTTCGATATTTTAAGGTTATCGATATTTTAAAATTATTTCGTTATGATATTTTAATATTAACGGTATTTTAAGTTATTCCGTTAGGGTATTTTAGGGTTATCGGTATTTTAAACTATTTCGTTAGTGTTATTTTAGGGTTAAAAATAGTTCATTGAAACGGTATTGAATAGTTATCGGTATTTTAGTTTTAGGGTTTGCCAACCATGATAAACATTGTGTTAAATTCAGATATATACATTACGCATATAACTTTTGGCATTTTTTGCAAATACCAAAATTTAACAGGCAAAATCCATGGAAAAATATGAGTAATTGCGTTTTTACTTTTTCGCAATCGTTAAAAAAGGTTCCGCACCAAATGCGATGAAGTTTGGAATTAGGATTTTTTGATGGCACTAAAAAAAAAAAAAAAAAAATCTTGGAAGCTTTTAGAAAATCGCATTCGGCGGAAGGTTTTTGCTTCAAACTGACCTAAGATAACGTTTTTTATTATCAGTACAATAGTCCCCATAGCGTAATGCCTGTTAAATTTTTAGTCAAAAAAACAGTTATATGCCTAATATATATTTTTTTTTGTTGAAAACAATATTGTTAATATTTGTGTTATTAACCAAATTTTGTTGTGATAATGAATATTTAGTTATACCAACCGGTTTAAGTCGTTGTAACCAAATTTCTGTTGGCAAATGGCAACATTTTTTTCTATGTTTATTCATTGAAAAATGTTTTCTAATCTTTCAACATTTAAAATTTTTAAAAATTACACAGAAAAAATTATTAACATAAAAATATCTTATTAGCTATTTGATTTAAATGAAAAATTTTTAAAAGAAATATTTAACTGGATCAATTAAAATTTTAATTGTTTTAATAAATCATGTACAGATTTTTACGTAATAGGGTCAGAATTAATTAACATTTTTAGCCGGTAGGCTAGTTGGTAGCGTGCTGGCTTATCAGTGCGGGGGTCGTGGGTTCGATTCCCACCAGAGGCACTGGTCTGTTTTCGCTACAACGCGCCGAAGGCCATAGTAGCTAGTGCTCGGTTAGAGTAATAGTATATAATTTGTAATTATATGATTATTAATTAATAAAAAAAGAAAAATAATTTAACTTGTGCACCTAGAAAACAGACTCGGTCGTAGCAACAGTATTTGCTGTCAATTGAATGCTTCGGTTGTGCTAACAATCAATTGATTTAAACAACATATATTCTGTCACGATAATATAATTTCAATTCCCTCAGCAGAAATTTCAAATACGGTTGTCACTACCGAATCTGTTTTCTGAGTGTGTTATACAGGGTGATTTATTCACGACCCGCCGAATGTCACCAGCGAAATTACAAAAACAAATAAATGTGAGCTGTTATTTCGCTTCCAAAAAAAAAAAAAAAAATGTTTGCATTTCAGTCAAATGGTCATAACTATGGTAACACCTCTGGGCTTCGTTTAGGGCATTTTGGAAATGTAAGAGGTAGGACTATCTTTTAAGATAAAAAAAAAAAAACATAAATTAGCTGCAAGCTGTCTAAGCAAATTGAGGTTATGTGCACATTCTTATGTCTTTTTTTCCATTTTTAATTCTTTATTGATTCTGAAAGGTCTCACAACGACCTTTTCAACAAGCCCAAAAACAAAAAAAATCCGATCACTGGTTCAGAAGTTAGCAATTTTACTTTACTACCCTCCGAGCACCAGTCCGAAATTTTTCCAACCGCTGCCATTTCGCACACTTGCATTTTCGGTGATGGTCGTAGTGGACATATTTTCATAAAATGAGCCAAGAAATACGCTGCTGAAATTCGGTGGGTCGTGACTAAATCACCCTGTATGTTTCGTAATTAAAACTCGTTTTAGGATTTTTTATGTATTTGTCAATTGAAATTGTACATTTAGGAAAAATTTTAAACATTTTTTAAATTGACATACGTTAAATCTGTTTTAAAAATTTTACAGTTTTAGTATAAAAATATTACGGTAAATTTTTAATTTTATATAGAAAAAATTTATATGACTATACCCTCACATAGCAATTGGTTCGTATAAACCGAATTGATTCGGTTTATACGAACCGTAGTCGTAAATTCAGCTGTCACAACTGAATTCGGTTGGTGCACCCGAATTTGGCGTTGTGGCAAACGAATTCTAATTGATTCGGTTTCTGCAAACTCGTAAATTCGGTTGTCACAACTGAATTCAGTTGGTGCACCCGAATTTGGGGTTGTGGCAAACGAATTCGGTTGAGACAACCGAAGTTATGAGGTTGCAGCAATCGAATCAATTCGGTTGGATTAAATCGTTCGAATTTGTATGAGATCGTAGTCAGATTTTTTGTTTTCTGTAATAACTAAATGTTAATAGAATAGAAAAGGTTTAATGTAAATATCTTCCTTAAAATGGTATAATCAATATTCTCGTAATGACACTATATTTAAGTTTATAACTATTTAAGTTTATAACTATGAAATTGATTAATAGTTTTGTATGTGTAACCACATAGATAAATGCAATCTAATAATAACATACATAGAAACTACCCAGACAGAAAAATACAATCTGCACCGTACTGGCAAAATATCGTCGACGGACGGTTATGCGTTGGCAGAACGTAATATTATTGTCCTTCTAGCCGATTAATAACAGCGGCCAACCGTTGTTTGCCTCTGTTGTCATAACGTTGGAAATTCCAAGACATACTCCTTTAAAACTAGCAATCCAGCTCGGTCTTAGTCTTTTAAATAAATAATTGCTGATTGATCGATTAAAATATAATAAAATATTAAAAATAAAGATAATGCTACTAAATAGTTGTAATATTTTTTTTTTTTTTTTTATAAAATTTATTAAAATTAAATAATTATCACACAATTTACAGAGCTTTAGTTATTTACTCAACTGTTCATTTTAAAAAATAATATTTTATATTACAGTATATAGAATTTGAAAAAAGAACAAGTATTTGTTTCAGAGAAAACTGAATGGTAAAAACCCCTAATTTATGTATTTTTTGAAGACAAAAGTTTTTTTCTATTATATAAATTAAGACATAATTATTTTCGTAAACACGTTTAAATTTTATAATATAAAAGAAAGTGTTAAACAAAATCCCCACGCAAACAATCCAGGGTTGTTTGTATGAAGGGTAATTTTTTAAGAGCTTTCGGATTTGATTAAAAAAAAAAGACACATAAAATTTAGAGAAATGTATGAAATCTTTATTTGAGTCGATACAACGATTTATATAATTCAATGTTTAAAGATGATTTCATATAAATATTGACCGTGGCTACGCCTCGAATGGTCCAATTTTGGCATACTCTCTGCAACATATCGGCCGGTATCTTACGAATAAATTCTTCAATATTGGCTTCCAGTGCGTTAACCGTTGCGGGCTTGTTCCTATAGACACGAGCCTTAAATTATCCCCACAAAAAATAGTCTAAAGGCGTTAAATCGTACGATCTAGACGGCCAATTGACCGGCCCCCAAAAGTGAAATAAACTGTTCACCGAACTCGCCTCTCAATTGGGTGATTCCTTCGCGTACTGTGTGGCATGTGGCACCGTCTTGTTGAAACCACATGTCACCCAAGTCCAGCTCTTCTAATTTGGGCAAAAAAAAAAATTGTAATAATCGCACGGTAGCACTCGCCATTTACAGAACGTTCCTGGCTTCGTCGTCTTTGAAAAAGTAAGGTCCAATGATGCCACCGGCTCATAATCCACACCAAACAGTGCATTTTTCGGAATGCATTGGCAGTTCTGGCAATGCATCTTGTTCACGTATGCATTCAACCAGAAATAAGCTTCGTCGCTGAACACAATTTTCCGATAAAAAAAGTGGATCTTCATACAACTTTGAAAGCTCCCATTCACCTAAAGTTAGCCGTTGTGGTAGGTCGTGTGGCTTCAATTCTTGCACCAGCTCTATTTTAAAAGGTTTTACACCCAAACGTAGTGGAGCGGCCTAATTGCTGCGAACGGCACCGAATCGATTATACACGGTTAACAACAACACTGGCGGATACGGCTGCGATATTTTCCTCTGTCCGAACTCTACGTATGCGTGTTGGTGGTTTAATGTCCAATAATGTAAAGTTGGTGCGAAATTTAGTCACAAGATTCCGAATAGTCTACTCAGAAGGTCGCCCAAACTGACCATAAATTGGAAGAAGTACACGATGCACTTTCTTAACCGAGCATGAATTTTGATAATAAAATTCAATAATCTGTCGATTCATGTTTAAATTTAGACCAAACCGAACATGTACAATGTACATGTACATGTTACACGAAAACAGCAGAGCTGCCAAAAATTCATTCTTATAAGTTAGATACAAGCGGTTTTTCAGATAAACCACTTGGTAGTTTAAAGCGTTCGGTGACAGCGTTAATTCCATCACGTACTGGTCTAATATTGTTGCTGTTGTGAAGTATTCTGGTGGAGAAATGTCATGGTAGATGTAGCATCATTTTTAGCAATTTGTTTTGTCAAGTTTGTAACTTTTTAACATGCGATGCAGCGCAAACACCCCATACTGGGCATGTGTATAGAATAATAGATTGAAAAATTAACTTTTCTAAAATAATTTTGTTTTCATGCCTTAAGGGCGATTCACGCCTTATGAGGGGATATAACATATTTCTAGCTAAGTTGAAATTTTCAATTTGGTTCTTAATATGTATTTCAAATATAAGTTTTATATCCATGCGCACTCCTAAATACTTAACATTATCACTCCATGGTATAAATGTGTCATTAATTTTTAATTGGATAGTGGGATAAAAACAAGCTTTGCGTTTTCAAGTAAAAAATACAGCTTGATTTTTTCCTCATTAATTTTAATTCTCCATTTTTTGAAAATAAGCTTCAAAATTTTCAGATGCGCATTGTAATTTAGTCACTATAATTTCACCAAACTCATGCGGAAATAATACGCAAGTGTCGTCAGCATATGGTGCGCAGTTACAACCATTAAGTTTCGGCATATCTGAACAATACAAAATATAAAGGGTCCGCCATCTAACGTTTTTTTTTTTCAACTAGTGCTTATTTCGGGAATGGTAACACTTAGCTCATGTCTGATTTGACAGATAATTAGTTTTATCCTTCCGCTGAACGAATATGGTTGTGTATACGCTTGAACAACGCTGGGAAATATTGCGACATTACTTTGAAAATCATGGCAATGTTGCAGAATGTGTGCCGATACACCCAAAACGACTCACTGTTTGGTGCGGATTTTGGTCCAGAGGCATAATTGGGCCATTTTTCTTCGAAAATGAGCAAGGAGTGGCCGTTACAGTCAATGGCGATCGTTATCGGGCCACGTTGAACGAAATTTTGTTCACAAAAATTGAAGAGGAGGAAATACAGCTGCACACAATCGATAATGTGCTTAAAAATTGGACCGATCGTGTAGGCTACTGCATGGCCAGCCGAGGCAGCCATTTGAATGAAATTATTTTCCAGTATTAACCGGAAGGATTGTACTTTCAAATAAAAAAAGAAATTTGAAAAAATATTCAGTAGTTTTTTTTATAGCATTTTCAAAAAAAAAAAAAGTTATGGACGATTTTATAAAGGGTCCGCCAAACCCTTTATAAACTCGTCCATAAAACTGAGCCTTGTGGCACTCCAGCGGGGATTTCTAAGAGATCTGAATACTTGTCATTTAGACTAAAGCAAAATAGTTTGTTTTTACAAATGATTAGGATAAGATAAAGCGGAAAATTAAATTCATTCATCTTCTAAAGGGTGTTTTTATACAGGTATAGAACTTTAAGATGGCAACACTTTTTTAACTGGCGACCATTTTGTCAGCTGGCAAGTGATTTATGTTTAGTTTGGTTTGTCATTTCAACATGAATAGACTGACGCCTGAACAACGCTTCCAAATTGTGCAAATTTATTTTGAAAATCATGAAAATCACTATTTGAAAGTAATATACCTCTAAGTAAAACACCCTTTGCAATAACCCGTTGTACCATACGGAATCGAACTGTTTTTCGATATCCAAGGTAACTAAAATTGTAGAACTTTTATTTTTAAACCCGATATTTAATAGTTGCAATATTGGTAAAAACAATAGGGCAAAGCATTTTGAAGGTGATAGAGGCAAAATACTTGCGTTGCAAACAGAATTAAGTTTTTCGAGTACAATATTAATTGTAACTTAAGCAATTTCTAACAGGGTGGGTTTTTCAAAAATAATAATGGTTTGCCAGTACTATTTTTTTGTATGGACGGCAATTTCTGCCTGGGTAGTTACAAATTAGACTGTATGTGCAAGAAAACAAATGTACAATTGCACAAAGACGTTTTAAAGTTGTGTGGGTGGTTAATGGTTACATTTCTGGTACATTGACTAATTAGAAAGAGTTATGTATCTTCTACAAATACCTAAAGGATAAGATTATTTAACAATTGCTGTACAAAATAGCTTGAAGTAAAATAAATATTTCATTTCAACTAAGATAAAACATGATATGCATAATAAAAATACAGTCGCAATAATGTGTCTGTTAACGATTAAATTGTATTTATAAAATAAGTTTGTTTCAAACTGAACTAATCGATTAAAATACAAAGACATATTTTTTTTTTCTTCGCAGATGTATTTCTTTTTTCAATGTGCTTTGTAAAATTTGTAAAAATTTTTGGCGTCAAGATTACTCCAAGAGAACAGTATTCGTTAACGATCTTTACATATTGACCATTGTATATTATTTTTTCATGTGTTGCAAGTCTACCTACCCCCATTCCGGAATACCATCATTTCCGATTTGCTCATATTTACTTCCATGTTCCACAGCTCACAATATCATTCCAAATTATTAACCATTCTTTGCAAAACAGATATATCGTCTGCTAAAATTACAATATCGTCTGCGTAGAGTAACAAACGTTAATTTATCTCCTGTATCATCAAGCCACCTCCTAGATATTCGTGCAGGTCATTAAGGTACAATCTAATTGGCAATGGTGATAAAAGACAGCCTTGTTTGACTGCAAACTGCAGATTCTGTATGTTTAAATACATTTTTTTTATAAAATTTATGACTTTGGTAGAAATACCTAAGCCATGTAGCTTAAAAATTAAGGAATTTCTTAAGAGTCTGTCAAAGGCTGCTTCAAAGTCTACGAAAAATGCGAATATCTTCTTTTTTTTCATACCTTTGAAATGAACTAAAGCTGAAAAAACTATAATTTTATAATTTTTTACCTCTGTAGATAGTTGGAGGGTAACTCCCTTTAACACTGGAAGTGTATGTTTCTTCCTGGGCGTATTAACAGACACCATATGCCTGTTGCACCAGCAACAGCTTCATTTTTCTACAAACCGTTCCCTGCGACCTGCCCGACACCAAAGTGCAAACATTATCAGCATAAGCCTGCATATGCACACCAAAGCCTGAATCAAATTATTTTCAATTAATTTATTAGGTTTTTTTTAGACAGTTTTTTAACGAAATAACATTGTAAGTGGATACATAAATTAGAGTTGGAAACACAATCCTTAAATTAAAAATTCAGAGATATTACGAGGGCTGATCAATAAATCCGTGACTTTTTGAATGAAACAGTTTTTTTTGAAAAAACAAAAAAAAAATATTTTTTAACATAATCTCCTTTTAGCTCAATACACTTAGTCCAACATTTCTCCAATTTTTGTATCCCTTTCAAAAAATATAATTTTTCCAGGTCCATAAAATAGGCATTTGTTTGATCAATAACTTCATCGTTGGAGCTAAATCTCTTTCCACCGAGCCATTTCTTTAGGTATGGAAATAGGAAATAGTCACTGGGGGCTAAAACCGGAGAATATGGCGGATGAGGTACCAACTCGTAGCCCAATTCATGGAATTTTGCCATTGAGACTGCACACGTGTGCACCCGTGCATTATCTGGATGAAAAAGAACTTTTTTCTTGGTCATATGAGGTCGTTTTTTTTTAAATCCTCGTTAAATCGGACCAATAAGTTGGCATTCTATTCACCGTTTATTGTTTTTCGCTTTAGAAGGTAATCGATATGGATTATCCCGCGTGCAAACGCGGCACCCATCTTGCAGACAGCTTTCTTAAACCCAACTGATCTTTTAAAATCGAAACCACACTGCCATATGAAATGCCTATGGCATCAACAATCTGACGCACTTTTTCTCTTCGATCGGCCAACACCATATCGTGGATTTTTGCGACATTTTCGGGTGTATTGACCTCAATTGGCAGTCTAGAACGTCCAACGTCATTTGTACTTGTGCGACCACAACGAAAGTAAGTAAACCACTTTTTTACCATTGAAATCGATGGTGCAGAGTCCCCATAGTATTCATCAAGCTTTTCCTTGGTTTGATTGACGTTTTTTTTTCTCAAAAAATAATGTTTAATGAGCACTCGAAATTCACTTTTTTCCATTTTTAAAAAAATCCACGAGATTATATGTTTTGAACAGCTGTTAAACGCAAAGTAAATGACGAAACTTGCCCAAAATTTGACAGTAGTTTATTAGCAGGTGGTACTTGATGGGAGGAGTATTGCATTTCATATAACTACGAGGGAAGTTCGAAAAGTCACGGACTTATTGAGCCGCCCTCGTAATAAGCATTTTAGTGATTTAGACAAGAAATCAAATTTAAATTTTTTTTGTGATTGAAACTTTATGTTTCCTGTGGTTTTATTCAATAGCTTAACTTATGTATTTTTTGTTTCATTTAGATCTATTTATATTACTATCAATTTATTTAAAAAAGTTGACTTTTTGCTATTTTCAAAATACAATAAATTATACTAAAAACTTTCAAATCATTAATTTCATTTATAAATTTCCTTTCCTTTTTTCGTCATATTTTTTCTTTTTAGTTTTTCTTGTGCCTGATTCACAAATAAAATCAATTTGATTTAATATCCTTCCCTGGCAAAACCATTATAATTTTTTGTTTTTTTTTTTGTGTTCTTTTCTGGCTGAACAAAACACACATATCAATCACTTACACTCTACTCACTTATTCAACACTCACTCAATCAGTTAGTCATTCATTCATTTATTCATCTCTTCAGTTATGCAGTCAGTCATTTAGCCCAGTAAACCGTCGGCCTGACCGTGCAACCAACAAACCATTGAGGCTTGTAAAAATTTAAGGACAATCAAAGAAAAATTTGTTAAAGACACCACCATTTTGGATGCCATGTTATCCATCACCAATCATTTACGCAATTCAATTTTCAATTCATACAAAACTCTTTGCAGATACCCAGTTAAAATTGTTGTGAACTTGGTAAGAGTACATATCGCTCATTTACTGCAAGATCTTCACAACTCAAAAAACATGATTTTTGAGTTAATGACGCAGAATTATTCGTTTTATCACGTATCACATTGTGTAAAAAAGTCGTATTGATATTTTGTATACTCACCTCTTGAGAGAAATTATGTCGATATTTTTTTCTTCAAGGTGGGAGTAAATTGAAAACTTTAAACTCGTTTTCTACAAAATCAAAATTTTTGAGTTATGACGTTATTGCAGTTAATGAGCGTATATGTTTCATTAAAGCTTTTTTTGTAAAAACTATCCAGTCAGATATTTACAAGTATAAAAAAAATCACAAAAAAAATTTTGCCCGAAACCGGGAGGGAACTCGGAACCTTCCCGCTACAAACTTTATTTAACAAAGCATAATTATTTTTATAACATAAATGTTTTACCAGTGGTTAGAATTTTGAGCCGTTGATAATTTCTGACTGGATGGCGCATGGAAAACACTTTTTCCAAACGTTGGCATAGTGGTTTCAGTCAATTATTTGCCAATGATTTTTTCTGTAGACCACTAAAATTATTGTAAAGCAAATACTGGCACAACGCTGCTAAAGCATCTTAAACAAGTTTTCTGCCAGTAGTTAATTAACAATTCGTCGGTTAGCCAGTGATTTTGTGCAACACTGGCAGTTTCTGACTGGGTACTATGGTTTCAAATAATAAGAATTGTAGCTACATAAGAAAAATATCGCAATATCGCACTTTACAGTTTTTGTACTAATTTTTAGTACAAACTTATTTTTAAGTAAAAATATTTTATTTTCTACACTCAGGGAACTGCTGCTTTAAAAAAATGTAGTTGTTTGGTTTGTAATAAAGTTTCTTTATTTTTAATGTAAATGTCAGTCATTTGTAGAACAAATTACATTTTTTACCAACCTTGTAGTTCATGTAAAAAAACAAACCACATCAAGTGACTATTTTATGATTTTACATTCATTTTTTACGGTTGTTTTTTTGTTATTTAAAAAAATAAATGTTTGTTTATTTTTTACTGCATATGTGGAGCATTTTTACTACAATTGTGCTTAATTCTTTGAACATTAAACAACAAATGACAATGTTAGTTTAATTTACTGAAATGTAAGTCGTTCTGTCTTTAAGCGAAATTTCATTTGTTTTCAACTACATTTGCAGTGGTTTTTACCAACATAGTATGCTAAGTGTATATTTCCAAATTACAACAACTTTTTTTTACTAATTTTCGTTGCTGGTATTCAGAAAAATATATTACTAATTTTTAAAACCCGGGTTCCTAAAAATGACCAACATTTTGACTATTTTCTTCATAATAGGCAACAAAGTTTTTTTCTTAAGTGTTTTACTCCCTTTAAAAATCAATGGCCCGTAATCATAGTCCCGCACTGAAATCAGCTTTTTATAAAATCGATTTAAATTAAAAACTAGTTTTTAACTATTTTACTATAAACCGGCTTTAAATGGGTGTCCCATCAAATATACAAAATGTTTTCATACGCATTGTACTGAAATATAAGCAAGTAGCAGTATTGAACAGCTGATTTTATATTGGCCCAAAAAAAAAAAAATACCAAAATGAAAAAAGTTAAATTTTATTATTAAAGGCATTAAATGCCTTTAAAGTTTGGAATGGCATGTCCTGAAAGGGAAAAATTGTATTATAATTGTTTCATTTTGGCTAAGAATGCATTGCAAGTTTTTATATGAGCTGAAGAAGCCAAGGAAGTGGGAGCCGAACTGAGGTACTGCTGATACGGAATTCCTCTGGAAGTGCATATATTTGTACATTTTGGTTTCATTCATTTAAATACTCAAGTTTTGCATAATAGCTTTCAATATTTTGCAATTTAAACTGTATCCTTTTTCTGACAAAGTTTCCTTGCCGAAAAACAGCTTATTATGTTGTTAATAAGGTTAAAACCAACTTTATTTAGCTAGCTTTAAATTTAAAACAGACTTTAATGATGAAAGTATACTTTTACTTATTTATAGTAGACCTCAAGCATACTTATTAGAAAGGTAAACTTAAAATGTAGCTAGAAACAAATGAAAGGAAAGGACGACCAAATTGCCAAAGTGCCAAATTTTGAAAAAATTTTATCTGAGGACGAAAAAAAACTACTTAAGTCAAGTTTAACTACTAATAAGAGTCCAGAATTGTTCGACCGATTTTAGATAATTGTTAGAGTTCGTTTGGAAAATTTAACTTTGCGCTATCATAATTTTTCGAAACTTTTTGCATCAAGAAAGTGCACTTAGAATAGGTAAAGACCTCTGCAAATGTAGTTAAAAACAAAGGAAATTTCACTTAAAGAAAGGACGACTTACATTTCAGTAAATTCAACTAACATTGTCATTTGTTTTTTAATGTTTAAAAAATTACTAACAATTGTAGCAAAAATGAACCACATGTTAGCAAGAAAAAAAACAAACATTTGTTTTTTTTATTTTTGTAAATAACAAACAACTACCGTAAAAAATTAATGTAAAATCATAAAACAGTAATCTGATGTGGTTTGTTTTTTTAAATGAACTACAAGGTTAGTAAAAAATTTAATTTGTTCTACAAATGACTGACATTTACATTAAAAATAAAGAAACTCTAATACAACCCAAACAACTACATATTTTAAAAGCAGAAGTTCCCTGAGTGTACTCTTTAGAACTCCTAATTTTAAATTTTGACTATGATTATGGCCCAATATGAACAGCAATATTTAAACAATTGAAGAGCTTACTGTAAAAACCTGATAAGCAACATTTATTGCTTAATGGATTTTAGCTGTTTTTCAGACACCCATTGATTAATATATGATAGAAGTCTTACTTAAACACTTATTGCAAGTATCTAAAGTATAAACATCCTACATAAGTCATGTTTTCTTCATTTTTTTAACTTATAAAATGTGAAAACAAACTAGCAATAAAATGTTGCTTATCAAGTTTTTACAAAAAGCCTTTCAATTTTAAAACAGTAAAGAATTAGTTTATTAAAAAAAAAAATATTTTTGTGATATAAAAAATATTAGATATTCCAAAAATTATATTTTTAAATTCGGTCTAACATGGCAACAATTGTGGCCATTTCATTATAGACAATTTTAAATTTTTAAAGGCAAAGCGAAAGCCCCCGTGGTGCCATGGGTACACATCTGAGAATAAAAAGTTTTTACACACAAATAAATTCTCTAGTCCCTAATGTAGCCGGATTTTGAAATTTTTGATTTGCATTTAAATGCTACGAGGGTAAACTAAAAAATTAAAAAAACACCAAAAAAAAAAAATCGTTTTTTTATTTTCAAAAAAAAAAAAAAAAAAAAAATCTATGCAAAATTTTAAAAATGTCGCTACGTTAGGGACTTTATTTTTCAGTACTCCACAAAACAAACAAAAAAGCGATTGAAAATCGAACCATTCGTTAAGGCTGCACATTGCCACCCGATTTTCAATATCTTGTTTGAGAAAAGGACATTTAAAATAAATATTGCGCATGTAAAATATAATGCAAGGAGTTAACAGGCTGTAACTTTTTTATTTCTGCGAATTTTTCTGCTAAATATTCACAGTATGTAGAGAAAAACTCAATCTAATGAAATGTGAAAACAAATCTTAAGAGAGTATACCCCTTAAGTTAAGTTAAAGGGTTTAAAGTTTGCATTTCCAGTTGCCATTTTTGATAAATTGATAATTTTTGGAATAAATAACAACTTTGAATTTTTAGCTTTTCAAAAATCATGGTTTTTTCTAAAATGTATTTTAAATGCAAATGCGATTTTTAATGAAACTTGCATTTAAAATGCATTTTTGGTTCAGATCTTAAATTAGACAACTGTGGCTTTCAGACGCTTTTTAAATTATAAAAATATTCAATACACTTCAGAAGATAATGCTAATCAAAGTTCAGTGCTGTTATAATTTTTTTGATAAAAAAGTTTCTTTTTATATGGAAAAATGTAGTAAGCTATTCTTCTGGTCCTAAAAAAATTGTTATTTGTTTAAATTCATGGGTTGTGGAGAGGGGCTTGGTAGAGGGTATAGTGAAAAATGCGGTAAAAATTGCATTTACATTTTGCATGTTAGTAAAAAAATGGGCTTTTAAATCGTTACACAGAAAAAATTATGGGCCAAAAATATCTAATTAATCGATTGTTTGAATATCAATGGCAATTTAAACAATTTTTTTAATTGATTCAATTAAAAAATTTATTGAATTTTCTAATATATCCATACAGTGTTGACAACATGTAAACAAAATTTTTAAAAATTTGGCAAACTATTTTTTTTTAATTTTATTGAGATTAAATAATCAAACAAAGGTTTAATTACATCAATATATTATTTAATTTTTAAATAAAAAGAAAAAAAAATCGCAAATGATTAAGTTTTAATAAGTTGAATAATTTACCGATTTCAAATACACTCAAAATCGTAGTTATTTCACTAGAGTTTGCAACACTCTTTTTGTTGAGATATTCGTGTACGCACGAAATCTTAATTTAGTTTCGTGTTTTATCTGTGGTAATAAAAGTGCACATGTGGATTTAAATAAACCTTATCGAAAAAGGACAATTAAACTATTATTTTTGTAAATATTTAAATTTTCAATAATTATAAGTGTCATTAAACTATCATTTTAAAGTTGTGTGCGATTTTTTTTAAGAAAGCAATTCAATTACAAGAAAAAGTTCAAGACAAGCAAAACAAAAATTTTGTCGTTACTTTTATTTGTTTTCTTATAATACATTTTTGTATTAAAAAGCTTTAATTTTATTATAAATAAAATGTCAATTTAATTTACAAACCTACATTTCTTTTTTTATTTAATGGGGGCATATAAAAAAAATAAAAAAATACGAGTTTTCAATTAAAACTACCATTGTTTTCTTCTCAAGTTTTAATTAAAGTTTTAATCAATTTAACTAAACTTTTTAATTGAGGTTGTAAAGAAAAACAATAACTCTTTTAATTGATATTATTATTATTTTAATTGAAAGAGTTTTAATAAACTGTCTGCAAATTTTTTTAGTTAATACTATCATTTCAGTCGTAGGTGCAAAATCAATTAAAATATTGACTGTTTCAATAAAATTTTTAATTGAAACCCGTTTTTAGTTTTTTTCTGTGTATAATAGTCCATCTACGTCAAAGTCCATTTTTTTAATTTTTCTAACAATTTACACAATTTTAAGGAACTGAAAACGGTAGTTTGTAAAAGACATCCTGGAGTATGCGAATGCAAATGCTTGAGGTAAAAAAATTACCGTTTTTGAACTTTCTCTTTTGGAATGGACGAAATTACCCAGGTAGAAATTCCTAAACGATCAAAAAAATAGTACTGGCAAACCACTGCTATTTTCGTAAAACCCACCGTGTTAAAAATTACTAAAGGTACAACATATATTGTACCAGAAAAGCACTATTATAATTGCAATGCATGCGTTTTGCCAGTACCACCCGCAGAATTCGTTGCCAATATTGTTTTTACCAATGTGACAACCGATTAGAAGCATTTTTTTTTTTTAATATTTCTTTATATTTCTCACATTTAAATATGATGTAAAAGACTAAGACCAGACTTTATTGTTGTTGTGTAAATGTAACAGTTTTTGAACACATGCCATGTTCGCTCGAACCAACGGTATGTTTGCTCAAACCAATGGTTAGCCGCTGTTATCATTTAGGTAGCAGGACAATACTGTCCAGATTGTTAATCCCACGTTCTGCCAACGCATAACCGACAGTCGCTGACGCTTTGCCAGCACTGTACCGCTTGTATTTTTCTGCCTGGGTACTAGTTATAATAATGCGTTGATGTGTTTGCAATATAATTATTTTACTTAAGATTTCGTTTAATTTCACTCTTTACGAAAATTTCTTTTCAATTTAGTACTTCTTTTACGCATACTCTCCCTTTTTGACTACTGTGCATAAGTACACGCATAGAAAAAATATGATTAAACACGATTGGGGACAAAAAGTTATATCATTATGATACTAACAATCATAAATATGACTCTGACTAATCATATTATGATAACTGAGGACGAATTTATAATCATCTATGATTATGAGGACCATATTATGATTATTACGTGTTTTAAAGATAACATGATTTTTTTTTTCTGCGTGTAAAAAGTAATCACTTGTTATTAACAAAAATCTAATCCTATTATCATCAAGATTAGATTTTGTTAACTGGGCTTAAGCAAATTTTTTTGATTTGTTTTTTTTTTTTTTTTCATTCTACGTAATTTCATTTTGTTTGTGATATACTTTTGTACTATATCTTTTAGGTTAGTATCATCAATGAAAACCAAAAATACTTTATATTATTCTTTTTATCGGTAGGAGGTTTACAAAGTGTATACCACAAAATTTAACATAAAACGTATCTTTTAATGTTAAAGCTTCATAGGAGATGAAAAAAAGGTCATCTGTCACATATAGAAAATACTAGAGGAGCTATTGGTTGAAATAAAAAAAAAAAAATGTTATAAAGAATCTCAAGTACTACTGCACGTTTTTGATTGTGATATATGTCGGTATATTGATGACAAATGTGTGGGATATTATATTGAATAATTGATTGAAATCAAGCTGTTTTATTTTGTTTTTTTTTGGTTAAAGTTAAATCAATAGGACTTTTTTATCAAAAAAATAAAAAAAAATTGTTTAATAACATACGTAACAACCTGCTTCGAAATCAAAACAAGTGGCAGTAAATATAAAATATTTTAGGTATTGGATAGATTCAATTTTTCCAATTGTGGCCTGTTTTCTAAAGTGAACCTTTAGTTTTTTTCGCTTTGTTTCATGAATATGTCGAAACTATCAACTGTCATCTAATTTAATTTCCGGTATCACTATTTTAAAAAATTTTCGATGTGAATGCACACGTTTTTCTTGGTGTTACAGTTGTCTTGCAAAAAAATGCAATACAAAGTGTAATTTTTCATAAATATAAAATCTAAATAACAAAAAAGTAATAATACTTTCCATTAATGATATAAAAACCATGCATTATGAATACATTTGGAAAATAAATGTCAAAAATTAAAATCGAGATTTCCGTAAATTTGTTAAAAAACGCTATTACTTGGTGAATTGACTACACAACTACATTATGTTGTATTTTATTTGAGAGGTATTTAAAATAATTTCAAAATCATTAATATTGTTTGTTTGGCTCCATTAAAAGTTGTTAAAATTTTTGTTACAAATTTTTTTGAACTTTGGAGTTCTTTGTAAAGGGTGTTATTTATAGAGGTATAAAACTTTAAAATGGAATAAAACAAAGATGAATTTTTTAAATTGACATAAAATTTACTTTATTCCAACACACAGAGAAACATTTAGCTGTTTGCCAACTGTAATTCGGTTACTTCGACTCAAATTCGCTTATTACGAAGTTCAGTCGGTTGGAACAACTCAACATTAGTTTTCAAAGTAAAGTTCGGTTAATTTAACTAAATTTTACACTCACAATATATTTTCCGTTACCGATTGTAGTTTATTTAAAAAGTAATCCGTAAAGTTTGTTTTTAACTGAATAAACTATTAAAATACAAAGAAACATATTTTTCAACTTTTTTGACTGTTATTTAAAAAACAAACTATGAATTAATACGGATTTTCTGTAGCAGTTAATATTTTCGTTTAAAATCTACATGTTTAAAAAAAAATCTACTTGTTTAAAAAAAATCACACAAAAATCACAGTAATCTTTTTTTTTAAAGTTCTCTCAAACGTTTTTCATATGCATGAACTGGGGATGGTAAATAAATTACTTATTTACATTTTCAGTCCAAAAAGTACCAAAGTGGCCCAGCTGACGATTAAGTGCTTTGTTTCAGTAAATTTTGTTTTACTTTTTTATGTTACTGAGGGTATTCAGCGTGGTTATTTGCACACGATGCAAATTTGCACTTTCTCATCCTTGAGCAGTATTGACGGTGCATAATGTGCATATTAGAACAGAGATGGAGTTCCCTCACTGTTCCAAATTTATATGTTAAAGCATATCTATTAGATGACATCTAGGAGATGAAGAGACAGCATGCTAGAGATAGAGTAAAAAATCTGAGTTTCTTTATTCCTGTACAAATAACAAATTTTAATATATATAAAATAAAACGAAAAGTTAGGATTATAATTTTCGCAGTATAGAACATGTGCTAGCTGATTATTTGAATACAAGAAAATTAATTAGCAATATGGTAAAAGTCTAGTGTTTTTTAGGTAAACAAGATAAAGCGCATCAATGTTTAATGTAAAGTTAAAATTAAGCAATATTCTTGTGCAACTTTTGGTAGTTTGCAACAAATTACCCGTGTGTATGTCATATTGGAAGGCTAGAAAAAATCAAAAAGGTTTTGTGTCTGCACAAGATATGTGTAAAATATTTAATATTGAGTTGGCTACATTGAATGATAATAAAATTGTCAGTAATATGTGCAATAGTATTGCAAGAGTACCTTAACAATTAAATTAAATCAAAAGGTACCAAAATGTTTACAAAAGTGCTTTTTACTTTAGTACTAAACAAAATATTTTATTTACCATCACTATAGTTTTTCTTTAGATTTTAATTGACTTTTATTTTACAAACACATAGTTTTTTAAGTTATTTGCATATTATAGTAAAAGATAAACTCAAAGGTCATCCTTTTTCATTATGCTGCCATATAAATGATAGGCGCCATTCGCTCAATTAATTATTATTCAATTAATCTTATTATTTAGTTTTAAAAATAAATCCTAACATATATTATTATGTATATAATACATTATGTAAATAATACATTTTTATTTCTTTTAAATTAAATTTGGTGATAGCTAAAATAAACGATAATCGTTTATTTTTACGTTTTTGGGGGTAAAATTTTGATGGTTAAAATAAAGGAAAATCGTTTACTTTTAAGTTTTGGGAGTTAAATTTTAATGGTCAAAATAATGGAAAATCTTTTATTTTTATGGATTTTCCGTAATTTTTTGATAGTCAAAAAAAAAACGAACGTCGTTTATTTTAACGGATTAAGCAATTATTTTTTAATAGTTAAAATAAACGAAAGAACTTTGTTTTTATCGATATTTTTAGTTAATTTTTTAACAATTAAAAATAATTGGAAATTACTATTGTTTTAAACGAAAAATCAGTAGTCCTGTTTTTAACAACTTTTTCTATAGTTTTAATGTACAAATTCGTTTGTTTCTAACTATAAAATATTGTGAGTGTAGTTGCAACACCAAAAACATTCAGAAATCTAATATAAATATTGTTGTACTAACTGAATTCAGAAGTTGTTTCCATTAAAATACACTTTTCAATTCGGTTGGCACTTTATTTCTCTGTGTGAAAGAAAATCTTCTGGCATTATAATTTTAATATGACTTCTGGCATATGACCGCCCTGGCTGGCTCGGACGTAGTATAATCTGTGTATACCACCAAATTTCGATGACTTTTTCTAACATTTGTGTCAATCGTTTGGGGCTTTTAGGCGTATACTCGCGACTTCTTATATCCCCGCAGAAAATAGTCAAGCGGCGTTAAATCGCACGATCTTGGAGGCCAATTCGCGGGTCCGAAGCGTGAAACTATGCGGTTACCAAACGTTTCCTTCAATAAATCAATTGTGGCACGAGCTGTGTGACATGTTGCGCCGTCTTGTTGAAACCACAGCTCCTGCACATATGTTAATACACCGTTACATCCAGTCAGTTTTTTCTGGATGTAACGGTGTCTCAACCAGTGTTACCATATTGCCAGTTTTAACTGTTTTTCCAGTTTTTTAGGATGCGTAACAGTTTTCCAGTTTTTCATGAAAAAAAAACAGTTTTTGTTTAATTTCAGCCTTTTTTTCAGTTTTTCCAGTTTTCACAGTTTACCTGCTTGATTTATTTTATTTTTTTTCTTGAATTTATAAATTTAATACAAAAGTTGCGCAAAATGTTTCAATAAAAAATAATACTACGCATTGAATGCAACTGTGTAGTAAGTTTTAACTCCCTTTTTAACATTTGTTTGTGTTGAAACCCTGAAATGTCATTTTGTTTCTGTCTGTTTTCGTTTCTCTTGTGTTGTTTTTAGTTAGTCTACAACAAAAAATATTTTTTTTTCTGTGTATATAAAATGCTTTATGTCAGGAGTGCCCAAAAGTTCCTTATGGAAGAGCAAACACCAATACATTTAAAGAAAAACTAATTTTTATTCAATATTTTTTGTTGTAAAAACCAATACATACAAAGAAAAAAGAGAAAAATATTTCAATGTTTACCAGCAAAGCATACGAAAGTGTTGTTGCTTTGCGCTTGCGTGTATACAGTGAAGAACGACAAAAAAAAACTAATAAGACAAAGTTGTTTGTGTATTTCGTATTGCTAGTGCTGAGCGCTCTATATGTGTATTAAAACACACAGCCTATAGCTAAGTGTTTTTACAAAAACAAATGAGCACCAAGCGCATAGGCCTTGGGCACCCCTGCTTTATGTTATGTGTTAAATAGCGGTATTCACTCTTGATAGCATTTATGCAAGGGTTGCATTAATACTATGATTTTATGCTACAAAGCGTGAGCGTCTTTTTTTTTTTTTGTGTGTATTGTATGTTTACAACCCAAGCATTTCAATGTTGACAAAACAGCTAATTTCTAACGAAAATGTATTTTCTAGCGATTTTTAAGTAGACTTTAGCGATTTTTCAAATAAAAAAGGTTGGCATTATTCTTCGTTCTCAGTGGATGTTTAACTCTGTTGTTATTTTGTGTGAATATCAACTTTAAGGAAGAAGATCCATTTTTATATTAATATCGTATTTTTCTTTTATTTTAGTTTGTTTTTTTGATAAAAATTTGTGTTAAAATCAGTTGTTTTTTTTTTTTACACGAAAATTAAATGTTTTTTGTAAATATTTCTGTTCTTTTTTGTTTTCCGGCAAAACTAAAAGATGTCAAGTATTGTAAGTTTGAAAGGTTTGCAAGACCCAGAATATGCAATAGGTTTTCGTCTTGCATATAAATAAAAGTCTTGCATATTTTTATTTCATGTATTTTGTTGTTGTGGTCTTGCATACTCTTGTATTTATACATGATCTGCAAGCTTTGAAAGGTCTGCAAGGGTAGTTTGCTACCAAGAGCGAATACCGCTAATGTTTTTATGTTGTTTTATGTTTAAATAAAATGCAATTGCATTCAAAATGCACATATTAACTGTTTTTTCTACTATTTTTAAATTAAAAAAAAAACAGTTTTTTCTTAAAAAAACAGTTTTTTTACAGTTTTTTGAAAAAAATACATGGCAACACTGGTCTCAACATATACTTGAATATTATCATCACTCCAAATATGCAGTTTTGTTTATTGACGTACCATTTATTGACGTCAGTCTATTCATGTTGAAATGCTAAACCAAACTAAACATTAATCACTTGACAGCTGACAAACTGGCCTCCAGTTAAAAAGGGTTGGCAACCTAAAGTTTTATACCTGTATAAAAAACACCCTTTATAAAGGACATATTCAAACTTAGGATATTTTGACCTCTAGAGGCTTATTATATTTTGCAACTCTTGCATTACACATAGTTTTTTTTTTTTTTAACTAAAAATTACAGATATATTGCATTTTAATATATCACACCTAGTTCAAAAGTGACTTAACTCAAAATTTAAATTTTTCGGTTTTATATGCTAAACTATGCACAATACACTTGTTTATCTATATAAAAAAATATAGGTGTATTTTGTTGTTGTTAACTGTTGCTAAAAAACATGTATGTCTTTCTTTATGTTTCAATTGGTATAATTTGTGCAAAATGAAAAATTTGAGTTGAATCACTTTTGAACTAGGTGTGCGATATATTAAGAAATTTTGCTCTTTGAGTTTTTTTTTAACCTGAGACAAGTTGACTCGTCATCTAAAAGAGTTTACCATAACCTGAAAGTGCAACACCTATTTTATAAAACCTGAAAGTTATTATGAAACTGGTTTACATTCGAACAAATTTTATGTGAAACAATTTTGTATACGCCACAATACTTTTACAAGATGTATTAGAAACTTTCAGCACGTCTTGTAAAAAAAATTTTTTTCTATATTTTTTAAAGAAGTAATATATTTTTTAAACGTTATAGGTCCTTACTATAAAAGTGTAAAATTCGATTTTGATTCACTAAAATCGACAATTTTTTACATTTTGAAGCATTCAAAATATGTTTTTAAAATATTTCTTAAATGTTTGTTTTAAATTTGAAAGAAATGTTTGAATGTACATTAAGGTGTCCCTTAAAAATAGATTTGTCACTACACCCCCAGTTTTATTACAAATTGTTCCAAATGAAATCGATTTTTTTAAAACGTTAACCAGTGCCGCAAGTCGGCCGAAAATGGCACATTTTGGAAAGAGTATATTAAAAATTAACAAGATTTATTTCTTATTCCATTATTCATTTAACATACTCGAAGCTATTTATATGTGCAATTCTAACTTCTTTGGATATCACTGACAGACTTTAGCATGGAATTTAAAATAACCCACGGATTTGATAAAAATAAAAAAGCGTATTTTTTTATAAATTTATTTTAAAGATTTTTTTAAAATACTTAATTTGGAGATGTCGATTGCTGTTTTTACAATATAATAGTTGTTATTAAAAAAAAAGTTCAAAAATTAAAATTCTAAATTTTGTTTGGAGTGACTCATTTAAAGGACATTTTATAAAATAGCTTATTTTATCAAAAATTGTAAAAATTTTAATAATTTGTATAATTTTTCCAAAAATATCACTTAAATTTTGAAAACACAATATTTATCTGTACTTTCATTTTAAAAACATTTAACCATTAGTGGTCTGTGGACTAAAACGGCCCATGAAACTTAATTTTAATTATGACTACACGGTTGTAAAGCCTAGCAATTGATAAAAAAAATCTCCACTAAATAAAAATAATTATTTTATGTAACTTGATCCATATGGGGTAAATTTGTACACTTTTGGCCAAAAAAGACCCAAATATCACTTAGATTTTATAAGACTATTATTATATTTACTTTTATTCAAAAAATCTTTAACCCTTAGTGGCCGGGAAAAAAGGCCCGTGAAACTTGATTTAAATTATGACCAGAAGAAGAGAATATAGCCCCTTTAAATTTATTAAAAACATTTCTACTTGAAAAAAAAATTATTATTTTGATCCATATAAGGTTAATATTTTCACTTTTCTTCAAAAATGACCCACTAGTTAATTTACAGAATAACATCTCTCAGATTTTTATTAAAATGCAATTCTCAATAATATTATTAAGGGCTACTTTTCACCCCGTGTTTTTAACCCTTCCCGTGAACAAATAATCAAATTAAAACTGTCTAGATTCAACTGTGATACGTTAAGAAAAAATTCCAAGCTGTGATATTTTTTATTTTTACATTTATTTTTAATTATAATTTTGTATTTAATGTAGTACTGTTTGTTAGTATTTTGCCAATTTTATTAAAGAAATTTAAATGTAAACCTGATAAAAAAGATTACATATTCAATAAAATCAAATCCCTGAAGATGTTGGAATAATCGCAGTCAAACGTCGGATTGAAAAATGAAATAATCTTTTATTTGCATTTGAAAACCATAACCTTGAAAGCCTGAATAGGAAAACTTCTAATAAAAATTTTAAATAAAAAACTAAGAAAGGTAGATTAAAAAATTTTTATAATTAAAACTTATTAAATTTTATTAAAAACAGATTAAATAAATATTATAATTGGTTATTATATATATTGTAAGATATTGTTTATGAGGTAAAACATATCAATACTAGGGTTGTCATTTATTCGGGTTTTTATTTTGTTCGAATAATCGATCAAACAGCTTTGATCAAACGATCAAATTATTCAATTAAACGTACAAATAAAAATAATTTTTTAAATACATAAATAATTAATGTATTTTAATCTATCATCTCAAAATTTTATGAATTTTGTCATCAATATAAATACTGCAACAATAACACTCAAACTTCGCAAATACAGTAATTTTAGACCAGCGGTTCCCAACAACTTTTGCTTCACGGGCCCCCAAACAGGTTTTTTCATGTATTAAAAAAAAAAATGCAAAAGTAACGAAACATAGAAAACCCAAATGCAGTAACCCCCAACTAAGATGATCTCCGAGGGACCAGAAAAATTAATTTGTTATAATCGAGATTCGTATTTACTGGAGTAAAATTTCTTTACAATTTTTTTATTGTCCACAAAATATTAAACGTTTTTATAAACTTTTTTAAATATTGGACAATTCTTTCTTTGAATTCATAAATAAATAGTTTTGATACATTAAATTCAGAGGAATTTAGCAAAATTTTGGAAATTTTATTATAAATGCAAAATTATATGAAAATTTGTTTGTGAGACGTTCAAATTAGTTGTAATAACCGATAATTCATTTAAACGGAGTTCGTCTTAAACGAGTTTCACAAGTCTTCCAGAAAGAATCATCAAAAATTTAATTATTTGCAACTATTGTGATTTTTTTTTTAAATCATTTTGGTTGAACTCTTCACTGTTTTAGACTATAGTAATTTCAAAAGATTTCTCAATCATACGACATTTGGCTTATAACAATTACTGTTTTGAAAATCATTAAAAAGTCAAAAATATATCAGCAATAGTTGTAGTGCATCGAGATGTTAAGTTTTTAATTTAGTTACCTTTAAAATAACATAAATGGAATTCACAGTTTAAGTGCTAACGTGCTATCATTGTAATATAGTAATATTTTTTATAATTTTGTATAGTTACTTACAATTTAGAAAAATTTAAATCAAATATCCACAAACACTACTCCCTCTTTCCTCCTTCCCATACCTATTTTCCTGATCAATACAATGCGCTGCATGAGTAGGGGGCATCCCCTGAGTATTGGTTAAATTATAAAAAAAAAAAAAAAAAAAAAAAAAAATATGATAATTAGATTACCATATTATGGCTCCAAATGCATCTCAATATTATCATATTATGGTTTTAGAAATTTGTATGAATTATCATAACATGAGTCCTACAGTATTCTCCCAGCATTTTGTAGAAATGCGTGTTTTTTAATAGTATATTTATTTAATAATTCGCATATTTAAATAAACTTAGGTTTGAAATAATTTAAGTAACCAAATTGTCTTTGCGCTGAAGGATAATCTTTGTTAAATATATTGTGTCAGCTATATTTGATATGCTTTATTCTGTAATCACATGTATAGCAGTTTACATGTGATTGCAGAATAAAGCACGCATAAAAATATTGTTAAGAATACAATTTCACAATACATTTATAATGATTAAACCATGTTTGCAGCATTCATAATAATTGCATTATAACTATTTTATGGTCCTAGTAATCATATTATGATCATGGACACGAATTTCGTCATCATTTATTACCATGTTATGATTATTGCAAACATTTTATGATTATTTCGTACTACATACTTAAAAGCACGTGCATTTTGTTTAAATTTTTCTTTCACATTTTTTTCTTTAACAGTATCTTCTTTTGTGTAATTACAAACAATTAAAAAATAAAGCACTGTTTTATCACTTTTTTATAATCAAGAAAAACTTTATTTAAGGGGTGTGAGACAATTAAAATTTTACCTAGACTTCCAGGGCAGACCGAGTTGAGACTACAATTTATTTCTTCTTCCACAAAACAAATCACCATTACAATTACCACCATTACGTTGTTAGTCCATTTTCAATGTCTTTTTGTTTAATATTATTTAATTTGTTGGGGCTGACTGTTTCTCACAACTTTTAACAAAATCTGAAACAAGAATGAAACTAAAAGAGCGAAGACGCTCATAAAATAAACCGACTGATCATCTTATAATTGGCCTAACTCTAATATGGCTGCAGTTAGATAGAGGAATATGATAATAAATACTATAGTATGATTATAGACAATACAATAATATGATAACTGAAAAAAAGAGAAATTTTTACTAAAACATGATAAAAGCAACCGTATTATTGGTGAAATATGATTGATGCAATAATATTTTAATTAAAACAACCATTTATTGCTGTAGGAAACATAGTTTTGTAGCCGCAATCATATTGCAACCATATTTTTCTCTGCGTGTTGGTTGCTTGATAGTCAAATGATATATCTTAAATCATTACTAAAGAGTCCATATCTTGGAAAACGATTAATAAAAGTTTTAAAATTTCAGTTATTTCTTCAATAGAGTTCTGATTAAATTTTGTCCATTTTTAAGTTTTATAAAAATTTTTCCAAAATCGGTATATTTTCGAAAAAGTTTTATTAAAAGAAGTATTTTTTTAAATTATTGGTATTGTTCGATTAATCGTCAAAATTTATTCGAACTATTCGTTATTCGAAAATCATGTTATTTCAATTGTTTGTTCGAATTTCTTTTTTGTTCGTTCGATTAATCGAATAATTTTTATTCGAGTGACAGCCCTAATCAATACATATTCGAGTGACAACCCTAATCAATATCTGAATGTATTTTCCAACATTCAATTACATAAACCAGATCAATCAGATAAGACCAAAATTCCAATTTTTCAGTACAAAAATTAAGTAAGATTTAATGATATTGTCCGGACAAAAACTAATTTTTCTTTAACATTCCTGATTACGGAAATTGATCATATAAATACATTATTTCTAAATACTAAGTTTTGAATGAAAAAACATTGGAGAAGATATCGAAAATAAATTTTGTTCTTACGTTACACTACAATTTTGTAATTAGAAATATATCTAACAGGACAACGGAAATGTATATTGCAATATAAAACTGGAGCTGATTATTCGTATATTTGCTAAGAACAAGCAAAATAGCATCAATATAAAAATTTTAATATCCTGTTTCAATAAAACATATAGTTTTATTTTGTTTGGAATATAAAATATGTTTTAAATCTTCTGTATGTCCTTTTTCTTATACATATTTGTTATACATAAATAAAAGGAAAAAAAACCAACATATCCTTTCATTAAAAGTACATATATATAACTTATTTTTGTTGTGTTTTTTTTCTCCTTGCCATTACGTGTCGAACAAATGCCAAGAAACTGCCATTTGGTTATAGAAATGATGCCAACTTAATCGAAATTCCAACTCGTCGCGTGTTGACATTTTTTTCTTCTTTGCAAAATCGATGTGTTTTGGCTAGAATAGAAGATAAAAAAAATAATGCAAATTCCTAAAAAATAATATAAATATGGTTGAATGTGTATGACAAACAAAAAATATAAAGAAAGAAAGGAATGTACATAATCATGTATGTATAGCACCTATTGGGTGTTATGTTGCAAGAGAATTAAAAGAACTAATTCACTTCATTAAAATTACTTTAATTCGAAATAAGTACTCAAGGCATTTAGGACATTTCATATATCCACTGGAGATTTTTCAAAAAAAAAAACCTTGCAGATATAAAGAAGCGCCACCTAGTGAAAATCTTAGCAAGCCGAAAAGCACCTTTTACTTAGATACATTTTGTTCAAACTAAAAGGCTTTAGTACAAATACCAAATACAATTTTTTGCAAAATTTCATGAAAATCCGCCCGCAAGTTTTCAAGTTGAGGCGATGTTCTTTAGAGGTATCCTGTTGGAATCCTGTGTGTCCTTAATTATTTTTTTTTTTTTAAAGAGAAGCAACACTCAGGAAATTCTTCCTATTAATTCATGTGTTGCGCTGTTGTGTTGTATGTGTTGTAATTGCGCTAGATGATAAGACTTAGAACAGTTGTTGGTCGCCACCTGATGTAGAGTTCTCGAATTTATTGAAGCTTTTTGTTTCATAGCCCTGATTCATTATTTTACTTCGGTGGGGTTAAGTGCTATGGGAACACCGAAGATGGGCGCAGCGATACATATAAGTGATAGAAAACTCATACATATTATTTTTCTAAATTGATGTTGTCGTCACCGGGAATCGAACCCGGGACCATCTGTGTAACAGTCCAACGCGCTAACCATTACACCACAACGCCCACACCAAAAGGTTTCTATTCAATATAAATATGTTTTTATGATTTTTGATAATTATTCTCATTTAAAAATATATATTTTTTGAAATCTTTCGAAATTTTATTTTTAACACTTTCTCGCTTCCAAACTGCACACAAAAAACTACTTCATATTATTTTTTGTAAACATGGCTTTCTAATGAAACAGCTCAATTTCTTATTATAAAACACTCAATTGGCGCAAAGGCCTGATTGCTGCGTGAACTAATTTTTTTTGTTGTTTTGCAATACATAATTAGAAGCGCAAATAAAAAAATTTAAATGCAGAAATTTTATGGACTTTTTGAAATTTGTGCAAAAATTGCATAATTTGTTTTTGCTTTTTTATATGGCAAACAATGATATTGTAACAATGAATGTACTCTTTTATTTAAACACGTTTTGCTCCGTCACATCAACACTCTTGCGCGAAATTCGTAAAAACTAACATTATTTGCATGATTTTCAATGCTTTAACACAAAACCAAAATTCACGGAATTTCTACTCTTAAAATGTGTAGTTGTTTGGGTTGTAATACAGTTTCTTTATTTTTAATGTAAATATCAGTCATTTGTAGAACAAATTAAATTATTTACTAAAATAATTTAAAAAAACAAACCACATCAAATGACTGTTTTATGATTTTACATTAATTTTTTACAGTAGTTTTTTGTTATTTAAAAAAATAAAAACTAAAAATGTTTGTTTATTTGTTACTAACATATGTGGTTAATTTTTACTACAATTGTTAGTCATTTTTTAAACAGTAAAAACAAATTTCAAATGTTAGGTAAATATAATGAAATATTCGTCCTTCAATTACACAGTGCATCAGTGAAAAAAATGCACGGACTCGACAGTATAGGTTCGATTGTACTGCCAAAGGTTAGTAAAACCCTGTACTCGGGTTGGCCAGTTTGACTACCAATTTTTTTTATGGACCTCAAAAGATTTTGAAAATCAGTGCACCACTCAAAAAAAGGTGTCCTCAGTTTTTGGCCAACAGCTAATTCAGACTTGATGATATTGCTTAACTATATTTGGCAATAATGTAGTGAAGAGTCTACTGAACAGATTTTAAAAACATTTTATGTGCATAAAATCATTTTTTCACTTTTTTGAACAAATGTAGGAGAAAATTATATTCTTTTTTTTTCATCATATCTTACAGGGACTCATAACTTTTCACTAACAATATATGACAAAATTGTAGCCATTGTAAATCTGAACAACTTTTCTAAACATATCAATACAATCTGAATGTGTCTAGGCATCCGAAATAGCTTACAAGACCACTTTGTACCTTATAAATAGTCGTTTTTGACTAGACTAAACTTTTATTGGATTTTTGTTTACTTTCTTCAATAACAAAGAAAGTAAACAAAAATGCAATAAAAGTGTAGTCTAGTCAAAAACGACCATTTATAAGGTACAAAGTGGTCTTTGTAAGCTATTTCGTCTCCACAATATGTTTGAATAATTGTTAACTGAAGAAGTCACCCAATGTAGAGACTAAATATTGGAAATAAACAATTATAATTAATAAATAAAAGATCTTAACCCTTATGTTTACACCAGGGACTGGCCAGGCCCTTTTTGTTTTTTTTTTGTGTATTTTTTATACTTCCTTAGAAGCTAAAGTAATGATATACCATGATATATCATGAAGGATACATTTTAGAACAGTTTAGTGCACATTTAATTCTTTTTTTTTTGCTAGGGGGGTGTAAAGTTTAGGGTTCTTAAAACTCTAGTCATATCCGTACCACCTGGGTATCTGGCCAGACCCGCAACATTTTCTTCATATTTTAACAAGTATTGCAACATTTTCTTCCGAAATTTTGAAAAAATGACTTCCAATTTTTAAAACAAAGTAAACGTGGCTTTTCAAAAATATTTTTTTTTGTCAACTGAAAAAACTAAGTAGGCTGTGAATTGCAAGAAAAATTTATTTGAATTAACAGTGTGCATGAGCTGCAAAGCAAATAATCAGTTCATTTGAAATTGTGATTCGAAATAGTGGTTCTTTATATTTTTTAAGAAATTTAAAGAAATAATAAAGGGATAGAAGAAGTTGACTTGGTCCATCAGTCGTATTCACGTTTGGGCCCAACATTTTATTAACGGGTTGCTGCTGCCGTCGTCTTGTTTTGTACCGGATCGGGCTAGACCCTGGTGTTATGAATGTGACAAATCAATTTGGTATAAACATAAGGGTTAAGCTCGTTTAAAATAAGAAGAATTAAATTAGTTTTTATTAAGTTTATAAAATCATTCATAAATTAAAGAAAATATTTAAAAAAGTATAAACTTATAAAGCGTATGAATCGTTTCATTAGTTCTATGAATATTTTTATTTATATATAATGAGAAAAAATTGAATTGAATTAATAAAACTTGCATTCTAATTAAACATTATTTCAGTCAATTTCATATATTTACTTAATGTTTAAATTCATTTATAGCTCTGCATCATATATAAAGACAAGAAAGTTCATGCTCATGAGAATATAAATATAACAAAAAACAAAAAATAAAAAAAAAATGTGATGATGATGAAAAAATATTAGAAAAACAACACTAAAGCAATCCTAATACAAACATACATATAACAAGTGACATGTAATGTTACAATATTTGCATTTTCTTAACTTAAAATTAATATCTTTTACAAGAAATTCTACATTTTCACATGTACTGCTGACTGACTAAATATTCGGTTTTTTTTCTATTTACAAGGAGAGTGTGCTTGGGGGTTTTCTAAGAATTCGATGAAATATGGACAAAATTTATGGTGCAATCATAGAAATCAAAATAAACCTGTAAAATAGCAGAAAAAGCCATTAAAAATTAGTTAAAAACTGACGTTGCAGAAAAAAAACTAGAAGTAAAATTTTTTTTATTTTCAATTTATAACGAGCTTTCAACCTCTGTATATTTACAAAAATAAAGCAAATCAAACATATTAGCTAGGTTGATACTAGTATTTCGATCTGGCTAAAGATCTCATCAGAACCCGAAGTTTTAGAAAAGCTAGAGCCTCCATAATAGGCAGAACTTTAACAAAAAACCTATTAATAATCAATTTTGCTATATTTTTTTTTTTTGCTAACTATTAACGAAATTAGAATAGCAAAGATTAATCTGGTAACTTTATAAAAATTTAGTTATATTCGAGTTGAATTTTAGTTAACTGAAAATAGCAATTTACTCTGCGAAAATTAGCAAAATTTATTACTAAATATTTGTAGATTAAAAACAGAAAACAAAAACTGTATTATTAAATACCTTAAATTTAGTACTTAGCAAATAACAATATTTTTTGCTAAAATCATCAGAAATTTCTGCTAAAAATTGTAAATTTGCTAATTCCGGAAGGAATTAAAAATTAAAAAAAACTTTCTTATTTTTCTTCGATCTTTTTAAATAAATTTTTGTCTTTTGTTTTAGTGAGCTAAAGATCCTTTATTTTATAATTATAATTATTTATTTCCAATATTTCGTCTTCGCTTTGAAAGACTTCTTCAGGGAAAAATTTTTATAATTAAAAAACTTGCTTTTTAATTATAAAAATTTTTTCCTGAAGAAGTCTTCCAAAGCGAAGACGAAATATTGGAAATAAATAATTATAATTATAAAATAAAGGATCTTTAGCTCAATAAAACAAAAGACAAAAATTAAAAAAAACTTAAGAAAAATCTATAAAAATTTTACATTTTTCATGATTTTTTGTCTACTAATATTTTGCTTGTTTTTTTTTTTTTTGTTGATTTTGGCAGATTAATTTGTTACTTTCAATTAACTAAAATTTAGCTTAAATATAACTAAAAATATGTAGATTCAACACATTTATTTTTGCTATTCTTAAGTTAGTAATATTTGGCAAACAAATGTGCTAATTTCTGCAGTTTTTTCTGCAACGTTATTTTTAGCTAATTTGTAATAGTTTTAGCAAAAATTCTTACTAATTTTTCTATCAGTGTAATAACATGTTGGGGATAAATAATATTTTCAAAATTCTTTAAAACATTTTTGTTTATAAACTTTTTTTATATTTTAAGTATTTTACTGGAAAGATCTTCAAATTACGTTTCATTTGATACACACAAAAAAATAAAAACCCATTTCAATCACGAAAACCACCGATTCAATAACTATAATTGCTGAAATTCCGCCAACAACGAAAATTGCTAATTCAATTAGAAATTGATAGCTCTTTAATTGAATTATTTTTCAATTAAATAATAACTCATTTGATTAAAAAGTGATCAATATCGTATACCTTCACAAAAACTAAAAAAAAATGTTGTTGCCATACCAAATATTTTTTTATAGAAGTCTTGTTGCCATACCAAATGTTTTTTAATAGCTTGAATTTTATATCATTGAATTTAAACCGACATGAAATTCTCATTTAGTTAGCAGATTTGTTTATACTTATGTGAACAATTCACACAGAAATTAGTTTTTTCTTTCTATTGAAGCGTAGGGGTTATGGCAAATTTTTTTTTTTTGCAGAAATTAGCCCTTTTGTTGAAATCAGAGTATTTTTTATTTTTAAATAATTTTTAATTTATTTTTTCCATTTTCTTTCTGTTAAAAAAAATATTTTAAATTTTATTAAACAAAATTTAACTTTAAATATTACATTATCAATTTTATGATAATGTTTTAGAATAAATAAATATTCAGATTTAAACAACTGAAACTAAATTACTTAACTTAATAAAGTAATAAACCTAATAAGAATTAATATATAATCTAATTGAAATAAATTTAAAATATTTTTAATAATACCAGTAAACATAAACATTTATAAACAACAACTACATAAATATTACAATAAACAACAACAATGTGTTGATGTTTGCTTTTGAGCGATAATATAAAAAAATGTCAAGCAAGTTCCGAATTTGAGCAAATATTTAATTGATTCAATTAATTTTTAATTGACAAGCTTTTAAAATTTTCAACAAACCGATTTAATTGAAAAAAGTAGGGACATATTTTTTCTGTGTACTCAATTTGTATACCTTTCTTTCACACATAAAATAAACGAAAGACTGCGCAATTTCTAGTCGCACTTATTAATCTTTAAACATAAAATTGGGCAACTGAAATTGTACATACCAACCATATGTACTACATACCAGAACTTCCTTGTAAGTCTAGCTGAATTAAAAAATAAACTCCAAGTTTCTAGAATAAGGAATCATATTAGAAAAATTTTTGTTAAGACATTACAAGAAAATCATATTTACTTACAAACAAAATATGGGCTTATGTCGACAATTTTTGTATCCTTTGAAACTGAAATTATATTTCAATAATTAGCGCAATTTTTTATTTTAGAAAAGCGGTTTATATGTTTGGATTAACAGCACTTACACTCGTAGGCATGCCAAATTTTAGGGCCATGGGCCTATATTTCTAATTGTTATCGTTCCCCAAAGTTGAAACATTTTAAACAATCATTTGAAACAAACTCCCAATCAAAAAAAAAGTATGAACTGAAATTAAGTTTACACCATACTAAAAATAAATACAATTGCTTAGAAATAAAGCAAATTTATTAGATTTTAGTTCATATTAATTTTTTATGAACTCAAAATAATAAGCCATTTTCTTTAAATGTTAAATTTTCTTAGAAAATGTAGTTCTTTAAAGTAAAAAATCTTAAATTTTTAGAATTTATTAAACTAAAAGTTAAGAAGTTTAAAATTGTATGAAAAAACTAAAACCCAATACGCAGCTTACTAAAGTTCAGTTTAACAATTTTAACTTCTTTAAATTAAGTTTATAAATTCTTAAATATTTTCTTTAAAAATATTAAAATATTTAAGCATTGGAATTCTTATTTGGTTTATAGTTCATATTATATACAGTTGTGTTTAGAAAAATAGGAGTGCCCTTAATAAAAAAAGCAAAGTTTAAATTTTAAACAAAAAGCTCAATTTTATTCAGTTTTTTCAATTAAAATGAATTATTGATTTATTTTTTAATTTTTAGACCTATTTGGAATTGAATTAAAGACATCAAATTAAAAAAAAACATTTTGGTCTTCAAAGTTTAGTAACGTCATGATGCTTGTTAGGAAAAGACCTAACCACGTGCTTGATTACTATTAAGACAAGAATCGAGCAAAAATGATGATTAATAGGTTTTTTGTTAAAGTTCTGCCTATTATGGAGGCTCTAGCTTTTCTAAAACTTCGGGTTCTGATGAGATCTTTAGCCAGATCGAAATACTATTTCAACCTAGCTAATATGTTTGATTTGCTTTATTTTTGTAAATATACGGAGGTTGAAAGCTCGTTATAAATTGAAAATAACATAAAAATAATCTCGATGTATATAAAAACAAAAAACTAATATAACCGTAAAAAATATTACTTGAGCCAGAGTACACACTAAAAATTTTTATATAAATAGAACATTTTTGGTCTTCAAAGTTTAGTAACGTCATGATGCTTGTTGAGAAAAGACCTAACCACGTGTTTGATTACTAAGAAGACAAGAATGAAGCAAAATTGATGATTAAGAGGTTTTTTGTTAAAGTTCTGCCTATTATGGAGGCTCTAGCTTTTCTAAAACTCCGGGTTCTGATGAGATCTTTAGCCAGATCGAATACTATCAACCCAGCTAATATGTTTTGATTTGCTTTATTTTTGTAAATATACGGAGGTTGAAAGCTCGTTATAAATTGAAGATAACATAAAAATAATCTCGATGTATATAAAAACAAAAAACTAATATAACTGTAAAAAAAAAAAATATTTAAATAAAATTATTTCAAAATTCACTGTTCAAAAATAATAGGAGTATTTGCCCAAGGTTTAATTTTTATAAATTAAAATACATAAAAGTTTATAATTATCTTACAAAAAGTTAAATAAGTTTAGTATTCAGTGGAATAACCTTTATTTTTGATGACAGCAGCACATCTGCGAGGCATGGAGTCTATAAGATCCCGACAATCTTTTTAACGGTATTTACTGCCACAAATCTTGCACTGTGTTCCATAACTCTTCAGCATTTGCCGGTCTCTTCTCTGCCACACTTTTCTTAACGTCTTTCCATAGATGTTCTATAGGGTTGAGGTCAGGATACTGAGCAGGCCACGACATGACTTCAACCCATTGACCAGGAACCAGTCCTTTGCCAATTTACTGGTGTGTTTCGGGTCATTGTCTTGTTGGTATACCCATTTCAGTTTCATATTCCACTCTGCATATGGTAGCATCACTTCGTCCATTATTCCAAAATGCACGTGTTTATCCATAATGGCTCTTATTAGATGAATTGGACCAACTCCATTGTATGAGAAGCATCCCCATATCATGACTCTTGCACCACCATGTTTAACGGTTTTTATTGTATATTGTGCTTCATATTCTGTGTTAGGTGGACGTCGGACATACTTTCTTGAACCAGTTCCACCAAATAAAACGATTTTGCTTTCGTCTGTTCACAAAATGTTTCTCCATTTATCTTTCGGCCGGTTGTTGTGTTCTTTGACAAACTTTAAGCGTGCAACTGCCTGCTTCTTGGTCAGTAATGGTACCTTTCGTGGGCTTCTTGCGAATAAATTGTTCTCCAATAAGCCTACGGACAGTAACACTACTTATAGCGAGATTAAGGTCCTTTTGAATCTTTTTTGACGACGCCGACTGGTCACATTTGCTATATCGTACTATGCGGCGGTCATCTACACTGGATATTTTACGTTTTCTTCTACGCGTTTCGGGTTTTTTTTTAAATTCTAAGGCATTTGCGTTCATTTGATCCGAGAACCGCAAGAGTTCTTTAATTTCTCTATATGTTTTTCCTTGTTTTCGAAGGTTTTTAATTAATTTCCGCTTTTCTTCAAAACAGTGCTTTCCTCGACCCACTAGGAGCAGTACCATACAAAAATTATATTTAAATATTAAAGAAACCAGACTCATATCACTTTTCCATACTTACTTTTCACTTTATATTTATAATTTTAATCTAATCCACTTTTTTTTTATTCATAAATCAATCACACTCCTATTTTTTTGATCAATTAAACTCAAGGAAAAATATTGAAATGAATGAATAACATTAAACTCATAATAGTTATCATGAGTTCCTCTTTTGTGTTTAACCTCTTGAATCCCGTTACAAGTACCGTTAGGAGATCGAGTCATTTGCAATTTATTACATTAACAAATTGTGTATGTGAAAATATTGGGTATCAGCACTCCTATTATTTTGAACACAGCTGTAAGTGTTTTAGTTGTGTCAAGTAAAACTTGAGTAATAAATTTCACATTCAAAACATTTGTATTCAGAAATAATCGTATAATTGTTTTCGTTAGTATTAACTTAAGAGATAAATGAAATTGATTACTTAACTAATAGGTGGCAAACCTAGTAACAAAGTTTAGTATCCTCATGATGCTTGTTAGGAAAAGACACTAGCCACGTGTTTGATTACTAAGAAGACAAGAATGGAGCAAATTGATGATTAATAGGTTTTTTGTTAAAGTTGTGCCTGTTCTGAAGGCTCTAGCTTTTCTAAAACATCGGGTTCTAATGAGATATTTAGCCACATCGAAATAATAATATCAATCTAGCTAATATGTTTGATTTGTTTTATTTTTGTAAATATTCAGAGGTTGAAAGCTTGTTAATAATTAAAAAAACAGTAAAATAATCTTGATGTATATAAAATATTCTTTTGTTTTGGTGGTGGTATGCATGTGAAAGTTAAAAGCTATGAGAAAAAAAATTTAATAAATGAAACAATTTTTGTAAGTTTCAAGTCGTTTTTAATTTCTCAACTTTTAAATGGCCGTTAATTCGTTAGATGAAGACTCTTGAACGTTAGATGAAGACTCTTTCAACGTGAAACTTCTCTTAAGTATAGTCTTCCAAACCCTGTCTAAATTCAAAAAACGTTGAGTAATAATGTCCATATAAAGTCGGTTTCAGCAGGTGGCGAGACTTTTGAAGTAGCCCTTATATATTATAACCAACCACAGAAAATCGGTGATGTTAATTGATTACCCGAACAACTTGAGTTATCTTCGTATTTTCTTACAAGGTTAGCCAACAGCTTTAAATCTTAAAGCTTTTTATTTGACAGGGTTGCCAGTTCAATTACTAATGTTTCTATTACTGGGAAGGAATTATGAATCCGGCATGTATACTAATATTTAAACACAATAAATTCTATTTGATTGTTTTCTTATTAGATTTTATATTGCATGGTATCTGTATGTTTGATTTGAGAATTTTGTATGTACATACGAAATTCAGGTAATCAATTAACATCAACGATTTGCTGTGGTTGGGTAATAAATACATTAGGGTATTTAAATTACTCGGGTTTGGTTTTGCTCGAGTAAACGAGTAACTGGATTTTGATGTTTTTAACTTACTCGATTAATCAAGTAAGATTTTTAAATTACTCGAGTAACTCGAATAATTTCAATAGTTTTATTTCATTAATTTTTTCTTAAAAATTCATAATAAAACACAAAATAAATACAAAATCAGGAGTTCCGAAATGCATTTTTATCAAAATTAAAAAAAAAAAAAATTGGGCAATTCATTTAAAATTAAAGAAATCTCTTAAATTATTATACAATTGAAGGTTTTTAATAAACTCTTAATTTATTTGACTAAGTGAATATAAACCCAAATTGAAGAAAAGAGCGAACGACCCAATTCGAGCTGTAACACCAAAAAATTATGATGAGTTAAGACAATTCGAATCTGCACAAAAAAAATTAACACAATCGAATGGTTTTGCGATTGTTGCGTTTTTTATTTTTTGTTGAATATTTAGATACTTAAACATTTCGCTTAATTTATGGAAATCGGACCTTTTGTCCTTAAATTTTTTTAATACTTTCGACCCTTTATTTGAGAATGCAAGGGTAGGTAATTATTCAAGGTTATTTTAAATTTTTTTTTTTTTTTGATATTTTTGGCATTGGTCTCCATGCCGAACGTTTTATCTCCAAAATTAACAGAGAAAAAGATTTCTCATCAGTACAGTATTGCAAGTATTGCATTTATCGTGTTGGAACGTAAACAAGTTATAGCCCTTCTACACATACATATATAATATGTAAATTAGCACGGTAACTGACACATTACTCCATATTTTGTACTACGTTCATATTGAACATAAAATACGTTTTCGATTTAAAATTTTTTATTGCATTTGAAAGTCGAAAACTAAAAAAAAAAAACGGAAATATGTATTTGGTATTCAGTGTGAATGTAGTTTTATAAAAAGAAATAATTTTTAAAAAATATAAATCAATCTCAAGTTTTTTTTATAAAATATAAACTGAAATAGACATATTTGGATTTACTCGACTAACTCGATTCGTTTCTCGAAATTGGGCATTTTAATTTACTCGAACGCATGTTTGATTAAAATTCATCGATTAATCGACTAACGGTTACCCGATTGAATACAATATTGAATACCGTTTGAATACCCTAATGATCAAACCTTGAGTTTCTTGTGGGTGGAGGATAAGAGTGAGGCTGAAGATGACCTAGTCGCTTAGGTCGAAAGTGTGGCACTCCCTCTATCGCTGATCCCCATAACATTTTTTTCATCTTCTCTTACATTTATTAACAATTAGTGTTTTCTATTTGTTATAGTAACATTTAATTATGATCTCAAACCTGACAATTCAAAATGAAATGTAATTTTAAAAGATAAAATTTTTTAAATGTTTTACTTTTAAATTTTAAAATATTAAAACCAAAAGTTTATTTTTTGATCTTTTATCGTAAATTATGTTTTATATTAAACTAAAAACCGTGAAATGTTTATTCATAAAAGTTTTTTTTTTTTGTTTAACAAAAAAACAAATGATCTTGAACTTGAACTTGAATAATAACTTGGTCCCATCATGATCAAATCTTTTTTATTTTCATAAAACTTCATAATAAATTAAATTAAAATTAAAAAAAAAATTAAAAAAAGTAAATATTTTCTTAAAAAATTGTAAATTTTCCATAAAAACTAAAATAATAAATAATTGCATAAAAAAAATAAACAAAACAATTTCATTGCTGGTTCCGGGACTCAAATTTTCTACGCCGAAACCCACCGAAGTGTCTTGTTTCAGGATATTCAAAAGCCTGTTGTGGTTGGAGAACAAATTTTCTCGAGTTAAGATTTTGTGGTTGGAAAGCCTAAGTTGTAGGAATTTGTAGGTGTTCTTGGTTGTGTTTGAAGATTTTTTTGTACAAGAACGATCTACAAATTCCTACAACTTAGGCTTTCCATCCACAAAATCTTAACTCGAGAAAATCTTTTCTCCAACCACAACAGGCTTTTGAATATCCTCAATGTAGATCGTTCTTGCAAATACCCTTGCTTGAAATATCGATTATTTTTAAGTAAAAATGAAGAGTTTTACATGATCATAAATTATATAAATCTTTTATTCAAAAAACATGGAGGAATTGTTTTATATCATTTAAACGAAAATTAACTCGTCTTCTTTCTTTATATTATAAGAATAAATATGTAGTGATTTTTTAATAACAATTAAAAGTAAATTTTTTTTTTTAGCTTTCAACTTCTACGAAGGTTTTTTCAAATGTTCTTTTAAGTCTTAAAAGAACAACAATATTCTTAAGACAACAATATTTTTTCTGAGTAAAATGAGCCTTCACATGTTAAAATCGGCTAAAAATTTACAAAGTTATGGTACTTTTTCTATATACAGGGTGTCCGCCGGTAAGGTATATTACTTTGTTTTGCCGTCATTTTGGTAAACATTAGTCTTGGTAGTTCATATTTGGCAGTAGTCGTGAAGTAGACACGTGGCAAATTTATTATGGAAAAATATTCGTTAAACCAACTAGTTTTAATCGTTAAAATATTTTATCAAAATCAATCATCGATTACTGTGACGATGAGAAAGTTACGTGAAATTTTTGGGAGGAACAACGTGCTAACAAAACTCACTATTTATCGTTGATTGATTTCGAAGAAAGAGAGTCTGTAGGTGTTAAGCCCAAGCATGGTCAACAACGTACTGCAAGATCGTCTGAAAACGTTACTGCTGCTCACGAAAGTGTTCAAAACAATCCATCAACCTCAATTCTTGCTCCTTGCTCAGGAGCTTGGTCTTCAAAGAACAACTTTGGCCAAAATTTTGCACAAGGATTTGCATTTGTTTCCATTTAAGATTCAGTGGTATCAACAAGACGGTGCTACATCGCATACATCCAGGATTATAATGGAATTACTGCGAGACCTCTTTCCACAACAAGTTATTTCAAGAAATGGTGATGTTAATTGGGCTCCACAGTCGCCTGATTTGACTGCTCCGGACTTCTTTTTGTGGACATATCTAAAAAGCAAGGTTTATGCAAACAAACCAGAAACGCTTGAGCAACTCAAACAAACTATTTGTGATGAAATTAATGAAATACCGAGTAAAATGTGTGAGAATGTAATAAAAAATGTGCTCAAAAGGGCTCGCATTTGTGAGGCTAACAGAGGCGGACATTTATCTGATATTGTATTAAATACATAATTGCCGACATTAAATAAAACATTTATCAATAAAAGATCCATGCTCTTTCCTTTAATAAAAAATTATAAACAAACAAAGTAGTATACCTTTCCGGCGGACACCCTGTGTATTAAAATTGTCAAGCGTTCTTAAACTTTTTCAACTTCAGCGAGTTTTTTCGAAACTTCTTTTAAAAGTCTTTTTTCGAATCTTCTTCTGAGTAAAATGAACCTTAATTTGTAAAATTTGGTTGAAAATTGACAAAGTTATGGTACTTTTTCTTTATGAACAGAAGTTAGCTTATTCCTAGAAAAAGTACCATAACTTTGTCAATTTTGAACACATTTTAACAAATGATTGCTCATTTTATTAAAAAAAAGCAGTAACTTTATGAATATTGCTGTTTTAAAAGAAGATTCGAAAAAACCCCTCGTAGAAGTACAAAAAGTTAAAAAAAACTTGTAAATTGTTTGAAAGAAGTGACATTCCCATGCCAAACAAAAACATTTATATAAACTAGTTTACTCACTGAATGATAACTAATATATGAGCTCGAAGTTAAAGATTATCATCATTGATCAAAAAATAAATTGAAAACTTGTTTGTTATGGATCTATCAACACATTCCTGAAAGGGTGAAATAATAAATTTGAAAACAAAAAAACTATAGATTATTTGTTAGGACAATATCGTAATAAAGAAATATAGAGTATGTCCTCGAACTTGAATAATTTTCAATTTCAAAAATTGTAAATTTTAATTGTTATTAAGGAAATGTCTACATATTTTTAATAATAATAATAATAGTAATATAAAGAAAGTACATATGTATAATTCGATTCACCAGGTAATTTTCTTCTAAATACGTTTCAAAAATTCCAAATCGGTTCAAAAATGTCTGAGTTCCAAATGTTTAAATGGGCTAGTCAAAAAATACTCTTTTACCGTTATCTCGAAAATTGTTGAATTTCTCAAACCGGTTTTGTAATACACTCAGAATGACTTACAACCACTGATTAAAGCCGTTGCAAATAGTCGGCGGCGTCAGCTTAATCGCCCGTAGCCTACAAAATGTTGTCAGCCGCGGCTAGGAGGGAAAAACTGTCGGTGGCTACTGAAGGTTAAATTTCATAAGAATTTTGTATGTTATAAAATTAAAATTTTTTTCAAAAACACAAAACACATGCAAAGAAAGCTAAATTTAATTTTGATTGCAAACACTTTTGACAACTTTTGTTAAAGAAAAGTAGCTAAAACAGACCCAAAAAATCGCTTATAATAGCAATTTTTTTTAAGTTACAACCTACACTACACTGAGATAATTATCTTCACTACAGCAATGAATTTCTTCATAGCTTTAATGAAAATTGTCTCTGGAACTCGTTCATTATGACATTATGAAATGTCTGTAAAATTAATGAAAATCTTAATAAAACTAACCAATCATTCTGACAATGAGCGTATATGGAATTTATGGAACAGAGTCATACAATTATTTAAAATTAAGAAGTTCTTTGAATTAATAAAACTGTTTATGAATGTCTTGAAAAATGCATTAGAACTAAGTCAATGAAACGCTTCATATGATTTTTTAAACAGTTTCATAGAAGTCCAAAATTAATAAAAGGCTACATTGGAATAATAAAGCACTTTATGAAATATGTTGAACACTTGAGAATTAAATCTTACAACTACACTTAGAATACTGTGTAGGTACAGACCACTGCAAATGTAGTTAAAAACAAATTAAATTTCACTTAAAGAAAGGACGACTTACATTTCATTAAATTCAACAAACAATGTCATTTCTTTTTTAAGGTTCAAATAATGAACCACAATTGTAGTACAAATGAACCACATAGTAGTACAAAATAAACGGACATTTATTTTTTTTTTTATTTTATTAAATAACAAAAAACTACTGTAAAAAATTAATGTGAAATCATAAAACAGTCATTTGATGTGGTTTGTTTTTTTAAATGAACTACAATGTTAGTAAAAAATTTAGTTTATGACTGAAATTTACATTAAAAATAAAGAAACTGTATTGCAACCTAAACAACTACATATTTTTAAAGCAGATGTGTAAGTTTTAAATTTATGAAAATTAATGAAATTTTATGAAGGAATAAAAAATTATATCTTTGAAATAATTTCATAGCTATATCGAATGAATTTTTTTTTATGAAACTATGAAATTTTATGAATAAAAAGTTTTTGAAAATTTCTTAATATTAATAAAATTTCTTGGATATAATGAAATTCTTTTCATTTAATCTACGAAAAAAAAATTCTGTGAAATTATTTCATTGATAGCATTAAGGAAAATTCTATCAGTGTAGGTCATTGGACGAGTGATTTTTCTGTGTAGCACCAAAAAAATTTACATAGATACGTATTTTTTAAGAATTTTACTAAATCTTTTTATTCTGCCTGATTCAATTGTGGCATCATTTTTCTTACACAGAGAAAATTTTCTTGAATGCGTTTTAATGAAATTACTCAATAAACTAATGAAGTTTTCTTCACAACGTGAATAACTAATTTCTTAAACTTTAAAATTTTTATAAAACGATTTTTAATGAAACTTTTTCATCAGGAACATAAAATTTTTATTAAATGAAATTAAATGTTTCATAAAGTTTTATAAAAAACTGCAGTAAGTAAATGAAAAGTTTCAATAGACGAACATTTCATAGATCTAATGCAACATTTTATTTATATCATGCAGGTACTTCTCTCAGTGTAGTGTATAGGTTCAGTAAAATACCGAAAAATCCCCTATATCAACAAAACAGCATGTATACAAAAAACCACATGGTATTTTTTTTTTTTTTAAATATTTCACAGCACAACTTATGTTATGGTTTCAATAATATGTAGTATTTTATAACATAAAGTTCTGAATTCACAAAGGTGATGACAGTTTTAAGGACACAAACATATCATATCGTATCGTGAACACTGCAAAAGAACAGGCTTGTTCTCCAATGCAAGGATACTTTTAACTTAAAATTTAAGAAAGTATAAAAATTAAATTTATGTTAAATTTAATAGCGTTTTCTAATAAATTTTGAGTATTTCAATATTCATTTCATTTAACAAATTTTAAATTTTTGCCTCAGCGCCAATTATGGCTTTATAGAGGCTAAAAAAAAGTAGGCAACAATAAATATATTACAATTTTAATGTATAATTTAAATTAAAAATTTAACAATGTATAATATATCAAAATAAAAAAAAAAAAATTATTAAAAATATACATATTTACATTTTAATAATGTTAAGTCGTAAGAAGTATTTCGACGTTATTAAGCAAGTATTGATACTTCCTTTAAAAGTTGACAATATAGAAATATTTTTAAGACTGTCAGGTAATTGGTTATACTCGTGAGCACCAGCAAAAGTAATTCGTTGTTTAGTCAACTCGAAGCGACATCTCGCTACGTTCAGATCCGTCGCATGTCTAGTTATTCTTTGAGTGTGTATCAGATTTTGATGAAACTGTATAATGTGGGATCCATATCCTTTAATAGACTTAAAAACATGAATCAAAATTTGTTGTTTATATAACCCTCGTATTGGAAGTATAGTTTTTGCAAAAATTTTATATAAATCAACTGTACTAAATCGTAACGGCAGATTAAACACGATCTTCAAAGCTTTATTCTGTTTTGATTGCAGCGACTTTATTACTGAGCTTGATTTAGAGGCATAGATCATTGGGAGATATGTTAAGTGTGAGTGAACTAAAGAATTGTAGAGTAAAATTTTCGTTTCTGGATTCAATTCGTTTCTAAATTTATGCAAAACACCAATTCCAGATGATATTTTAGATTTCAGTTGATTAATGTGATTTTCCCATGTAAGATTGTGACATAGATTAATTCCTAAATATTTAACACTCTCTGACTCATTTATCAAATTATCACCAATATGTACGCTCATAACTTCATCGTTTCTTGATATATGTGGCTTAAACTTTATAAATTTAGTTTTCCCTGAATTTAAAATAAGTTTGTTAATCCTAAGAAATTCAGACAAAATAGAAGCGTCATATTCGATTTGTGTTTGCAATACTTTTTCATGTTTATAATTGTATAAAAGACAGACATCATCAGCGAACATAAATAGTTTTCCATAAAATTTTATATTTTTCATATCATTTATGTAAATTTTAAACAACAGTGGGCCCAGAACGCTACCTTGTGGGACACCACATAACACATCAAGCATGCTACTTTTTGATTCACCAACTTGAACAAATTGTCTGCGATTCCTTAAATAATCTTTAAACACTTCAATAGCATTTTGTGAAAAACCAATGAAATATAGTTTCTTTACCAGTATATCGTGATCCACTAAGTCAAACGATAGACTTAGTGATAGATCAAAGAAAACACCTGCAACTCCTTTAAAACCTGCATCAAGTCCACTACAAACATACTCCACCACATTTACAACAGCTTCTTCAGTTCCAGTGCCTTTTTTAAAACCAAATTGTCGGTCAAACAAAATGTTATTTATCTCAAGATAACTTGATAATTGCTCAAACAAAACTTTCTCCAATATCTTATCAACGATTAAAAGAACTGAAATCGGACGATAATTCTCCACTTTATTACTACTAATACCTTTAGGTATTGGTATAATTTTGTGCACTTTTAGTACATTTGGATATCTCATTTCCTCTATCATATTATTAAATATTTTCGTTATTGCTTCAGACACAGCTGCTTTTCGTACTAATAACATTTTAGGTGAAATGTTGTCCCAACCGGGACTTTTATTTATTTCTAAACAATCCAAGATGTGAACAATTTTTTCTTTATCTGTGGTTTCTAGAACAAATCTTGTACTTACAGGAGACATTGTACGAAACATATTGATGTCGTCATTATCATTTTGATGTATACATTCGCGCATATCTCGAACGGAATCATAAAAAAAAAGTATTGAATATAGAAGCTTTTTGGCTATCTAAGGTAACCATGGTATCATCATTGGTCAATAACTCCATAGAAGACTCAACTTTTTTCCCAATTTGTTTGTTTAAAAATTTCCAGGTTTTCTTAGGATCACCCTTACACAATTCTATACTATAAGAGTAATAATTATTCATTAATTGTTTGTTGCAATATTTGATAATTTTACTTATTCGTTTTAGGCTATTTGCAATAAATTTGTTCTGTTTATTTTTTCTCCTTGCTTTTAACAATTTATTTTTGTACGATATTAACGAACTCAATTCTTCAGACACCCATGGGTTAATTTTCTGTCTTACATTGATTTGCTTAGTTTTTAATTCAGTGCTTTGTAAGGCCGCTAACTACAGAGTATTAATAAGATTTTCACATTGTTGTTCAGATCCGTTAAAATTGGCTTGACTCAAGTTTTCATCTATATATGACCCAAATTTTCTATAGTCTATCCAATTTTTATTCTCAACAATAATCTCGCGGTGACAAAAACTCATTTCAATACGACAAAATATAAAGTTGTGATCAGATAATGAACTCTGGACTGAGTTTACTGAAATGGAATTTAAAAAATTACTAAATACACAGTCAATACACTATTCACTTTCCGGCCTTGTTACGATAATTCACTTTCCCAAAATTAACAAATTCGAATTTCATATCAATTATGTTTTTATATCTTGATTCGCATGCAGATAAGAAATATGGTATAAGAGCATCATATTGTGATTGGGAATAGCTATTAATTATAGTATGATCACAATGATCATAATTTAATTATTAGTTATGATTATATCAGTCGCTGTGATCATACATACTATGATCAGAAACGATACTATGAAAAAATCGAGTTTCAAATTATTACATGATGCTTGTTAATATGAGAGCGAAAGAGAGAAATAGTAGAGCGGTTAAGATTTCCTATTAATTAAAGTATGATCCCAATGTTTATAATATTATCATTTGTTATCATTACATCGGTCTCAGTGATCACAATATAATTAGATACTATGGATGCATTCCATATAAAAGCATCATCAAATTTCATATTTTCGCCCTCTACCCCCTTCAATTTTAACCAAACTTGGTATTGAAGGTAAGTATGTCAAGTGGGTTGCTAGGTCTTATGATTGTTTACATATCGCTTTTTTTAAATATGAAAAAAAAAATCGAAAACTTAACAAAGGTAGTCGTACATAATCGTTCATATTTTTTAAACGGTTAAAGCTACGTAATTCATTGATAACTTATTTAGAATCCGTTGTCGTGCTTCAAATAAAATATGAAAGTAATAACCACGTGCTTGATTACTAAGAAGACAAGAATGGAGCAAAATTAATGATTAATAGGTTTTTTGTTAAAGTTCTTCCTATTATGCAAGCTCTAACTTTTCTAAAACTTCGGATTCTGATGAGATCTTTAGCCAGATCGAAATACTAGTATCAACCTAGCTAATATTCCAATATTAAAAATAATAATTTTTTTAATATTTAAAAATTTTTATATAATAAAACTGGGTTTTGAAAATAAAAATATATGTTAATTAAAAGTTATTCAACTAAGTGGTACTCATAGGGGATCCAAAGTTATGCATACAAATCTGAATAAATATACTAAATATAGTAGAAAAAAAAATTTACAAAAAATGTTTATTTAAAAAATAAAAATTTTGGGTGAAAATGAAAATTGTAGACACAAAAAAATGGCTTTTTCGGATTCATCTCTCCCGATTTTCGCAAAATTTGGTGTATGTATTCTCTTGGACCTTACAAAGTGTTTTGTTTATAGTTTTTCCCAAATTCGTTGTACTTCGCGTCTTATAGCAGTTTAAATAAAAACCGCTTACAATTCGAAGGGGGAGAACGTAATAAAAAATGCATTTGAAAACTGCATTTGCAGTACGAGTAATTGCATTTGCATTATTATAAATAAGTAATTATTGACGCTTTTTAAATTATTGCAACTTTTTAAATTATTATTGACGCTTTTTACATTATTATTTAAATTATTGCTAAACTGTCTATTTTTTATTTTTTTTATATTTTGTATAAAAAAATTAAAATCCTAATAAAACTTTAATTATTTGGTTTTTATTAGGAAAATGTAGTAATGTGGTTTAAAAAAATAGTTAGCTTTCTTGTCCCAAAAAAATCAAACTATTTTTTTAAATTATGTATTTTCCAAAAATTAAAACGCTTTTAAAATCGCAATAGCCTTCGGAGTACTTAATGCATTCAAAAATTGCATTAGCAGTAAAAATGCATTTTTAGAAAGAACCGGTTATTTTTTGATTACAGATAGTAAAAGTAGACAACTTCAACTTTCAGATACTTTTCGAAATAGGCCATCTACTGGACAAACTATGGTTCCTCAAAATTCATAAAGTTTAGCGTTTTCAGAAAATAAAAAAACGTGAATAAAATCGTGATTTTTGTGAAACTTCAAAGATTTCCATAAATTTATCGTGTTCATAATATAAAACTAATCGTATGACATCAGGTAAAAAAATACCATTTTTTTTATCGCTGTTTGCTGGAATTAATGATATTTGATTTGAATTCGATATATGTTTGAAATGTTTAACTATTATAAACTACAATTCAAAATTTTGTATTAATATAATACTAATTATTTAAAAATAAAATATTTTATAAAAATAATGTGTACAAAAATTAAGATTTCCACGGAAGATTATTTCGAACCCATTCTGTAATGTTTTTATGATGCTCATAACATGTCATGTTAACTCTGAACAAAAAATGAAAAAAATCAGGATACTCACTTTGAGATTTTTGCAAATTAAGAACATTTTTAATTTTTTTTTATACTTTTTTTTTTTTAAGATTTATTTTTTCTCAAAACTGTTTCGAGAAGTTTATAATTGCTTTATTATAAAACTTAGTTCATAACGATTGGATGACGCATTCAAGAGATATGATTTCTTGAACACCATGTATGTTACTAAAAACTCCCAAATTGAAACTGCGATAAAACGCGAACTACAACGAATCTAAGAACAACAAGAAATTTAAATGTTAATAAGGTCTAGGAGAATGCGTGCTCAACATATTGTATAAATGGGAACTTATGAATCCGATTGATGTGTCGATTTCCTGAAAAATGTCCCTTTTACAAAAGTAGTTGTACTTAATTGCACATATCTTTTTAACGGCTTTTGCTAAGAGAGTCATTTATGTCTCAATTTAAAGCTACTTAAATCGTGGTTTAATGGTACACAGCAATTATTCGCTACTTGACTGAAAAAGCATTTTTTTTTTAATCTGCGGATCAAACCGCTGTATATCAAAAACCTGGTTTTCCAAATTTAAAAGAAATTTATGTTTAGTATAAAATATTATTACCGATGCCAAATCCCTATATGGTACTCCTACATGTTCCTAAGTTATCGGTTTTTTAGTTAACATTTCTTAAGATTTTTATTCATAGCTCAGGGTACCGTAAGAATACTATATAGGGAATTAGACAGGACATAGTGACGTAATTTTAACATATATTTTTTTTATAAATTAATAAAACACAAGTTTTTAAAATACAGCTTTTTGAACAGCAGTTTTTGAAAATAATGCATTTTGCCGTGAAAAAGAGAATAATTTTGTGTACTAGTAAAACCACAATTTAGGTAGCTCTGAAATGAGATTCAACGACTCTCGAATCGAATTTCGAATCTCGTCGAATTTTAGTTAAAAAGTTGATTGGAAATACCAATAATTGGATAAATGGATTGTTTTTTAGTTCCTTTACCCTCTTTCCAGTACAGTATTTTTGCTTTATTAATCTATTATTGGTAGTTCCAAATAAAATAACGTCCTCTCTAATAAATTTTAATGGTTTCGACCGAATTCCAACCAATTCTTTTTCTGGCTGAACAAACTTTGCAAAACGCTTTGGCGGTTTTGTTTATCTAATAGTCAACTTCTATTTCGCATCCCAGCAAAAAATAACCTGGATTTGATAAGCAGTAACTACACTTATATGCTTCCAAAGTAGCTCTGCACCGCCTTGCCTACTATAAAGCAATTAGGGCAGGCATTCTGTAGTGCTTCCCAAAATGCCTTCTTTGAAGCAGTAAATAATGTTTACAATGAAGCAATAAAGAATGCATTCCATGAAGCTTTAATGTTGTCAGCATACAAAAAAAAGTGATTCTAAGTGCCTAAGAAGGCATGAATTTATTGCTTCTAAGAGCACATGAAATAAGCGCTTTTCACCTGCTTAAAAGAGACATACTAAGTGGATCCTTCTGAATTTGCTTTGGAAGCGCTTCGCAATTAATTAATGCCTTCCGCAAGCGCTTTTGGGTAAGCACTATCTTTTGCTGGGATTGGAACCATTAAGGCTGACGGCGATGACCCCGAAGTTGTTGAACAGTGTTATATTAACATCAAGTCTATTTAACAAAATAAAAAGTTGCCACAGGCTTATTGTTTGGAACCACTTTATGGCGAAATTATACAGAAAAAACTACAATCGAGTTTCAATTAAATTATTTGTTAATTGAATTTAAATTCATATTAAGGAAATATTGGTACAGTACTTTTTGCTTATAGTCACATCTCTTAGTAGCACACAAACTGTGGACTAGTTATATCGCTAATGTGAACTATATGCCTAATTTTTATATTATGCCATTTTGTTACATATCAACGACTTCGGATATAATTAATGTAATTATATAAAATTAAGTTAGTATTATTACGTGTAGAAAGTTGAAAGCCTAAGCTTAATCTTCTGATTCCGATTTTCGATGTAAAAATTTTAAAAATTTATAGATTTCACATTTATTTTAACAAATGTTTGTACTGTGACTATAACTTGAATTATGTGCATACAGTGTTACTTTTGGTAACCAACGTTAAAGTGGCATATATATCAATTGTGACTATATCGTTAATGGACTGTATCGTACATATTTTGTATGAAATTTATGGTGTTTTCTGTTCTGACAAAAAATATAAAATGTTTGCCCTTAACGAGGGATATTATGTCCTTTTCCAAAAAATAGGTAGCTTTGTGAAAGGGTACCGTGTTCTTTTTTACTATTGTTATCTTCAAAGTGCAAAACTGTTGCCTTTTGTCCCTGAAAAAATTAACAGGGTGAGATATTGCCCTAAAAATAGCTGATATTTTGCGCTTTTGTTTTGTTTTGTTTTGTTTTAAAAAACAAAAAAAAAATATCGTTTGTCCTTTTATACCATTTGTTAAAAAAAAATTGTTAAAAAAAATGGCATTTTGGCATTTTTTGTGCTACAAAGGTTTCTGAGGATTTAATGGATTCATCTTCATCATCTGATGATGAAATTTCATCTGTATTGGTATAACGAAGTAATCGACCACGAGTCAAAAACTTTGTGGAAAACGTAATCAATTTCTACTCTGAAAGCGAGGTAAGTTTTTTTTTAAGAAGATTATTTATTTGTTTACCTAAAACAGCTGTTCAAAAAAGCAGTGTGGCATAGTTGTGTTCTATTCTGGGCATAAAAAAAAGCATTTTTCGGGGTTTTGACAAAATAAAAAAAAAATTAACATTTTAAAAATGCGACATTTTGTTATCAGAAAAGAAAACACCATTAATTTGAGATTAATTTTATCAAGCGATATGACTATAACCGAAAAGTACTGTAAAAATTAATATAATTTGTTAATATTCAATTAATTTTGTTTCAATTAAGATTATATCATATACTATAAAACTTTAATTAAAATTGCAAATAAAAAATTTCAAAATTTAAAAAAATTGGAAAAAATTAAAAAATCTAAATTTTGTGTTATTTTTAGAGTTAAAATAATTGCAAAAATTCTCCAAAATTAACAAAAAAAAAATCAACAAAATTTAATTTTTAGTGTTTTTTTTTTCAATATTAGCTTTTATTTTTTTAATTTGGCACTTTAGGAGTTTTTTTAAATCTGGCAATTTTTTTAAAATATTGACAACTTTTTTTTAATTTAATCGATTTTTTTAAGATTTAGCATTTTTTTTCAATTAGTTGTCATTATAAGTAATACAAATTTTAAATTTTGTATGCGCCATATTTATTTCCAAATAAACTTGTGATAGATATTATTAAACTTTTAATTGAATGTGAGTTTGAAATTAAACAAAAGTGTAATTGAAATTTATTGACAATCATTTTTCTGTTTAAATGAAATCACCGATATACTTAATTGTATGTGTACACCCAAAAAATAAGTTAGTAGAAAAGTTAGTAAAACGTCTTGTAAATCAGGTATACTATTTTTTAGAAAATTTTTTGCTAAAATCGTGTTTTCAGCAAAAATTTTTGTTATACTTATTCAGCACTTAACTGTTTTATACTAATGCTTTACTAATATACTTATGTTTTACTAATTAATTTTGCTAAAAAAAATTGTGCTGATAAGCACATTAATAGTGTGGACGACAACCAGATTGAAAGATATACTCAGAATTAATTAGATGTCGCGGCATGTCAAGATGTAGTAGAGAAGAGGAAAATGATACTAAAAAGTGCAACTCTAATAAGACATATAAAAAATCAACCACGGAAGTTTTTGTATCTCTTTTTCATACATAAAACAAAATTGAGGATTAAAATAACTTAAATTTTGCGTTGGCACCGGCTTGTGAAATATCTAAAATATCTATTAATTAAATAAAAGACAAAATAAAATATTTATTTATTTAAACTAAATGTTTATATGCAAACAAATTGCAAACAAACATATACAGAAATGTAGACAGAGTAAAGTGAAAGACAAAGACACACATCTTAGGTAGATTTTTTTATGGTTCCTTTTTCTTATTGCAAAAAGGGTTGTTTTTTTCGTTTCGTTTGTTTTTGTTTATTTTTTCGTTTCTATAATTATCTTCGGCAGTTGCGATAGCATCATTTAGACAACCATTGATGTAAGTAATTGAAAGACAATTTTTGTTATGTTATATATATTTATTTCTATATATTTTCAGATATTAAATTAATTCATGTCGTCAATGTGGAGAAATGAAAATTTTTATATTTCGTTATTACAGTAAATTATTTTTAAAAGAATCACAAAAATATGTTTTATGATTTTCAGCAAGTATATTAACTAAATTACAATTATTACAATTTATTAATTTTTAGCATGGCTTTTGTATTTCTAATCTACTAAGTGTTAGCAAAACTTTTGCTGAATCTACAAATTTTGTTGCTAAAAATCAGCTCGCTGATTTTCAGCAAAAGATTTTGCTGACATTAGCAACTTTTTTGCAAGCATCCTCCTGACTAAAATTTTGCTGACTCAGCAAAATTTTTTGCTGACTTTACAAATTTTTTTTTTTGAGTGTAGTTGCATACAAAATCGCAACATGAATCGCAATAGACTTTTCGAGTGTTCATTTTTGTTTCTGTTTTTTTTTTTTATTTAAATTGGTCTTATTTAAAATAAAAAGGAACTGTAAACAATTTTTTTAAAAAAAGTTTTTATCATAATTCAACTTCTAACATTATTTTTCACAACTTTATATTTTTTATGTGTATGATGATGATAGTTTAAAGTGTTCGCCATCTTTTTATGTAACTTTCCATAACAACAGTTAAGAGCTACTTAAACTTTTTTTTCACAAAAAAAAAGGGTCTCTTGTTTTTATTTTTATTTTCCGTTTTTTTTTTTTTGCTACCTTTAACCATAAATTACTACACTCAGGCAAAAAAGTTGGTAAAAGGGTGTGTAAAAGGTTTTCAATTCCACTTTACGATTTTTGTACTAATTTTTAGTACAATATATGTTTTTAGTAATAATTTTTGCTATTCTCAGTTTACATATTACGGAATTTTATTTACTAATTTTTGTTGCTGATTTCAGCAAAACATTTTACTAATTTTTTAAAACCGAGTGCTAAAGTTAGCAAAAAAATTAGCTAATTAAAAAAAATTTTAAATTAAAAAATTTTATAATTAAAAAAAATTGTATTCTGAATAATTAAAACCTAAACTTACAAAACAAATTGGCCAAGCATACTATAAGTAGATTATATTTGCCTAGCCAATCTAGATTCAGGGAAAAAGGTTTCATCATATGAAAATGTTTCATAAATCATTTGTCATGAATTTTTAATCATATTTATGAAGTTTTCATAAATACGACGAAGAGTTTTACAAAAATTGAAGACAAATATTTTATAGATCTTCATCATTTCATAAGCGTTGCCAAATATTTTTTTGCAAAAATTAATTCTTGCCTTTTTAAAGGCTCTTGTTTAAAATATTCAAAAATATAAAAAACACGATACTTCTTTATTCATATTTTGATAAAAAAATACAAGACTTTATTTCTGTGTTAAAAATTTTTTATATTATCAAAATTGGATTGATCGAAACACGTGGTTTCCATTACATAAAATGTAAAATATGCTGAAATTTAGTATGTTTTCACCTAAAATATAATTGAAACATAAACTACTCTTTGAAGGATATTCTCAGGAAACTTCTGCTGTAAATATTTGTAGTTGCTTGAGTTCGAATACAGTATCTTGATTTTTAAATGAAAAAGCAGTCATTTGTCGAAAAAAATTCAGTTTTGACTACATTTGTAGTTCATTTAAAAAACCAAACCACATCAAATCACTGTACTATGAATTTCTATTTATTAGATCATTTGTTTTGTTTTTATTAAAATTTTTTTTTTTTACTACATTTGTGGGTAATTTGTGCTACATTTGTTTTGTGGTTCATTCTATCAACAGTCAACAACAAATAACAATGTTAGTTGAATTTTATGAAATGTAAGCCGTCCTTTTTTCAAGTGAAAATTTATTTGTTTTTAAATACATTTGCAACGGTATTTACAGACATAAGTTCAGTCCTTTATATCTGCAAAAAAAAATTTTAAAAATATACAGCGGAACGATGACGTTGATCTCTAGATTAAAAATTACACATTTTTTTCTTATTGAAAATATTTTCACTTATACCATTATGACGCTGGCCATCTTCATAGTCAATATTATATAATTTTTATATGGGCATCAACGAAATAAACCGCATTTAAAACAGTTTTTAAATAACAAGTATAATTATTTTTATATTATGATCTTATTTTTAATTTCTTATTTACTTTTTTCCACAATAAAAAAGTTTTGTTAGTTTTGTATTGAAACCTTTAATTTTAGTAAAAACAAATAGCATATGGAACAAATATGCTGAGCTAACATGAAAAACGGTAAAACCCGCAGGAATTTATAAAAAACGTTTTTTTTTTATGAGAAAACTGCAAGACATTGAAACATGCCAAAAAACTGGGAAAACTGTTAAAATTGGCTATATAACACTGGCTATGTTGTAAAAAACGATAGGCCGTCAGTGTATATGTTTGCGTGCATTTCTATAACTAATGATGGTGTGTTTTTGTTTCATGTGTTTACGATATCTGTTTTCTACACAAAAAGCACAACAACAGGTATTTGTTAAGTAATTTCTAGAAAAAAACATGTTTATTTATGCTTTTTAGTACAGTAGTAAAATAGAAGCCTACAAAGATAGAATAGAACAAGAAAAGTTTTATTAATATGAAATGTAAAATGATTGAGTTTTTTCTTCCAGTCCTTAAATATTTTCATACAAATCTACATATCAATCAACGAAAACAAAACAAACAATAACATACACAACCTTCACAGACGGACAGGAATGATCAAGAAAAATAAAATAAAAAGCTATATTGTATTTTAAAATTGTGTAATTTATCCGAGAATAAAATTGAATGAAGTATATAATTCGTGTTTATTAAATAAATAATTGTTAAAAGTGATAACTACAACTATTTTACTTAAATTAAGTAGCGCTTACTAATTGTTTCTACTATTTTAATTGTACTAATATTATTAAAATTTTGTTATGTTTGTTGCAGATTTTAGCAAAATGGTTTTGAATTGTGGGTTACAACTATATTACTAAAAATTATTAACGGTTACTTATTTCATTGAACTCTTTTTACTAAAATTTAGTAATTTTTTTGTTAGTTTGCTGGTTTTAACAAAACGTGTTGAAATTGCATTTTACAACAATTTTACTAAAATTTAGTAGCGACTACTAATTTTATCTATTAATTTCATTGTACTACAGTTCAGCAAACATGTGTTCCTATATTTGGCAAAAAAAAAACAGCAAGGCTCAAAATAGTTAAATTTCCCGTAATAACAGCAAAATTTCCCGTAGCCATTACGGACTTTTTTTCTTAGTGTAACTAAAATAGGTTACGTAAAAGCGGATTAATAAAAGCACAACAGTTAACTGAATATTGTACGCGTTAAAAAAAAAAACTTTACAAAAAAAATAGCAAAATATTGTTATTCATTAGGGTTATAACTTTTTTCTGCAAAATTTTTACCTATCACCACGTACACAGAAAAAACTATCAACAGCAATTTGTTTCTAAACAAATATTTAATTGAATCAATTGATATTTTAATTGACTTTTAAATATTTAAATACATTTTTCATTTTAGACATAATTCTCATTACAGTTTTAATACTAGGTTATTATTTTTGGATTATGCTTAATTTAAGACAAATTCGTAACACGTTCATGAGCTATGGATCATTAATGTTTTTGCTTTAGTACTATATTTCTCCGATAGGGGGAACATTAAGGCGCCAAAAGCAGCACAACTTTTATGTTAACCCTTTTTTGTTTGCGGATATATTCCTATTTGGACTTCAGATTCTTGTTTGTAGTTCTTAGATTAGAAAGAAAAACGTTGACATGTATACCAACCTCCCCCTCCTACCATCAACAAATGGGTTCCAAAATCGAAGTTTTGAAACTTCTCATTTCCCATTTTTACCACTAAAACATTCGATTATTCAAAAATTATTTGTTCTGGTCATTAGATGAAACTATGTGCCAAAATTCGAGTTTCTAGCTTTGCTAATTTAGAAGATACACCAAACACCCATTTTTTCGAAGATAAATTCTGTTTAAAAAAATCGGATTGTGTTAGTAAATATCGCCACTATATTTCCCTGATGAACAGGTTATGAATATAAATTTTTTTTCCAATGACCAATATCCTAATTTTGCATTATCAAATTTTTTATATATTTTGAAAATGTGTACACTGTAGTGTACAAGGGTAGCCAAAGGGTTAAGGCATAGGCCTAAGACTCCACGAAGTTTCGCAAAAACCGCTTCAGCGGTTAAAGTTCGTTTGTCAAAAGTTTAAAGTTGCATTACTGCACAACATATTTTAAATTACTTTTGACGTGATGTACTCGTAGTTTTGCGAATTTTTAACCCATTTAGCGAACAACTCTATAACCTTTTTATATTAAAATTAGTTAAAATTTCAAATTAAAAAACGTGTGTGTCCTTGTAAGTTAGATAGGAATCGTAATAGTCGTATTACTTTAAAATTTTAGCGAAATATTATTCTTTGGTTTATTCAAACAAAGAAATTGTGTTGAACCTTAAAAAGGTTTATGCGGGAACTTTTTTAAAAACCGCGAAAAAAACTAAAAATGGATTTCTTTATATTTTCATATGGACTATACGTCTAGAATAAGTACAAATTTTATGAATGAAAAAAAAAAAACAATTTAAAAGTTATACCCCAATGGTTTTTACTTGTGTTAGAAGGCAAGAAACATTTTGTATTTGTCGACATCACTTAAAAATGCTGAAAAGCGTATTTTACCAATTTATTTGTCGTCTGACAAAAGCTGAATGTTTTACAGATGATGTTGCCTGCTATTGATGACAAAGACGTCGTCATTGATGTTGTTGATGATGATGTTGCTGACGACAATGATGCTTCATCTTCTTTTTTTTTCCTATTACAGGACATATTTTTCATGTTGTTTATTAAAATTGTATATATTTTTTAAAACTTTTTTTTTCCTCTTTATAACGTTATTTCTAATGACAAGAAAAAATATTTTATCTAACGTAAATTAACATGGGTAATTATAAACAAAGTTGCCGCGATTCGATGGAAGGGGGTAGTTATCAACCCCTACTGTTGATTACATTTCTTATTGTGAAATATCTAAAGCAGCGGTTACCAACCTATGGTACGCGTACCACTAGGCGGTACGCGAAACTGCCCTCGGGGGTACGCAAAATTTTAGTTAGTTTTTTCAGAAGTTTTTTTTTTTTTTTCTGTTTAGTAATAACATTTTTTTTTGTTTTTTTTTATGAATATACATTTAGTTATCAAAACATTTATTGTATCCTAAAGAAATAATTACGTTATTTAAGTTTAGTGTAATTATGTTTTTTGGGACCATAATAATGTTAAATGCTACACCTTTTTTCAATATTTCTTAATAAGGGGTTATTTACAATTCGGTCGGCAAACGATAACCGCAAAAAAAACGTGAAATGAGAACCAGCAAAACAACACTGTCTTCATTCAGTGAAACTACCAAAAAGGCTGTAGAAGCATCGGTTTTAGTGTCTTACCAAATTGCGAAGTGCGGTAAACCACATACCAAAGGAGAGGAGTTAATTTTTTCCAGCTACAAAAGCAATAGTAAAATGTATGTTAGTAGAAGATCAATGGATACAGTGTCTCTTTCAAATAAAACAGTGGTTCGCTTTAAATGTAAAAGAGCTGTTAATAAACCAAGTTAAACAAAGCGATTTTTTCGCTCTTCAAATTGATGAAAGCTCAGATATAGCTCATTATTCGATTACTCGTGTTTATTCGATATATTTTTGATTCGGAGTTAAAGAAAATTTTTTATTTTGTCAAGAGCTGCCCACTCGTACGACATCAGATGAAATATTTAAAAAGTTAAATGAATTTATGATGGAAAATACCGTTAGACTGGACGCGATGTGTTGGGTTATGTACAGACGATGCTAGAGCTATGACAGGGAGAAACAGCCTTCACAAAAGTGAAGGCTGTTTGTAAATTTACACACTGTGTTATACACCGGGAAGAATTCCTGATGACTTGCAAGAAGTGCTTAATGATGCTGTCACGGTAGTTAATTTTATTAAATCTAGATCCCTAAACTCTCGCTTGTTTGGTGTGCTGTGTGCCGATATGGATAGTGCACACACCAGTCTGCTTTTAAACACTGAAGTAAGATGTCAGGAGGAAAAATGTTAAATCGTTTGTTAGAACTAAGAACAGAAGAAGAAATATTTTTAAATTAAATGAAATTTGAGTTGCACAAACGATTTTTGGATGATATAAGGTGGCGCAAAAGTAATCCTCCTATCAGAAAATGCTATACATAATAAATACATAATAAAAAAAAAAAACATCGGAAGGTTATTTTTGCGCCACCTTATATTTGTTTACAAAAATGATCATATCTTGCTGATATTTCTACCCGATTAAATGATTTATACCTGTATTTACAAGGTAAATCAAAAACACCTTTTATTGTAGAGTGAAAAAGAAATGCTATGAAGGAGAATTTGAAACTAATAGTGGATACTGTAGCTCAAAATAATTATCAGTCCTTGCCAAACTTAGAAATATTTTTAATCGAAAAGCAAATTCAAGACTCATGTTAAATTAATACTTCAATCATAAAACATTGCAAAATGTTAATTAACAGTTTCGATCAATATTTTAATGAAGAATATGGGGAATGCTTGTGGATTCTTCCGCATTTTTAGAACAACAACCTTCTACAATGTGTCTTAAATGACAAGAGGCATTAATTGAGCTCTCTTGCGATCCTACGCAGAAACTGATTTTCGAAAATACAGACCTGTACTCTTTCTGGATAAAACAGAAACTTGAATATAATTCGTTATACAAAGAAGCTATGAAATTATTATTATATTTCACATCCACATATTTGTGTGAAGCAGGATTTTCATCTATGGTAGGAATAAAAACAAAATTTAGAAATAAATTGCATTTAGAACCTAATATGAGACTTTAATTAAGCAAAATTGAGCTAAATATTGATATTCTTTTATTACAGGTTCAATGCCAAATATCGCACTAACAACTAAACTCAATTTAATTGTTATTAATTGTTAAGTTTTTGTTACCTATAAGTTTTTTATATTTTTATGAATTTAATGTATGAAATATAAATAAACCTTACAATATTATTTTTTTCTTATCTTCTTAAGGATATTTCAAAAATCCATTTTACTATTATAAACTTTTAAGTTTTTGTTAATTTTGAATTTTTTTGTTTTTTTTTTTTATAAACTTTAAGTTTCATACACAAGTAAAAGTAACACAATTAATTAAACTTTACAATATAAGTTGTTTTAATTTTCTTACCATACCCCTATGGGGAATGGGACCGGTCCTGCGGGTACCACAGGATCGGTCCCTTGGTGGCAGGTGATCGGTCCTACTTTAGACCACTGCCCATGCAAAGAACCGGCAACTTTAACATGGGCTTGGCATTGCAAGGGGTTAATTGCCACGTCCCACACCACCTTGAGAAGTGTCCATGACTCGCTCAAGAGGGGCATATCACAAGACTGGCGAAAAGGGAGCATGTCGGAGGATTAACCCCACGATTATCCAAAAGGGACATATCCGAGGACTTATCCAATAGAGACATACCACAGGACTAACCCAACAGAGACATACCCAGGACTAACCCAACAGAGACATACCACAGGGCTAACCCAACAGAGACACACCACAGGACTACCCAAAAATGATATGTAAGAGGACCTATCTAGAAGGGACATGTCCGACGACCAACCCATAAGGGACCTGTCATTGGATATATATAAAAAAAACCATTCACATAAAAAAAAATTACAGATACGTCAACTACATACAGATTTAGGTTAGTTAACATTATTCCAAAATTACAAAAACTTCTTCTGGTTAAATTTTTAAAATAAAATATTTTTTATTATAACAAAACAAATTCATTCTTAAAATTTAATGAAATAAGGTAAAAATACATATTTTATATGTCTACATTTTTTTATAACCTTCTAGGTTAGTTAACTAAACAAAACAAAAATTCATACTTCAAATAAAATTTTACGTAATTAGTTAAAAATACATATTATATTATAGTTTTTTTCAATTAAATATTTTTAAATTTTAATTTAAAATTAAGTTATATTTATAAGTGAAATTTATTGACAAAACCAAAAATTTCGTTAGGGGAACGCAGCTGCCAAAATTTAAAATTAGGGGTACGTGAGCCAAAAAGGTTGGAAAGAACTGATCTAAAGGGCATTTCATAATGATGGCAGACCTCCCACTTCCAAACAAAAAACGTTGTATTTTATTTATTGGTAGCCAGTTTTAATAATTTAAGAGTAAAGGTTGAAATAACCAAAATCGAACCACTTTGTTTTCTAAATAAAAAAATATCCAAGATAGCTTTTGAAGTTTTTTTTTATAATTTATTGTATATATCTATAGTAACTACCAAAATGTAAAAACAAATAATTATAAGTCGATTGGTAAGCAGAACATTGCACTTTTTCTCGAATTCGTGCGCGAGATTTTTATCCACTTTTCTGGCTGCCAAATTCCATTTAAATTCGAACTCTTCTACATTGTCGTTCCTGTTTTCTTTAAAGTTACTTTTCTAATTGACCACTATTCTTCTATTGGACGTAGTTTTGGACAATTTGGTGGATTGTTTTCTTTTTGTACAAAGTCGATTTTTTTTTGTTGATGTTGTTATACCATTCAATTGTGGCTCTTGCATAAGGACAACTGGCTAGGTCAGGCCAAAATAAGGGTTTTATAGTGTGAGATCTTACAAATGTTTGGAGCCGCTTTTTTCAGCAGTCTTCTCTAGAGATTTCACCATTTATTGTACCAAAGAAACGAATTGATTTTCTCCCACAACATCATCATGTCCTGTAATGTACTGGAAGTTAGCAAAGCAATAAGTTTCATCATCCATTATCACGCAATTTATATTTTGTTAATTGTTTTTCGTAAAGACGCCGACTCCGTGTTTTTGCTAATAAATTTTGTTTTGCATTCCTGTCTGGACATACCTGAGCTTTATAATACGCTTTTTGACATTCTAGACAAAATTTTGCGATTTCTTAATTTTAATCGCGACTGCTCGAGTTGAAATGGTAAGAACCTTTTAAAAAGCGTCTTTTACTTTTTCCTCTGCTTTTAGATACCTTTGGGCATGCTTACCACCACTTCCAAGATTTTTTTTTCAATTAACAGCCGTTCATTAAAGTTTTGAATAGCTTTTATTAAAGTGGAATATATTTATTTAAACGTATGGACACATTTATTTTTATTATATTCGTGCAGAATAAGTTTTCTGCGATTAAGCTCTGAAGCAATTTTTGACAAAACTATATTAAATTTCAAAAATCTTTTTTATTGAAATAAAATGAGAAGATAATGCCGTACTTAAATCATAAATTTTATTTTTTTTAGACAAGCAATTTCGAAGAGAACATTAAAAATGTGTCTATTTTGGTTATTTCAACCTATAGAAGCGAATAAGGGTATACAGACCACTTTTTCTTATACGAACGAACCCGTGCGCTTACTTACCCATCCTTACTGCCCGAGAGGGTTCGTCCCCATAACGTGGACGTGTACATACCAGGGCCCGAGCCTGGACGGTTTTTAAAATGAATGAAGTATTCCGTAAAATCAGCTACAGATTAAATCCTCAACTGATGATAATAATAATAATAATATTAACAACAATTGATGTAAAAATTTGAATATCACAAATAAAAGACATTCATTTACAAAATTGCTGCAACAACAAGCTACTATTAATTAAAGAGTCTAATTATACTGCGCCTTATCATATCAACATTAAAATCAACGATATCATGAAACAAGTTGTGGTGACTGCAAGTTCTACGAAAAGAATATGAGTTGCCATACGTTGTCTGATAATGGTCTAAGTACAGAGGTCTAAAATGTCTCGTAAATCTGCACGGTACATGAAAACTCATATTCGATAACAGAAATTCAGAGTCAACATCACCATTCATAAGGTTAAAGACAAAACAAACACCAAGCATAGTCCTATGTAGGTACATTATTTTTTGCTGGGCAATCGATTGAGACTATTTATTTTAAAATCGGAGAGGGGTCGTCCAAAAATTTGCCAATTTTGATCGTTTTCATATGGAATTGCTCTATTATTAAATTTTAATACTATTGTCACGACCGACATTTATTTACAAATTTCGAATTTTTATTGTAACAATTGAATATTTTCTGTTTATGTACTTTAAAATTCTATAAATAGATTCACATGCGTTCAACAAAATTTATTTTAATAATAAAAAAATGTTATGCCTCGAACTGGGCTCGAATATGTTTTCAAACATCTCAACCTTGAATATTTTCTAGTTTCAAATTTAAATATTTGTCTAAAAATAGATTTTTATGTGCAACAGAAATTCGGTTGCAAATCCCAATATTTTATTAGAGTTACCAAAACTATAAAAAAAAATTTAAATTATTTTATTAATAAAAAAATCTTATCCGCGAACTGGGCTCGAACCGGCGACATCCTGCTTGCCAGGCAATTTCTTAACCTATAGCCTAAACCCAATTTCTATTTTCCACTGTCAACCTTAAATGTTCTTCTGTTTCAAATTTAAATATGTTTGTCTATAAATAGATTTGTATGTAAAACAGAAATTCGGTTGCTGATCTCAATATTTTATTAGAGTTACCAAAACTATAAAAAAATTAATATATTTTTTTAAAATTATGTTATTAAAAAAGAATCTTATGCCGCGAACCGGAGTCGAATCGGTAACCTTCCGCTTGCCAGGCAATTGCTTTACCGCTAGCCTAAACCCAATTGGAATTTGTATTTTCAAATTTCTGCCTTAAATATTTTTTTTTTCAAGTGTAAATAAGAATGTCTAAAAATAGATTTGTATGTACAACAGAAATTAGGTTGATAATCTTAATATTTTATTCGAGTTAGTAACTATTTAAAAACTTTATATTATTTTAAAATTGCTAACGAAAACTTATATTTTAGATAGAGTGATTGTTTTTTTGCATTTTTTTTATTAGATTTTAACTGCAAATATTTTATTCAAGGGATAAAATCTCCCAAAAGTAATTGGTATTAAAGGTAATGTAGAAGATAATCACCCCTATCGTGAATATTTTTCCCCCAAATTGTTTTCCCTTTTCACTCAATTCCAATCGTGAATAAAAGTTCCCTCGAAATATGTTCCCTTTGTCTAATCATTCACTCGTGAATAGCATAATACAATTTCAGGGAAAACTCACGATACCAATTTTCACTTGAGGGGGAATGAAAATTACATGGGAACAAACATTTCCCTTTTTATTCACGATATGGGTGAATATTTTTTAAATATTGATTAGTAAAACCAATATTTTGAATGATGTGACTGTGTTTTGGTTAATTTTATATATTTTTTGTTTACAATATAATTTAATTAAAACAAAAAGCAACTATCAGCTGTTAAATGGGTGGTCAAATAAAGCAGTGATGCCAACTCAAAGTTGTGACACTCTAAAACAAACACGCTTTAGAACCTAGAACGCTAGAATACATCCCTTATTCCGTAAACTTGTGTATAGATACTGCTTAAATAGCGCAACAATTGTCTAAATGTTCCAAAATGTTTTTAAACATTTTTGAGTTTTTACCCAATAATTTAAGACCTTTATTGCCAGACTTAATGGTTCAAGAGTTGATATATGTTTGTTGCAAACATTACCACTACCACAACGAAACAATATCGCCAAAGGAAATTGCATAAAATAGTTAAAATTGTGTACGAAATTGCATTATTGTCTATTAGGGTGGATCAATTTTGGTTTCAGCTGCACTCCCATTTTTATAAAATTAGAATACGTTGTAGAGTTACAAATTTATAGTCAATATGCTTTTTTAAAATGCCTAAAACTTTCCAGCAATTGTTTTATAATCAAATTTTTTTTTTACTTGTAATCTAACCACCATAAATATGTATTTGTATGTGTGCGTTAAAAGTAACGCATTCATTTACTAATACACCCAAACATAAAACTTGCAAACACATACGATAGCAACAACATCATCATAAGTATAAACTTTTAAGTAAACACTATTCGCAAAGATTCTTTAGAAGTTTTGCAGTTAAAGTTTGTAACAAAATATTATAATTTGCTATATTTGATATATATCGTCAGCTAAAATCCAAAAAGCCGTAACTACACGTTTTAGTTTTTTAAAGGAGAGACAAAAAACATTGTGAACAAAATCTTGTTAAAGCTTAGTATCCAAATTTTTGGAATCAAGCTAGAGAACTAAAAACGGTTTTGTTTCTGAAAAAAAATTTATGTACTCGATTTTTTTGAATAACTCCAATACACAAAATGTAAACAAAAAAAACGAATCCAAAAGTTTATGATAAAAAATAATGCATTTCGGCATTAATTAAAAAAGCGATTAATTAAACAGGCAATTACTCCGTGGATAAACATAAATCTACAGGAATTAATTATTTACAAGAAAAAACTTTTAAAGCTGCGAAGAAAGAAAAAGTCTAACTCAGATATTGATATGAGGTTGAAAAGGGTCAGCAATGTGATAAAAAACGCGTGTAAGGAGTCTATGAATAACTATTATATGAATAATTTGAGTAATATTAAACATGATCCTAAAAAGTGCTGGAAATTTCTAAATGAAACGCTTGGTAGGACCACAAAAAGATCTTTGAATTTAAAGGATAGTAATGGTGAAACGATTTTACATGATTTACAAAAAGCGGAATTTCTAAATAGACTTTTTGCAATCGATAGCACATCATAGGGTTCAAATTCAGCACACTTCACCAGATTCTCTTAATTTTTTTAGAACTATGACTTTACATAATGATCGACTTACTTTTGAAGGTACGACATATGAAGAAATAAAAAGTATTATTGCAAATTTATCACCGTGTCAGAGTTCGGGTCATGATAATATATCAACGAAGTTGCTATTAGAATGTTCAAATGAGTTAACTCCTTATATATCAGACCTTTTTAACACCATAATAAGCAGTAGTATATATCCGGCTGTTTTAAAAAAACACAAAGTTGTACCAATACCAAAAGAGAAGAATGCTAGCACCGCTGATAAGTTTAGACCAATTGCTGTTTTATCGATCATTAAAAATATTTTTGAACGAATTTTATATAATCAAATTTCAATTTATATGAAAAACTACAATTTATTAAATGATTTTCAATATGGATTTAGAGAAGGCTGTGGAACTGAGGAAGCAGTCGTAAATGTTGTAAACTTTATTTGTAAAGGTCTTGATGAAGGAAGCGGTGGCGTAGCTGGAATTTTCTATGATTTTTCGAAAGCGTTCGATCTTATTGATCATGATATTTTAATTCAAAAACTGGAGTACTATTGTGTTCGTGGTAATGAGCTGTCTCTTTTAAAAAGTTATCTCTCAAGCAGAAAGCAGTTTGTGCAACTAAATAATCATAGAAGTTCTTTTGTTGATGTCGAATGCGGAGTTCCCCAAGGCAGTGTTTTGGGGCCTCTCATGTTTACAATTTATCTAAATGATATTAAAAATTTGGGTTTATCTGGGAAAATTTCCATTTATGCTGATGATGTATGTATTTTCTACCCATACAAACATGTGACTGCTGTCAAAGCATATATGGAACATGATGCGTCTCTGTTATCAGAATTTGCAAGAATAAATAAACTGATCTTAAATGCAAGTAAAATCAATTAATAAGATTCAAGCCGTATAATTTGCACAATATTAATTTCAGTGTATTTGTTGATGGAAGTGAAGTAACGGAGGTTCATACAGTGAGGTATACACTTGCAAAGCAACCTTGCTTGGAGTGACCATATCCAATATATTAAAGGCAAAACTTCACAAGCCGTTGGTATATTATACAAGATTAAAAACAAATTTGATAGAAATACCAAGTTTTTATTATACAATGCCTTAATTCAAAGCCATTATTATTTAGCTATTTTGTATGCCTACAAAAAGAGCACTGAATTCAAATCACTTCAGCGCCTGCAAAACAAGGCTTTAAAATTAGTGTCAAATCATCCTATCAGACGTCCAACCATTTCATTATATAGAGATATATTCCAAACCGTATTACCAATTTATGGAACTTATAAAATGCAATTGTTGATATATGTTTTTAAGTGCATCCACAATATTGGACATCACACAATACTTTTTCGAACCAATCAATATTCAAATAGCACAAGGACTAATGGGAGCTTAACGGTAGCCTGGTGGAGGTTGGAAACAGCCAAACAGCGTATCGAATACATGGGTAGTCGTGAGTTTAAAAATGAAAATTATTCAAGTTCGAGGCCATACTCTATATTTCTTTATTACGGTATTGTCCTAACAAATAATCTGTAGAGTTTTTGTTTTCAAATTTATCAATTGACCATTTTCAGGAATGTGTTGACAGATCTATTTCGGGAATTTTCTAGGTTCCCATCATCAGAACACGATTTGAAAGAAGTGACAATCCCATGCAAAACATTCATATAACCTAGTTATCCCACTAAATGAGAACTAATATATTATGAAACATTTTTATAAATTTCACAAATTTTAAAATTTTTTTCCCTAAATATCTTTATATGAATTACAAATATGATGATGCGATATGTTATTTTAATTCTCTTTATTACCTTAATAAAATTTATTTTTATCAAAATTAAAAACTGCGAAGCTACATGAGTAAAATAAATACAATATTATACATTTTACATGTTTTATTCGCGACATATAAGTTGTTCTAAATTATTTTTAAAATTGAATTTTTTATAAAAAAATATTTTCTAAAGTTCGAAAATTGGAATCGAAAAAATAAAAAAAATGATTTTAAAATTTGGAAAGGATTTAATTATTTAAATAATTATATTAGTTAATTACATTGTTATAACTCTTGATTTATAATTTTAGATGGTGGTTGTTAATATTTAGGAAGTTAATTTAAATTTTTAATGAAGATTAAGTTTTATTGACAAGTTATTGATGTTGAAGTGGCAGGAATAAAAATGTACAACTTTTTTGTTTAGAGGATTTGATTAGTTTTTGTTGAAATTTTTTTAATTGTTTCTGAAAAGATATAAAAATACGGCTTAAGTTAAATCCAATTAAAAATTAATTTTTTTACCTTTATTGGTAATATTCTACATAGTTTTTGCTTTATTTAAAAAAATGCGTATAGTTTGTACAAAAGCATTTTTTTTGAATAAATTAGTTTGTTTCAATCGCACTCACTCACATACAACATCTCCGCTTGTCCGCATAAACAAAACTGAAATTGTAGTATAAAATACACTTTAGCTTTTCTAAATCTTCAGGTTCTGATGAGCTCTTCTTTAGTTAGATCGAAATACTAGTATCAACCTAGCTAATAGGTTTGATTTGCTTTATTTTTGTAAATATACGGTTGCTGAAAGCTCGTTATAAATTAAATATAAAATGTTCTGTCTTTGTTTCAAAACTGGTTTATATTTTGTGTTAGAGTGAGAAGAACATAAAGCATTCATAGAATACAAACACTATAAAGGCTACAACCAAGGGCGAAAAATTATTTTTAATGCATCATTTTTAAAATGTCGGGCTAATGACAAAAAAGGACTTAGCCTTTGATTTTATTTTGATTGCTTTTTGTCTTCTATAGTCTTCTATATCTATTTCATAACTGTTGCCAACTTTATTTCAAGATAAAACAGCTAAGTCTGACCTAAAAATCGCTAGAAATGCCAATTTTAGCTAGAAAAGTGAAAATAAATTTTAGAAAACAAAAATGCTAAAACTTTAAAAATATGCAAATTATTGGCTTATTTGTTTTTTTTTGGGTTAACATTATTTAGTATTTCTAAATAAAGCTAAGTAATACATAACTTTATAGATATTTAGTCCCAAAATTCTAAAAGAGCAAATAAATATCAATTTATTGTAGGAAGAATTTTAAAGACAAATTTATAATTTTTTATATGATCATCTAACAATACAAAAATGCTTGTTTTTTGAAATATTCAAAAAAATTAAATTTCAAAATTTTTTAATTATATTTTTAGCGGTAGTTAATACAAACAATTAAATTTTTTGTGTTTAAATAATGGGCGTTTAGAGAAAATAAGACGATATTTGTGTTAGAGTAAAAGCGGAATTTTATTTTATAAAACTATTTTAGATTTTCGATTTATCTTTTTAAAATAAATTTGAGGTGGGAGTACAATTTCGAAAATACATCGAGAAATTGCATTTGCATAAAAAAAATTAATTTTCTTTAAATATGTATTTTGTTCGTTGCATAAGTGTGAAATTTAATGCTTTTTGAATTAGAGAAATCCGAATCAGAGGAATCAGAGAAATGCGATAACAGTGCGCCACGGTAGGCTAGTTGGTATCAGTGCGGGGGTCGTGGGTTCGATTCCCACCAGATGCACTTGTCTGTTTTAGCTACAACGCGCCGAAAGCCATAGCAGCTAGTGCTCGGTTAGGGAAATAGTATATAATTTGTAATTATATGATTATTAATTAATAAAAACAAAAAATAACAAAAAAAAAAAAAATGAATCCGATAACAACTTTCGAATATAAGGCTCTTCAAAATTACATACTTTTGCGATTTTTAAAACGTGAAAAAATTGTTTTTAAAAATTTGAAAAACTGAATACGAGGATGTGTTGTGGGATCCATGTAGTATGTGTGGACAAAAAATTAATTAAATTTCGACGTCCTTGGGCAATTCCATTTGTGATGTATCATGAAACTCATGATAGATATATGATTGCAGTTACGGCCTTTTGATTTGCGTTAATAAAAATGGGATTTTTGGACATAGGAGGGTAACATTTTGAGGGTAGATTTATTTTGCTTAAATACATAATAATCAATCAAAATGTCAATTTTGAATTTTTGAATTTATTGTTAGTTCCGGTCTTTTTGATTTTAGGTGACGATATGTGTCTGTATGTATGGGTTAACGAAATTGTTAAGTTTTAGTTTCCTAAAGACCCAAAAGTATTTGTATACATATTCTTATTTTGGTTACAGTTTTCGTAGAAAAGTTATTTAAATTTAGACATATTTTGTTATATTTAGATATTCTTCGGCGAAGTAACCATACAACAGTGGGAAGACTCAAAATATTTTTTATAGCCTACAAATTTTCAATTCATAAACCGATTTTGAAAAACGTATTATATTTGTAATCTGCTAGTCTAGGCCTACTAACTATGCTTGTATACGAGTCATTCCTTTGTCAAACCGAAGAATTTTTTACACGACGATTTTTGTTTGCTTTGAAATTTGTCAGATGTATTCTTATTTCAAAAATATTTGCCATTTATTTAAAATTTTATAACTGTCAATATATAAAAATAGAGCTTTATATATGTTAAAATATAAGAAACATCTAATAATAAATGTAGTGTCCGATCGAATAATTCTGGCAAAAAGCGATAATTTGTCGTGTTTTTTGGTATTTGGAGACAATGTGGACAGGACAAATTTTGATATTGAGCACATATTTTTTGAGCCTTTTCAATTCGATTTTGCGTAAAAAATTTAAAGAAATTTAGTTTAGCTGTAAAGTTAAATAGTCGGCCGCCGAAGTTTTTGCAATTTGACCGATTGTTCGGCGGATTATAAAATTCGGTTTGATTACGCATTTTTTTTTTTGTAACACCGGGAAAACTTATAAAAATATGTGCACACTAGAATTATAGTTTTTTTTTGTTAAATTTTTACCTATCACCACGTAATGGCCAATAATGTATTAATAATAGAAATCGCTTTTTAGGTCATTTTGAAACAAAAACCTCCCACATAAAGTGCATTTCCTTAAAATTCATTTTTTAAGTTTTTAACATTAAAGTTGTACTACTTGACCAATAATACTGTAACGACGAGATTTCCTCCGTTAGCTGAGGTAAGCTCGCGGGGGTAGGGATCGTCACAGATATTTATTTGTGTCAGTGACAAAGAGTAAAAGTCGTGGTTTAAACGTTATAAAGCGTACTTTATTTTCTTAATCTAATTACCAGAACACTTAAGCTAAAATACAAAGAAAGGGAAAGAATGGTTGTTTAGGATGGACACTGGCCCTGAAGTTTTCTACAGGAAATACCCTCAGGTGACCAACGCACGGCACACACGTGAGGGGAGGCGACCTACGAACGGCACACACTCCGACGGCTTCTTCGGGAATACCCTCAGGCGACCAACGAACGGCACACACTTGAGGGGAGGTGACCTACGAACGGCACACACTCCGATGTTGTCCTTAGCGGTACCCTCAGGCGACCAACGAACGGCACACACTTGAGGGGAGGCGACCTACGAACGGCACACACTCCGACGGCTTCTTCGGGAATACCCCCAGGCGACCAACGAACGGCACACACTTGAGGGGAGGCGACCTACGAACGGCACACACTCCGATTTTATCCTTGGTAGTACCCCCAGGCGACCAACGAACGGCACACACTTGAGGGGAGGCGACCTACGAACGGCACACACTCCGATGTTATCCTTGGTAGTACCCCCAGGCGACCAACGAACGGCACACACTTGAGGGGAGGCGACCTACGAACGGCACACACTCCGATTTTATCCTTGGTAGTACCCCCAGGCGACCAACGAACGGCACACACTTGAGGGGAGGCGACCTACGAACGGCACACACTCCGATGTTATCCTTGGTAGTACCCCCAGGCGACCAACGAACGGCACACACTTGAGGGGAGGCGACCTACGAACGGCACACACTCCGATGTTAACAGGACCTTTGAGGGATACGGCAGGATACTCCCAGGACGTCAAAAAACCTTCGCAGGATGTCGCAGGACCTTTGAAAGATACGGCAGGATACCCTCAGGATGTCAAAGGACCTTCGCAGGATGTCGCAAGGATGACACAGGGCCTTTGAAGGATACGGCAGGATACTCCCAGGATGTCAAAGGACCTTCGCAGGATGTCGCAAGGATGACACAGGACCTTTGAAGGATACGGCAGGATACTCCCAGGATGTCAAAGGACCTTCGCAGGATGTCGCAAGGATGACGCAGGACCTTTGAAGGATACGGCAGGATACTCCCAGGATGTCAAAGGACCTTCGCAGGATACGGCAGGATATCTAAGGGTGGAAGTGACCTATGACGGCACGCTTCCTTTTCAGGCTAAGTCCTTGAGAGCTAAAAGAAGACAGAGTGATTAATAAGTTTACCTTGTGTTCTCGACCACGGCTGCAGACAACTGATCACGATTTGTGTGATGCTGCGCTTTATATACCCTCTAACTGCAACGAGGGTCGTTTGAAAATTATTAGGCCAAATAACATTAAGTGCAAGACTCATTCAAAAGTAATTTATTTAATTCCTTTTCCAATAATTGTAAAATTCATAATTTCAAATGCATTGTAATTCAATTCAGTATAATTCAGTAATTCAATAGTTCATTATAATCCAATTTAATATAATTCAATTAAGTTCAACAATTAAATTTAAAAACAACTCAATTCCATAATTCGCTTTACGTATTATGCAAGGGTGTCGGCAGAAACGAGGGTCCCGACTTCTGCCGTTACACATGCTCCCCCCTTGGGGAACCTAGTGGAAAGACGTGTCCTTACTTCGGGGACCTTATATTCTTGTTCTTTTGTGTGTAGTAAAAACGTGTGGGTAAATAATGTATAGACGTGTTCAGTGATTGTGTGTGGATGATTTTGTGTGGTTGTTATGTGATTCAAGGAGTATGGTTGAATGGTTAATGTAGGTGTTAAGTGTTTATGTGTGGATGATTATTGTGTGAGCTGTAAATGAAAGAACAAGAAAGAAGGAGTTAGTTAAGAGCCGTGACATTGTCTTCGGTAGGGCATAAAGGTTCTACAAAAACTTTGAGCTCGCTGATATGAGCGGTTCGCCGCTCGTTATTCTCCCGACCCCGTAGCTCCGCGATCACCGGGGAAGGGAAGTTAACGACTTCGTATGGCCCCGCAAACTTAGGGGCCAACTTGGCTGCAAAGCCCTCCGAGGCTTTGGACAACGGGTGCTGGCGGACGAGAACCAGATCACCGATATTCGGTCGCCAGGGTCGGCGGCGCAGGTTATAGTGCCGCCGCTGATCCTGTGCAGATTTCCCCATCTGATGTCGGACGATTTTGAAGATCTCCACAAGCTCACTAGCCTTTTCCCCCGGATTACGGTTGTGGGCACCCGTGCCCGTTGTCACCTCGTCATAGAGTGCATTTGGTAGTCGGGGTTCTCTGCCCTGGACTAAATAAGCCGGGCTGTATCCAGTGGACTCGGAGTTACTGGTATTTATGGCCAAGGTGATCTCTGGCAGGTGATCGTCCCAGTGGTTGTGTTGATTCCGGGCCAGCTGGGCAATCATCGTTTTTACCGTTCTATTTGCTCTCTCCGTAGGGTTCTCCTGTGGGCAGTATGGGGCTGTAAATTGCTGTCGGACTCCGATATCTTGCAAGTATGTTTGCAATATGCGGCTCGTAAATTGACTCCCATTATCGGTGATCAGTACTTTTGGTGTTCCAAAGCGGGCCAGGATCCTCTCCCTGAAAGCCTTGATTACCCCTTGAGCGGTAGCCTTCCGTTGGGGAACGAGTTCAACCCACTTCGAGAAGCGATCGAAGAAAACCAGCAACATAGTGTTACCATGTTTGGAGCGAGGCAGAGGTCCTACGAAATCGGTGCATACTGTAGCCCATGGCTCGTCCGGTATAGTCACCAGCATCTTTCCCGCTGGAGCGACCTGACTCGGTTTATACTTCTGGCAAGATTCGCATCCTCTGACAAATCGTGCCACGTCACGGAACATCCCCGGCCAATAGTAGCGGTTGCTTACACGGTTGATCGTTTTGCGGACTCCGAGATGTCCGGCTGCTGCCTGACTATGGTTCTCCCGTAACACCCGCTCTCGTAATTGCGTGGCGACGCACAATTTCCAGGGAGTACAATCCTCATCATTCGGGTGCCTTGGAATGTGACGGAAAAGTTGGTCACCTATGATAGCATAGTCTGAATATTTATCTGGGTTGCGCCTGACCTCGTCTTTTCTTCGCTTTAACCAGAGGCAGTCGGATGTGGTTGTGGTGTCGTTCTCCACTGCTCGTTGTAACAGCTCCATCGGCTGTCGGGACAGGGCGTCAGCGACCACGTTCTGCTTGCCTTTTCGATACTGCACTGTGAATTTGTACTGTTGGAGTTCCAGGGCCCATCGGGCAAGGCGTCCGGTAGGGTTATCGATGGAGTTGAGCCACTTCAGCGAAAGGTGATCCGTAATTACGTGAAAGTGGTAACCCTCGAGGTATGGCCTCATCTTACGGATGCCCCAGATAATGGCCAGGCACTCTTTTTCCGTGGCGGTATAATTTTTCTCCGCCCCGTTGAGGCTTCGGCTTGCGTAGGCTATGACCCGCTCCCCATCGTCGAAATCTTGCGTTAATACTGCCCCTAGGCCGTAGTCACTAGCGTCCGTCTGTAACTTAAAAAGTTTCTCGAAATCCGGACAAGCCAACACAGGCGCCTCTGTAAGCTTCGCCTTCAGAAGTTCGAACGATGTCTGCTGTTCCTCTGTCCACCTCCAATGTTTACCTTTCTTTAACAGTGCTGTCAAGGGCTGAGCGATAGCGGCAAAATCGGGTACGAAGCGACGGTACCAAGATGCAATACCCAGAAACCTCCTTACTTCTCGCAGATTACCAGGGGTTGCCATCTCCTTAATAGCTGCTACCTTGTCGGGGTCGGTCTGAATACCTTCCCCACTAACCACATGACCAAGGTACCTTGTTTCTTTTTTGAAGAACTCACACTTGTCCGGATTGATCTTAAGATTGGCTGATCGGAGGCGCCGAAAGACCTCACGCAAGTTGTGCAAATGTTCATCCAACGTTCGTCCGGTTACGATGATGTCATCTAGGTACGCAAATGCAAACGGTTCTAGATCGGGCCCGATGACGCTGTCCAGTGCCCGCTGAAATGTGGCGGGGGCTGAATGTAGACCGAAAGGCATCACCCGCCACTGGTACAGGCCCCGTCCGGCTACGGTGAAAGCGGTATACTTTTTGCTGTTCTCCTCTAAGGGAATTTGCCAATACCCATCCTTCAAATCAAGACTACTCACATATCGGGCATCTCTGAGTCGGTCGAGGATAGTTGTGATCCGTGGCAGAGGATATGCATCGGGGTCGGATTTACTGTTTAGGTGTCGAAAATCTATGCATAGCCTCCACGAACCGTTTTTCTTGGGGGCAAGGGTGATCGGCGAACTATAGGCACTTCTAGATGGTTCTATGCAGCCATTGGCCAGCAGTTCGTTCACCTTGGCGTCAATGATAGCTTGCATGGCCGGGTTCCGAGGAGCATATCTGATCTTGAAGGGCCGGTCATCTGTCATCACGATGCGATGGCGGGCGGCTGTGGATAGTCCGCGTAGCTCCCGGAACTTCTGGAGTTCTTCCTCAATAAAATTCTTAATTCTATCTTGGTCCTCGGGACTATGATCACTTACCGGGATATGTCCTGCGGAAGGCCCATCAGGTCCAGTTGGTGAGACCGATGTCACGGTATTTTCGAGCACAGGGGCCCTCCCTGCGTCCACGGCAGCTTCTGGCAGTTCGGGTGCGGACTTTAAGTGGCGGATGATCTCGTAGTTGGACTGTGTGGGGTTTTGACTTGGTCGTTGCCGGAATTCGCATGTTAGTCCTGCGATCGTAATTTTAGTTTCGCAGCGTTCAAGGAACCGCAATCCAATAATGAAATCTTCTGGTGAATTGGACATGACAAGGAGTTTTGTCTTAATCGTTCGATCCCCCAACGCTACCTCATGTTCCAGAGCATGGGTGATATGTCGTATGGAACCGTCTCCTAGCGTTACCAAGGTTTCGTACGGCTCCAGTGTGGATACCTCCTGCAGCGTGTTGACCAAGTTCTGGCTCGCAAAGCAACTCGTGGCTCCGGTTGTCGATTGTGGCGGCTACCAGACGTCCCTCCAGGATAACGTTAGCGATCAACTTTGTGGCGGTGTACTTTAAAGAAGTTCTTAGTTGTGGGGGGGTACTGTTCCGAGGACCCGCACTTCCCCGTTCTGCGCGGATCCGACGCTCGTTTCCCGCTCGGCGGCAGCACTGGATCGTTCGTACGTTTCGTCGACCACATTCCCAGCAAAATAGAATACTCTCGTTCTGGCATTGGGCCGAAAAGTGACCCCTTTGTCCGCAATTACGGCACGCGTCCCGGGGATTGGGAATAGCCTCATTCTGCTGTTGCAGACCCTCCTCTGGTGCCAGCAAGCGGTGGTGTTCACCGGGGTGCTGGGGCTTGACAGGAATACACTCAAGATCGGCCGCCATTTCCAGGAGTTCGTCCAGGGAATCGAAATCCTTTCGGCGGATGTACCACAGGTACTCGGGAAGGGCGTTGCGGAATATACGCTCAAGCTTCTGTATCTCGGTATACCCGGTATGTCGCATAAGGTTCTGCATGGCAAGCGTGTAGTCCTTGAACGTCTCACGGATTCTTTGATGGCGCTTCCTGACTTCATCCTCTAAGCGCTCGAAATACCGGGGTGGTAAAAAGAATTTTAGAAAATCCTTCTGGAATGCCGACCATGTGACCCAATACCGATTGTTATTTCGATACCATATGAGTGCCTTGCCGACGAGGATTTCTGGCATCATAGCGGGCATGGTGTTGATGTCAATGGCATACATGCGTGCCAACTCCTCGATTCTCTCCACAAATTCTAGCGGCTGGGCGACTCCGTCAAACTGGACTCCCCATTTTCGGATCTGGTCAGCCCTTGATTTCAGGTCGGAACCACCAGCGGCCGGGGGCACGGGAATCTGGATCGATTCGTATTCATCGCCTTGATTGTTTGGCGGGTTCGGAATCTCATCCTCCTTCTGCTGTTTTCGAGGAGAGTATATCTTATTCTCCATATTCGAGGTTGTCGGGTCATGCTTGGTTTGTATGGCTAAAAGTCTGGTGATAATTTGGGGCTCATGTTCCCCGCCCACGAATTGAACGAGTCGTTTGCGTAACTCGTCGACGTTTCCTGATGTTTCCAGCCTAAACTCGCTAAGGTAAGTAATCAGTTCGTCCTTTCTTAAGGAATATACCCACGATGTACGTAACATGATGAACGGGTATGAAAAAAACGTAGTAGTGAAAATATCTAGAGTTTCTTCTTCAAGCTAAGTGATCTGGTAACGATATCAACAACCTTAAACTCTTTGTCCCTGCTCGGGCGCCACTGTAACGACGAGATTTCCTCCGTTAGCTGAGGTAAGCTCGCGGGGGTAGGGATCGTCACAGATATTTATTTGTGTCAGTGACAAAGAGTAAAAGTCGTGGTTTAAACGTTATAAAGCGTACTTTATTTTCTTAATCTAATTACCAGAACACTTAAGCTAAAATACAAAGAAAGGGAAAGAATGGTTGTTTAGGATGGACACTGGCCCTGAAGTTTTCTACAGGAAATACCCTCAGGTGACCAACGCACGGCACACACGTGAGGGGAGGCGACCTACGAACGGCACACACTCCGACGGCTTCTTCGGGAATACCCTCAGGCGACCAACGAACGGCACACACTTGAGGGGAGGTGACCTACGAACGGCACACACTCCGATGTTGTCCTTAGCGGTACCCTCAGGCGACCAACGAACGGCACACACTTGAGGGGAGGCGACCTACGAACGGCACACACTCCGACGGCTTCTTCGGGAATACCCCCAGGCGACCAACGAACGGCACACACTTGAGGGGAGGCGACCTACGAACGGCACACACTCCGATTTTATCCTTGGTAGTACCCCCAGGCGACCAACGAACGGCACACACTTGAGGGGAGGCGACCTACGAACGGCACACACTCCGATGTTATCCTTGGTAGTACCCCCAGGCGACCAACGAACGGCACACACTTGAGGGGAGGCGACCTACGAACGGCACACACTCCGATTTTATCCTTGGTAGTACCCCCAGGCGACCAACGAACGGCACACACTTGAGGGGAGGCGACCTACGAACGGCACACACTCCGATGTTATCCTTGGTAGTACCCCCAGGCGACCAACGAACGGCACACACTTGAGGGGAGGCGACCTACGAACGGCACACACTCCGATGTTAACAGGACCTTTGAGGGATACGGCAGGATACTCCCAGGACGTCAAAAAACCTTCGCAGGATGTCGCAGGACCTTTGAAAGATACGGCAGGATACCCTCAGGATGTCAAAGGACCTTCGCAGGATGTCGCAAGGATGACACAGGGCCTTTGAAGGATACGGCAGGATACTCCCAGGATGTCAAAGGACCTTCGCAGGATGTCGCAAGGATGACACAGGACCTTTGAAGGATACGGCAGGATACTCCCAGGATGTCAAAGGACCTTCGCAGGATGTCGCAAGGATGACGCAGGACCTTTGAAGGATACGGCAGGATACTCCCAGGATGTCAAAGGACCTTCGCAGGATACGGCAGGATATCTAAGGGTGGAAGTGACCTATGACGGCACGCTTCCTTTTCAGGCTAAGTCCTTGAGAGCTAAAAGAAGACAGAGTGATTAATAAGTTTACCTTGTGTTCTCGACCACGGCTGCAGACAACTGATCACGATTTGTGTGATGCTGCGCTTTATATACCCTCTAACTGCAACGAGGGTCGTTTGAAAATTATTAGGCCAAATAACATTAAGTGCAAGACTCATTCAAAAGTAATTTATTTAATTCCTTTTCCAATAATTGTAAAATTCATAATTTCAAATGCATTGTAATTCAATTCAGTATAATTCAGTAATTCAATAGTTCATTATAATCCAATTTAATATAATTCAATTAAGTTCAACAATTAAATTTAAAAACAACTCAATTCCATAATTCGCTTTACGTATTATGCAAGGGTGTCGGCAGAAACGAGGGTCCCGACTTCTGCCGTTACAATACTGCACAACGTTTTTTTAAATAACTTTTTACTTATTGTGTTCGTTATTTTCCGAATTGTGATGTCTATATCGCGAAACAACGCTTTAATCTGTTAAACAAAATCCGCGAAACACGTCAAATTTGAAAACATTTGTGCCCTTTATGTTGGCTATGCATCGTTATTGTCTAAGTACGGTCAAATTTTAGGTAACTATTAATTTTTAATTTAATTAAATAAAAAGAGGATTATGCAAAAAACTTTTTGGAAACAGCAAAAAAATAAAATCTCGTTACTTTATATTTTTATGAACTAATGTACTGCTAGGGTAGCTAACATCTGATAGTTGCAAAAAAAAGTCAGAAGTTATAACCCTAGTGCACACAGAAACTTTCGACTTAGTAGGTCGTTGTGGTGTAATGGTAAGCGCGTTGGACTGTTACACAGATGGGTTCGATTCCCGGTGAGGACAACATAAATTTAGAAAAATAATATGTATGAGTTTTCTATCACTTATATGTATAGCTGTAAAACAATGAATCAGGGCTATGAAACAAAAAGCTTAAATAAATTCGCCAACTTTACATCAGGTGGCGAGCAACAACTGTTCTAAGACTTATCATCGCAATTACAGTGTTGCCATGTTTGAAGCCCTTCATATTTCACCACCTTTCATCTCTAAACTATCCCCTTGCCAAAGAAAGCAACACATTAATTAATGGGAAGAATTTCCTGAGTGTTGCTTCGCTTAAAAAAAAAAATATATAATCTTACGAAATTTAATATGTGTCTTAATACAGTTTTATCAGAGAAATGAGCCCATATAATTATATATGTTTCCATTCGTTTAGTTTTAATTTGATAATGTCAGATTAAATTACATCCGAATAATGGCGCAATACAATTTAATCCGATTTTATATAGCGGTATTAATTTATATCTGAACTGATACTAATATATACAAAATAAGCTATAGTTGTAGCTGGTTTTTGATTTAAAACTTCATTAAAATCTGAAATAAATGCAGAAATGTTTTACTTTTAAAATTTAAAAAAATTTGAAACCAAAAGTTTATTTTTCGATCTTTTAACATAAATTATGATGTAAGCAAGATTATTTAAGTTCAAGATCTTTTGTTAAACCATGCAATTTCTATTTATTAATTAAAAAATTTCTTCATCCGCTAATTTAAAGCAGACTTTATCTACTGACAAAGGCAGAAATAATTACCGTCAAATACGTGTTTTGCTTCAACGTTATTAATCATTTGCGACCTTAGCCAAAAGTTTACGACTTTATAATTTGTAACAAATTCCTTTCCATTTGGACATTTCATTTTATTCAAACCCCTAAAAAAAAAAAAAAGTTGTTTGAGAAAAAACTTTGAAAATGAAGTTATAATGAAAATGAAGATTTTATTGAATTTAGGTACTTATACCATTGAATAACGAACAAGGTATAAGGTGTAGAAATTTAAGAACCCGAAAGAAATCAATTCAAAATACCAAAATTGTGGTAAATTTTGTGTATATAAATATACACAAAATTGTACGATTCTATTTGTAATACATATTTATATCCAAAGTATGATTGACAAATTGTCTAGGTTGACTCTGCATGGGGTAATATACAATTTTATCCAAAATTAAATTGTGTTTTTTTAAATATGATATATATATATATATCTAAATATATATTATTTTGTATTTTGCAATGTCCATGTATATATAATAGGCCGGGTCGATTTGTATGGAGGCAAAAAAATCGCTCAACGTTCAAAGAAAATCGTATTCTAGGGATCAGAATAAGAAACTTTGCCGAATGAACCATACCTCTAAAACGAATTCTGATGTCCCAACTTTTGACCCGTAGGGTCAAATTTTAAAAAATTTCACTTTTACCCATTTAGAGTGCCCCAATCGAATCCAACCCAATCGAATATAATTTATACATTCATCTGCTAGAGCGTCTTCCGGAGAAAAATAGACCCTAATCTTGGAAAGACTCCTCCTACTTTCTGAAATATCTCTATCCCGAGATTTGTACATTTTGCTATAAAAACACGGCTAAAAAGGCCCTCTTTCAACTTAAATTTCAACCCCTTAACGGTCACCTAGAATGATGATTTATGCATTAATCTGCTAGCGCGTCTCCCGGAGAAGAAGTAGCTCCAATAATCTTGGAGAGATTTCTCCTACTTGCTGAAATATCAAAGTAGGCTTTTTCAAAATTTGACCCTTTGTGTCAAAAGTCGGGCATCAGAATTCGTTTTAGAGGTATGGTTCCTTCGGCAAAGTTTCTTATTTTGATCCCTAGAATACGATTTTCCTTGAACGTTGAGCGATTTTTAAATCGACCCGCCCTAATATATAACGTATTTATTAATTGCATTAGTTTTAGCGTATTCTAAATGCAATATACAATTATATATTGAGAGAGAGCCGAAAATACAACTATAAATTACATCATATTAAAACTTTTCAACAAAATTAATTTTATATATGAATTTATATAAGTATGTTCGGTTAAATACACTGGCAGAGAAAAACTTATAAGTGTATGTTAAATAATGTATTATTTTCGTTTTAATTCGGGAAATTAAAGATTTGTAACCGTCCAAAAAACTACTTATTTTCTATATGTGAACTTAAAAGTTTCAGATTTTGCAGACAAATTAAAAATCAAATATCCCATATAAATTGCCTGACACAAGGAAACTTTTCCGATTTGTTCCCTTTAAACTTAATAAAATTCGAATAGGTGATAAAGGAGCAAACAAACATGGTAGACGTAGTTTTCAGCGGTCCAATCCCATGTTTTAGGGTCTAAAAGTGGCGGCGAAATTTAACACATCTTTGTAAGAAAATATGTTTAAAAATTAGGAAATTAATATTTATTTAAAAACAGTGTTAAAATACTCGAGAAACATACATTTTGAAAGCCTTTTTTACACTATGTCGTGGACCCAGGCTGCCAATTATTTGAAATATTTTAAATATTGGTAAACAAATTATTCACTTTTTCGCCTTTGTCATATATCCGACTTTTTTAAGATCGGAGGGCTATACTCCATGTCTTGTATTAACAAGATCGTAAATTTTCCAAGGCAGCGTTTAAGCTCACTAGTATGATTGTAGTCTGAAAGAAATAATGATATAGGAAAAATATACAATTGGAAAATTTAAAAATATACCTGACTTCACCCAGGTCTTATTTAAACTAAATTATATAGTTTTCGAATCACTTTGATTCATATTTTGTATGATTTCAGATGCTTTCCAAGCTTTCTTGTTTGTTTACCCTTCATTTTTAACTTTTTCGTCAATAATTACAATTTACTTTAATCAATTTTTTAAATAAAAACCCTTTAAAATGTCTAAAAAAACAACATCATTATAACACAAGGACTAGTTTAGCTGCTTAATTTTAAAATGTTGAATTTTAAGGAGCGCCAATCGAAATTTGTTTACATTTAGTCTAAAAAAAAATTGTGAAAATTTGAGTCAAATAGGACTACGTTAACACATAATGCAAATCGATCAAAATTTGAGGCTTACATTTATTTCGAAAACTTAAAAAAATAGTCTGGTTGCTGAACACGAGTCGCTTGAATATATTTTGAGATATCGTAATATATATCGTAAACAAATATTGAAAAGTATGTTACCAGATGGGTGCGTAGGAAACCAAAGTAAAAAATAAATGGCACTGTAACTAAAGTATCAACATTTGAAATTACACCCTAAGGCACAGGTAGACTTAAGTTTGGGTCCTAGTGGTATATCCGTAGTGGTATCTCCGTTTTAAAAGATAATATCAAAATACACAGAAAAAATTATTCTCAAAAATATTCAAATATATTTTTGTTCGATTTCAAACTCATTTTCAATTAAATTTTTAATTATTTTTATTAACTGTTTAATTTTAAATGAATTTGGTTTAAACAAAATTTGCAGTTTTTATAACGTATAAAAAACAACATAGAAAAAAATGCAAAAATTTTAAAAAATCACCAAAATTAAAAAATCAAATAAAGTAAAAAATTCGATTTTTTTTTTAAATTTTGGAGATTTTTTCAATTCTAGCTATTTTGTTTTAACTTTAGAGGTTTTTCAAATTTTAACGTTTTTTTTTTTTTAATTTTGGAAATTTTTTTTAAATTTCTGGAAATGTTGAGCAGACTTGGGCGACGTTAATTACATTTCAAAATTGTTCACTAATGAAATTTTTCTATATCATTAATAATATCAGACATACCCTCACACTTGAGAGCTTAATCGCTTCCTTGGCAAATTTGCAAAATCTTTAAAACCAAACATGGGGATTAGTAACGACATCTGGGTATTTAATTACAGGGCAATTACTCAATTACACCCAATTACATGTAGTTGAACATAAAAAAGTAATTGGCCTGTAATTAAATACACAGATATTGGAATTATGTCCCATGTCTGGTATTGACAAAATTGAAAATTTCCCAAGAAAACGTTTAAGCCCACAAGTGTGAGCGTAGGTCTGAAATTATTAATGATATAGAAAAATTTCACAAGAGAACGATTTTGAAATGTAATTGACGTCGCACAGTGGTCAATTTCGCGAGATAGCGGTCAAAACTCTATAACTTTTGACCGGATTGGTATTTTTTTACGCAATTTGTTTTGTTCAATAGGAGGGACTTTAAGCTTCAGTTTGCGTGTTCAAACGTAAAATCGACTGATAGGAACTTAAGTAGTGTGGAGTTAAAAATGCATTTTAATTTTTTGTTGAGCTTCCATGTAAAAGTTGAATATTTTGACATTTTAAATAGGTATTTTTTTTATAATTTCTTATTTTCTTCAATCGTATTTTACAACCAATACTTATTTATTATTCCTAAACTTAATTTTGGTCAGAAAATGCCAACATTTGGCCCCTGACATTTATTTAGTCTCAATATTCACAGGGGCCAAAGGTTGGTTTTTTTGGAAGAAAGCTAATTCTTGTGATGATTAAACTGAAAAATAACACTGAAATTCCCAACAATATCAATACCATTTGGATATATTATATACAGAACACAACATCGATTAAATTTTAAGTAAACTTTTACTATTGATTTAAAGTGCACATATATTTTATTTAAATGTATTAATAAAAATTTATACTAAAATTAGAAACAAATTATAATCTTTAAACTAGTATTAATTAAACAATATTAGTAAAAATTTCTTCCAAATAGCTTTGATTTTCATTTTGCAGTAGTTGTTTAGCTTCTTCATCTAACTCTAATGAGGTTGATTTCCATTTTTGTCGAATACTGGACATATATGGGTCTGATGTGCACAACAAAATATTAATAAGATCTTCATTAGTACAATATCTGGAAATTTTTCTTGTATTGTGCTCGCGAAAGAATCTGTAGTCTTTGTTCCTTTTTTCTTGCGCTTCTTCTGAGAGATCTCCAATTGGAAGCATATTGTGCTGATACCACATAATTTGAGAGTTAACAGGTACTGGCAATAATATAACAGGTACTTGGTTTTACCAGTTATTTCCATTGGTTTTAAATTTATTTGCAATTTTCAGGTATTTAAGTTATGTAATATTAGATGGCAATAAAATCATTTTTTACCTTTTCCAAATGAATTGCCAGATACCACATAATTTGACAGTTCTATTGTCATTTTTGTCAAAATTTTGATACACCCTTCTATGTGGACTAGGTCCAAATATGGGCCAACTTCTCCTAATTTCAACAGAATTATTTTTTGGGTCAATAAGAACTCTTGTACAAAATTTCATCAAAATATATGCATAATAGCCACTTTCACATACAAATAACTTCTCAAAAAATATGACGTGCATTTGTACCGAATATCTTACTTTGGGTCAGAAAAATTGCTGTAGCTCAAAAAGTGCAGTCCCGATGCATGAACATGTATATATAGGAATGTAGGGGAGAGTTAGGACTACAAAATAGTAAATTTGTGTTTTGACTCAGCTTGACTCACAGGAGTTGTGCTCTATGAAGGAGGAAATTTCCGAGAAATTTGACCTTTTTTTAAAAAAATATTTAAATTGTTCTGAAAACAGTAGAACTTCATTTTTTTTTATCAGTAATAGGAAATAAGTTAAGTTACAACACAAAATTTATTTCGTCCAAAAATCTTGAAAAACAAAAAAGTTATGATCATTTAAACTTTAAAAATTAACTAAAAATATCATAAATTACTAAATTTTGAAAAAGCCCATTTTGGACCACCCTGTTCTCAGTGAAATAGTTGAAATAGAGTTCTAATTTTTTGGCTCCTGAGGTTTACTACTGTCTACTTTCATATGAGTCTAATAACTTTAAAATCGGAGAACAAAAAAAAAGGAGTTTTGGCCGCTATCTCAAAATATTGACCACAGTGCGTCGCCCAAGTCTGATGTTGAGGATTGTGTCTTAAATTTCTTTGATTTTTTTTTTTTTAAATTTTGATTTTTAATCCTCAAAATTTATTTTTAATCGTTATTCGCTATCATGTTTTAAAAATTGTTCGCTCAAAATTTCTTTTTGTTCGTTCGATTGAGCGAATAATTTTTATTCGAGTGACAACCCTAATTACCACTTACGATTTTTTTGTTTGGATGTAGGAACTCATGTATGCTTACATACATGACATATATCTGCATACATGCTGATATATGAAACATACATATATGCTGATACATGAAATCATGTATGTTCATTAGGGCGGGTCGATTTGTATGGAGGCAAAAAAATCGCTCTAGGTTCAAGGAAAATCGTATTCTAGGGATCAAAATAAGAAACTTTGCCGAAGGAACCATACCTCTAACACGAATTTTGATGTCCAGACTTTTGACCCCTAGTGTCAAATTTTGAAAAAGCCCACTTTGATATTTCAGAAAGTAGGAGGAATCTCTCCAAGATTATGGGATACTTCTTCTCAGGGAGACGCGCTAGCAGATAAATGCATAAATCATCATTCTAGGGGTAAAATTTAAGTTAAAAGTGGGCTTTTTTAGCCGGAGGAGTCTTTTCAAGATTAGGGTCTCTATTTCTTCTCCGGAAGAAAAAGAGTATAAATATATTCGATTGGGTTGGATTCGATTGGGGCACTCTAAATGGGTCAAAGTGGGATTTTTCAAAATTTTACCCTACGGGTCAAAAGTCGGGACATCAGAATTCGTTTTAGAGGTATGGTTCCTTCGGCAAAGTTTCTTATTTTGATCCCTAGAATTCGGTTTTCCTTGAACGTTGAGCAATTTTTAAATCGACCCGCCCTAATGTTCATATATTACCATATACTGTCATTTTTACCTGGGCTTATACATTTTTATGTAGACAATATTTTTTTTTTCTTAAAATTTACCTTTCTATGAAAAAAATTCTTCTCTCGAAAATAAATATACTCACATATTCAACAATTAATGACGATTAAAATGCATGTGATGACCGTTTTATGTTAAAAAATCCCTAGATTAATTGTTTGTTCAAAGTTAACAAAAAAATATGTTAAACATATTGCTGTTACATCATAATGATTATTCTTAGTTATATCAAAGAGACACGAAAACGTGACAAAACTGAAAATGTATATTTTTCATTCCAACAGCCCCACTTCCTTCCTTTGTTTGTTGTCACATCGACCTTCCATTACTTTAACATAGAATTTATACATCATTTGTTAAAAAAAGCGAAAATCCTTAAAGAATGGTGCAAGCTAAATATGGCTACATTATATTGACCCTAGTTTACATCACATTTCGTTACATCTAAAACTTTTCATTTCCGTAAAAATTATTAGAATCCGTATTCAAATGCAATTTCTAAATATTTTAGGTTTTGCAACTAAAATTCAGTTGTATTAACAGAATTTTGTTCTGGATATCAATATTCAGTTGTGCCAACCGATTATAGTTGAAATAGCAAACATTTTCGCTACACTCAAAAAAATAAGTTAGTACAAAAGTTAGTAAAACGTCTTGTAAATCAGGTATACTATTTTTTAGCAAATTTGTTTGCTAAAATCGTGTTTTCAGCTAAAATTTTTGTTATACTTATTCAGCACTTAACTGTTTTATACTAATGCTTTACTAATATACTAATGTTTTACTAATTAATTTTGCTATAAAAAATTGTGCTGATAAGCACATTAATAGTGTGGACGACAACCAGATTGATGTAGCGGCATGTCAAGATGTAATAGAGAAGAGGAAAATGTTACTAAAAAGTACAACTCTAATAAGACATATAAAAAAATCAACCATGGAAGACTTTTGTATCTGTTTTTCATACATAAAACAAAATTGAGGATTAAAACAACTTAAATTTTGCGTTGTCACCGGCTTGTGAAAATAATTGTCTAATAATAAAATAAAAGACAAAAGTTAGTTTGTACTCTGGCTCAAGTAATATTTTTTACAGTTATATTAGTTTTTTGTTTTTATATACATCGAGATTATTTTTATGTTATTTTCAATTTATAACGAGCTTTCAACCTCCGTATATTTACAAAAATAAAGCAAATCAAACATATTAGCTAGGTTGATACTAGTATTTCGATCTGGCTAAAGATCTCATCAGAACCCGAAGTTTTAGAAAAGTTAAAGCCTCCATAATAGGCAGAACTTTAACAAAAAACCTATTAATAATCAAACCTAAAGATTTTGCTGACATTAGCAATTTTTTTGCTAGCACCCTCCTGACTAAAATTTTGCTGAGTCAGCAAAATTTTTTGCTGACTTTACAAACTTTTTTTTTGAGTGTATGTGTATTTGCTTTTATTGGAATTTGAAATTACATTAACGATTAGCAGTAAATTAACGATTAGCTGTTAAAAAACCGTTAAAATTACGGGTTCACGGGTAATTGCTATTAAATGGGAATTATTTTTTGATGTGCTTCCATTTAAGAATTTCTTGGTTTTCATCTGAAAACAATATTTGCAATCTTCACTTTCTATTTTATAAACACTCACAGAAATAAACCTGTAAAAATAGCTGAAAAAGTTAATTAAAATTAGTTAAAAATTGCGTTTCTGAAAAAACTGCTGAAATTAGCAGAATATTAATAAAATAGGAATGTAGTGTGGTCAAATTGGCAATTTGAAATTGCGACCAAATATAATTTCTGGTAGACAGACTAAAGACAAGGATACACATGACACACATTCGGTAATTTTTTATGGTTCCCTTTTCTTATTGCATAAAAGGGGGTTTATATGTGATATTTTGTTATATTTTCGTTTCTAGAACTATCTAGGTTATTTGTCTTCCTTTGAAAGATGCCATCATTTAGCAACCATTGATGTAAGTAGTTAAAAAATAAATTCTTTTATGTTATATACACTCAAAAAAAGTCTGTAAATTTTTCATTGTCTCATTGACTTTTACAATAAAAAGTTAAAATTTATTTTAAATTTTACAATAGCAATTTACAATTGACGTTTTATTAATGTCGGAAACAGTTTTTCCGTCTGATATTAATATGATATTTGCCGAAATTAGTCTTGAAATGGTGTAGTTGCAGTTTCTTTGTAAATTGTAATAGAAAACTAGAAAAAAAGCAATTGTACAAATTTATTTCGCACCATTTTATGATGAAATTAGTTCCGATTTCTGTATGCTAACTAAAATTGAAACCTCACAATGGTGAATACTCAGATTTGAATGAAACTTGGATATGCTGTAAAGGAGAAAAAAAAATAGACACGTATTTTTGAATGCTTCTAATCTCATGTCTAGGTGTTAATTACCCAAATTGACGTTTTTAAATATATTTCTCATTTAAGTTATTAAACTGGGTACCAAATAAAAGGTATTTTAAAGACACATCCTCTGATATATAACCTAACATTTTTGTTATTCAAGAAAACTTCTCTCGACTACCACATTTGTACGGAATGTTTTTGTTGGTTTGCGTTCAAATGAACATATAATAATGCATATTTAATTTTATTGATGGGGTGTCACAACTTTTTCAAAATTTTGGTAATCGTTTGGCATTTAAGAGACTTTTCCCGAAGAGCTTTTATAATCCATATTTTAAATATTTCAAATAGGTGGCAATACTTGGCAATATGGGTGTTAACATTTTGTTTCGAGTACTTTAATACTGCGTTCAAAAAAATCTGAATTTCTTAAAAATATTGTAATTTTGTATAAAAAAGATTTCCATAAATACCAATATTGTGGATATGGCGATACCATATATAGACCTAAATTTAAAGACTCCGCGAAATATAATTAAATTAAGAATAATTGTATAAAACTTAATGAATAACAAAAATAAAACAAGAAAATTTAACAATTTTGGATCTTTAAATGGTTATTGTAGAGCAGGGGTGCCCACGGCCTATGCGCTTGGTACTCATTTGTTTTTGTAAAAACACTTAGCTATAGGCTGTGTATTTTAATACACATATAGAGCGCTCAGCACTAGCAATACGAAATACACAAACAACTTTGTCTTATTAGTTTTTTTGTCGTTCTTCACTTTATACACGCAAGCGCAAAGCAACAACACTTTCGTATGCTTTGCTGGTAAACATTGAAATATTTTTTTCTTTTTTCTTTGTATGTATTGGTTTTTACAACAAAAAATGTTGAATAAAAATTAGTTTTTCTTTAAATGTATTGGTGTTTGCTCTTCCATAAGGAACTTTTGGGCACTCCTGTTGTAGAGTAATCGTAAACCAACCTTAAAATATGAGTTAACATCAATACGTAAGATAGGAAATAAGCAATATTATACCGGTGTTCTGCCGACATATTCACTTATAGCTAAGACCAAAGAGTATATACAAATAGAGAGACTACACTTTCCACGCCTCTCAGCAACAAAATACCGAACTCGGTCAAGCAAATGAAAACATTATTTTACAGATTTACCATTTATGATTTTTAATAAAGGCTTGATTCAAAAAAAATAACCTAAATTCGTAAAATAGCAAACCAAAACGAAAAAAAACGACATAACTTTGGGGTTACTTCTCTCCGTACTGTACTCTCTCTGAATTAAATATTAAAAAAAATTTGCGAAAAAAAAATCGGAAAACTTTTTTTAATACGAAAATTTAGTATTACATATCATAAAAAATTCCGTTTTAAGTTTTTATTAATTTTTAGCTTGGTTTTATTCTCAGATAATTACAGGGCAGATAACTGTTTAGAAAAAAATTAGAAATTAAAATGTGATTGAGAAAATTTTTTCCAAATTCCGTACAGAATAACTTTCTAGATATACTTAAAAACCTGTAAATTTTCCCGGAACGCGACCGATATTATTATTTTCATTGCCGTTTGAATGAAATTTACTCTATATAAGAGGACGGTCCCAAAATTAGCCGACCTAACAAAGAAAACACAACAAATTTGGGAAAAATGTTTCTTTATTTCTCAACATAATCTCATTTTAGCTCGATACACTTTTCCCAGCGGTTTTTACACAATGTGAAGCATGATAACAATTCTTCGTCAAAATCTCGTTTTTTGACTTTTGACAGTCTTTTAGTAAATGAGCGATATAATCATGTAGCGGGTTAGTGCGAATTAGTAGAAAAATTGCTACCAATTTTTGCTAACGAAACTTCCTAGTGGCCTGGCGAAGACAAAATAAGACTGTCTGCACTTGTTCAGTGGAGTATGTCTATTTTATCAGTCAGCGGACAAGTACTATTAATAAATTAAATCCGCTTAACCCACAGCTGTGCACAGCAATGCCAAATTGTTCTAGTTCTGCGATAAGTCCTACTTAAAAATGTCACGGGTAAGGTCCATTGAGGTCAATTGATGTTAAGAACCCAAAATCCATAAACTTATACATATATATAATGTCAAAAAATCTTTTGTTTTCATAAACGATAAGTTTTAAATTCTTTGTAATTGGCACAAGATGACATTTTGAAAAAATGGACATCCCAAAAGCATCCTTTTTTGATAATAAAACGAGTTTTATTGAGATTAAAGCGTTGGGTTAAAAAAAACCTCCCTTGTAAGTTTTTGTTTCAGTCCAACACGATCAGGTGCTCACATGATTTTATGTTTGTTTACACTTTATAGAAATAAATTATAAAATATTTGTGTAAATGTAATAAATTAATGTCATTGCTTCGACATCTTAAAGGCTATTTTATCTTAAAACACGAAATAAAAAAGTTATCTCAAATATATTTTTTGCAAATATATTTTTGCAACTTAAAAAACACAAAAACATGTCTACCCTCGACCACGTGTGAAGAACAAGTGAAAATTTTTCTGACATGAAAGATGATCAATAACTGCACAAATTATGGAAAGGAACATTTTATTAACTCGTTTAAATACAGCGTAATTCGGGGATGGCATATGAGCCGAAGTGACGAAACCTACCCCTTTCAACTCCACTAATGTTGCCAAATTAAGTTGCTAAACATTTAGTATGCAATTAGCCTTTAGATGTAATTCAGTTGTATGTATTTTAACTGCAATTTCAGTTGTTTTACTCAGGAAAATAGTTTTCAATGTTGTTAACATTGTTTTTGTAAACATCTTACAAAAACTACTGCATTTTGTTTACATTTACTTTATGCAGTTTTTTCGAATTTCGTAATACATTCATTTTGAAATGTGTGTGCCATTCTTTAGACTAAATATACTGATCGCAGTTTACATAAAATTTTGGTTAACACGTTTAAGTTAACTTTTTTTTTTATTATTTATTTTTGACTTTTTGTTAACAGTGCAATGTTGTGCAGATACATATTTGAGTTTATTTTCCAAACTTTGCTTGAACCCCACTTTATACATACACAAATAAAGTATAGCTTAAGTATATATGTATGTATTGTGTATGTGTATTGTCATACATACAAAATTGTATATTTAGAAAATCTTAAATATTAACAGTTCATTTTTAACATTTTTGTTAGTTTTTCTTCTGGGGTTGAAAATATAATAGCTAAAAAAAAATGGTTAACACAACTAAACTAAATATAAATTTTTAAAAATGTTTAAATAAAACTAATCACAAGTGTTTGTGTGGGTGCATATGAGTAAGTTATATTGTAGTTTGAAGCTATTCTTAACCATCATCAGTAGTAAGGAGTACAACATGAATGTTGGTTGTGCAATAAGCACAAAAAAAAGTTCTTCATATAAAAAATATCCCAAGTGGTAGTATTCTAAAGTTTAATGCACTCCTTTTTTCTTCTACTGATCCTACGCATCATATTCTATTAATGTATGAATATTAGGTTGTCCCTTACAACTTGATTTGTCATTACATACCTAGTTTTATTTCAAATGGTTTCAAATGAAAGAGAGCAATTTTTTTCATTGAAGAACATTAACCCGTACAGAATTTTGGCCGAAAATTGGCTATTTTTGATAAAAAGTGTATTAAAAATTTCCGAAATTCAACATTATGAAAAATTTTATTTTTTATTTCATTTATTCCTTAAATATGTTTAGTTAAAAATTACACTGTGATAGTTTTTGACCCGAAAAAAATGAACTTCGATGAATCTTTTTCGAACTATTAGGGGGGAGTCCCCTGAGTGCGAAAGTACATTTGGAAGTGTCAGATTGGCTCCAGTTTTTGAGAAATCGGTATATATCCATTTTTCATGGATATATATTCAGTGCTCCTATATAAGATTAAATATTTGCACTGGATTATAATCAAAACAAAATAAATAAATAAAATAAATATAGCTAAGTCTGCGCTATTTAAAAAATTTCTATTCGACTTTATTAGCTTTTTTTGACTTCTTAGCTTTTTTTTACGGAATGTTTTGACTTTTTCCAAATTTCACGTAATTTAAACCATTAATGTCGATCAAAAGTAACGATTTTTGACCATTTTTAGCCATTTTTTCAGGTCGTTTTACCAAAATGTTCCTAGCATTATGTTTATGTAACGGTTATTTTTTAAATTTTTAATTTTTTTGAATTCATAGTTAATAATATAATGAATTTATCTCAATTTTGCACCACTTTTTGAATAAAAATACTTTTAAATAGCATTTAAACTAGTAAAACTTTAAATTTGTTGTTAAAACAACTTATAAGAAGAACAAACAAAAGACACCAGATTTGAGTCTTTGCTGCTAAAAAGGCTTAAAAATTCACGACGAAAGAAGAAAATAACAAGGATTTTGAAGCTTAACTTGAGGCCTATGTTAGGAAAATTTTGGTAAGACGACCTAAAAACCTGAATAAATGGCTAAAAATGGTTAAAAATCGTTACTTTTGATCGACATTAATGGTTTGAATTACGTGAAATTTTGAAAAAAGTCAAAACATTCCGTAAAAGAAAGCTAAGAAGGCAAAAAAAAACTAATACAGTCGAATAACAATTTTTTAAATAGCGCAGACTTAGCTATATCCATGAAAAATGTATATATACCGATTTCTCAAAAACTGGAGCCAATCTGACACATCCAAATGTACTTTCGCACTCAGGGGACTCCCCCTAATGGTTCAAAAAGGATTCATCGAAGTTCAACCATGTTTTTTTAAAAAAAATTTAAAGATTTTCTAAAATGCCTAATTTGAAGATGTCGTTTGCTATTTACATAATATAATAGTTGTTATTAAAGAAAACAATAATTTGCAAAAATTATAATTCCTGGTTGTATGTGGAACGGCTCCTCTCCAGGTCATTTTATGAAAATAGAATATTATGTAAAAAATTAAACAAAACTTTAATGTTTTCATTAAAGTTTGCATACTTTTGGAAAAGATAACACTTTAATTTTATTAGACTTTAGTTGTTAGAGTTCGTCATGAAAATTTAATTGTGGGATATTGGAATTGGGGTTCTTTTACTACATAGCAAAAAGCGACGTAATTATATGAAATTTGAACTCGGCATACGATTCTATGCCAAAAATTATTTAAAAAAAAAAATCACTTCCCAGTTTTTAACTCATTAAGTCACGCCAAAGATCCGCTGGTCATTTTTCAACCAAACTACGGATTTATACAACTATGCTTCATTAAGAAATTTTTGTCTTTTTTTTTTGCCTTTAAGCGCCCCATAGTGAAAATATTAGCACCCAAAGTTGAAATTTTGACTCAATATAAATCCTAGATGGTTGAAGATATTTTAAAAATTTTAATTTTTGTATAATTCTGTAAACAAATCTTTATTAAAAGATATACATATATAAAAAAAATTATTTTTTTAGTTTAACCGATTTTTATTTTTTTTATAAAAATATGGTGGTTTTTGACCATTTTTGAAAATTTCTTATACGGCAAACATGACATTATTTTTATAAGTGTATTTATGAAGTATTTAAATAAAAACCAACCATTAATTGGGTTAGAACGGCAAAAATTATGAAATATTTTATACTTCGTGTATTGGAAAATGTCATGATCTGATTGATCGGTCAGATTTTCAAAACTTACGTACAATCGATAAACTAATTTTTAGCAGAAGACATACATTTTCATATTTTCTCTTCAACATAACATTTAAAAATCTTTTCTAAAAAAGATCCCATCATAAATGATCACAAATTGATTTTTTCATATAAAAATTTGGCAACTCTGTTTAACAATCTCCATAAAAAATGTTATTCCCTATTGTAGTCGAGGTTAACGTTTTTAAATTACATAATTAGCATTATCCAGTAAAAAAAAATGATGCCGTTTAAATGTGCTGGGTGGGAAAAGGAACACTGTGTCAATAATGAGTTCAAGCAAAAGAGTGGAAGGAAAACACACTTGTTTTCAAAAATTAAAATGTATTACAAACGGAGAATATTGGTACAAAAATGAGTGATATATCTCGAAAATATTAAAAATTAATAAAAATAATTTTGTAAACACACTCACAATGAAAAAGTATTTTGAGCTCCGAAAAATACTACATACATTTTGTATATATTGCATCCCATTAAAAAGTTGTGAATCAGCATTTTAGTAAAGACAGCATTTTAAAAACTTTATAACTTTTTACTGAGTTACTCAGAAAGCGAAAATTTTTCCACCATTTTCCTCAGCTAAAAATGCTTTTTGATTGTGTGGCATAAAAAATACTTTAAAAGTTTTCCGAAAAACTTTGTCATATAAATAAAGCTCTTTTTACTCGGTACGAAAAGGGACCTTAAATAAGTGTTTTTGGCTGCTACGCGCATGTGGAAGCAGTTTGAATTTAAAAAAAGTACATTTTTTAATTGATGCAAGAACTTTTTAAAAAGAAATGATATCGCAAAAAAACAGAAATTTAATACTTTTCTGACTAACTCTTATAATTATGTATACTTTTATTTATAAAAATAGTTAACACTTAGTGGTCTGGGGACAAATAGACCTATAAAATATAGTTTAATTACGACTACAAGAGTGCAAATCTTTTAAATTGCTAAAAAAAAAAGTTTCACTTGATACAAAAATTTATTTTATTCATTTTGCTCCATATAAGGTTAATGTTTTTACTTCACTTAGAATACTGTGTAGGTAAAAACCACTGCAAATGTAGTTAAAAGCAAATAAAATTTCACTTTTTCACTTAAAGAAAAGACGACTTACATTTCATTAAATTCAACTAACATTTGCCATTTGTTTTCTAATGTTCAAAAAATGACTAACAATTGTAGTAAAAATGTACCACATGTTAGTAAAAAATAAACAAACATTTATTTTTTTAAATAACAAAAAACATCTGTAAAAAGTTAATGTAAAATCATAAAAATAAACTACAAGGTTAGTAAAAAATGTAATCTGTTCTACAAATGACTAACATTTACATTAAAAATAAAGAATCTGTATTACAACCTAAACAACTTCATATTTTTAGAGCAGAAGTTCCTTGAGTGTTCTTTCAGATTTTGGGTATGTGACTAACGAATAAACGGAATTCTTTATCTTACCCATCTTACTTTTTAGGGTTAAATTGGTGGCGTCAAAGATGGCTCCAGTTTTATTTTTTCGTTTTTTTTTTTACATTTGTTTCAAATAAACTATTCATAAATAGGTACCAAATTAAAGATATTTTAAAGATATATCTAACGATTTACAAAAAAAAAAATTAAGGGAGTAAATGTTTATTTGTCTTTCCTGGGGCCATTTTGAACCCCACTTAAAAATAACCCTTAAAAACAAGATTGGTGCGATAAAGAATTGCTCATATTCGTTAGTACCCTTTAGTACACTCATGAAAAAAAGTTACTTCAAAAGACTGTTCAACGTATTCTAATTGAGTTAAACAAATTATCTCTGTTGTTATCGTTTCAATCAGTTTTTTGACTAAAGTTATTTGTTATCTCATTTTATTAAATTTCATCTGTTTTTGAACTAATATTTCTACATAAGAAAAGAATTGCTCTTGTAAGTTAGTTTAGTACCTTTTATTACACTTATAAAAAAGTTATTTCAGAAGTCTGTTCAATGTGTTCTAATTGTGTTACGCTCATTTTTAAGTTGTTATAGTTTAAATCAGCTATTTAACTTCAGTTATTTGTGATCTCATTTTACGTCAAGAACAAAAAAATTTTTTTTTTAACTAATTTTTCGAGCTAAAATATAGTAATTCATGATTTTGAAATTTTCAAATTTTGCCAGTTAAATTAATAATAATATTTGTAAAATTTTTATTCGCGAAAATTTACAACTAATTTTTTATAAAAATGGCAAAGATTATCACCTTTCATTTGACACCCAGTCCAAGCAAATCTTTTTAACGGTAATTATAATTTGATATTCTTAAAAACTAAATATTTCTACAATCTTTGCATCCCAAATGATTTAAATAAAAATTAGAATTAAAATCGGTTAATCGACAGAATATACCGGTTTGTCAAAAACCGAAATTTGGTCCAAAAACTGGGTTTTCGGTTAACTGATTAACCGTTTTTGAAACACTAACCCGAATTATAATTTTTTAAATTTTTCTTTTCTTTAATTACAACTATTATATTTTAAAAATAGCAATCGACATCGACAAATTGGACATTTTAAAAAATCTTTATAATTTATTTTTAAAAAAGACGTTTTTACATTTTTAACAAATTTGTTAGTCATTTTTGATTATAGGCTAAAGTGGATTAATTATATGATTATTAATGCTAATGAATAATTTTGAGTATATTAAATGAATAAATGAAATAAAAAATTATATTTATAGTAATTAAATGTGCTAAAGTCCCAAAACTTATTTAACAAATTGTGAAAAGCAATCTGATGTAGGCGTGTCCCTATCCGGATTTCATTCCTGCCTAAGGAAATCTTCAGGGGACTTTGTTATTAGAATTTCTAGAGATATTTGTTATGTTAAATCACAAACTCAATAAGAATTTCTTGTCCTCGTCTAGGAGCGAGATTCAAAATTTAAAATATCAAAGAAAAAACAAAAACAACAACAAAAAATTGTCACAATTGGCTTTGTCATCTTCCAAATACTACTCTGTTTTTTTGACAGACCTAGCAATGTAGTGACGTTTATTCAAGTAAATCAACAATAGAAAATCATATGTTTTCTATTAGTGTCAGTTACATTTAAATTTGCACAAGCACCTGCATATTTGTTATTTAAATTTATTTTCATCGGGATAAACATTAATTGCATTTATAGTAATTAAATGTGCTAAAGTCCCAAAACTTATTTAACAAATTGTGAAAAGCAATCTTTTCAAAAAATCTAATTTTGGAATTTTTAATACAAATACATTTTTTTCAAAATTTGACGTTTTTTGGCCAAAATTCGCAACTGGTTAATGTTTTCGATTTTCTTCATTTGGAAACATTTGCAATATAACTGGGGGGTGCAATTACAGAAAATCGACAAATGATTATTTTAAGGGATATCCTAATGAATATATATTTATATGTATGGATGTATACATCAGTGCATGTGTGTATTCCATATGGTAGTGTTGGTGTTACTGCATCCATTTATGTGTGTGTGTATGCACGAGTGCATGTTTATAATAAACTTTTCTCCAACATTAAGTTTGTTTTACAAACTGACAATTACTGTGAAGTTTTTAAGTGGGTACACAAGAGATTGTTTTTATACTGGCCAGACCAGACCTTAGGGTAGACCAAGCATAAAATATTTTTTTTTAATTTTGAAACTTTAAATTTAAACTTTATAAATTAAATTTTAGCTTTAAATATCAAAGATAAAATCTATGGAAATATACAAAATTTGCGAAACTGCTGTTAATTCAATTAAAATTGCTACACATCTCAGGGAAGCTGTTGGTTGAACCTTATAATACAAAATCAATCGACTCACAAGGATAGTTTTTTTTTCGTTTTGATGTAATTTGGACAAGTGGAAGCGAAGAAAAAATAAAATATTTTTTTTTTTTAAACATATTAACACTATAGAATGACCGGAATTTTTTTGGAATTTTGTGCCTAAAACCAATCAAAACTACTGGTGTTTTTTAAAAATTTGTCAAAATTACATTTTCAACCGATTATTATAGTATCAGCAGCAATATAATCCAGAAGTCTAGCACTTTAAATCTGCTCTTTAAGCATTTCGAAATGTTGCGTTTTTAAGCGATATTTGGAACAGAAAGTAGATATATGCTATTTTTAGTGAATTTTTAATTAGTTTTTTAGTGAAACTTCTTTCTAAATAACCCAGCAAAAACAGACATTACCAAGTAATTAAGAGTGTAAGTAGCGCACGAAAGGTTTCACTATTTACTCGCTTAATTACTTTTGTTCGCGATGTCCAAAACTTCGTGGGTGGTCATTATGCTCCCGCATACAATAAAAATTGAGAATAATGAGTTACGTGATTGGTTGCTCATAGTGAAAGAATAAGTGGTTACTTTAAGCTAAGGAATATGTGGCTACTCACAATGATAGAATAAGTGGTTACCTAGTACTTAAGAAATAAGTGGTTATATTAAATATTTTTTTTTTAATGTTTAAACTTTGTTAAAAATAAACTTTTCCTCCGAAAATTAACTTGTAAAAATTTTCAAAAGAAATTAAAATGTATAACCCAGCAAAACAGACATTACCAAGTAGATTCACTAGTTACCAGGCTATTTACTCGCTTAATTACTTTTGTTCGCAATGTCCATAAATACATGGGTGGTCATTACCCTCTCGCTTACAAAAAAGTGAGAATATTGAGTTACGTGATTTGTTACTCATAGCGAAATAATAAGTAGTTTCTTTAAGGTAAGGAATAATTGGTTATCTCAATAATAGAAGTGGTTACCTGGGAGTTGCAAAATAAGTGGTTACCTTGAAGTTATTTATTTAAAGAATTTTTCAAAAAAAATTAGAAAATAACTAGCTCGAAAAATTTACTTGTAATAATTTTTAAAAGAAATTAATAAATACAATATTAGAATGAAAAATATATGAAATCGATAATTATGTAACCAATTGCCAGTAACTCATTATTTTTCAAATACATATAAGTACTTCTGTAACCCATTATAAGTAAGTCATTATTTGGTATTTATATTATAGCAATGTCTTTCGCTGTAGTCTGTCTACTTGGACGTATATCTGTTTGCAGTTTGACAGTAATAATCACTGTAGAGATTAAGTTTACAAATTCACAATTAATGTGTATTAAATTAAAATATTTTATTTTATATTTGATTTAATTGATAGACAATTACTTTGACAAGCCGGTGACAACACAAAATTTAAGTTTTTTTAATCCACATTTGTATTCACATTATTAGCGTTCTTTTGTATGAAAAACAGATAAAAAAAATCTTCCATGGTTGATTTTTTTTTAATTGTCTTACAAGAGTTATTCTTTTTAGTATTATTTTCCTCGCCTCAACTACATCTTGACATGCCGCGACATCTTCTTGATTCTGCTTATATCTTTCAATTTGGTTGTCGTCCACACTAGAACAGTGCTTATCAGCACAACTTATTTAGCAAAACTAAATTAGTGAAACATTAGTCAAATATTAGTAAAACATAAGTTCAAAACATAATCTCAGAAAAAATTCGTTGAAAAATAGTATACTTGGTGTACAAGACGTTTTACTAACTTATTTTTGAATATGCCTTAAAGTTATTTTTGAAGGAAATCTTTAAACAATTTTGAAAACGACTTCAGCTCCCAAAATTTTAAAAGAATAAAAAAGATGAAATCCATACACTCAAAAAAAGTTAATAAAGTCAGCAAAAAATATTGCTGAGTCAGCAAAATTTTAGTCAGGAGGGTGCTTGCAAAAAACTGGATAATGTCATCTAAATCTATTGCTGCTAATCAGCGAGCTGATTTTTAGCAACAAAATTAGAAGATTCAGCAAAAGTTTTGCTAACACTTAGTGGATTAGAAATTAAAAAACCCTTGCTAAAAATTAATAAGATATTTACTGAATATTAGTAGACTGAAAAAAACTCAAAAAAATTTGTAGAAAAATTATACTTGTGTTAATTTATTTGCTGAAAATCTGATAACTGTTTTTGTTATTCTTTTAAAAGTAATTTAGAATACGTTACAAAATATCAAAATGTTCATAATGCCAAATTGACGGCATGTATTAATGCAATATCTAAAAAATAGAAATAATTTTATATAACATAAACAAAATTATCTTTCAACTACTTACATCAATGGTTGTCTAAATGATGTTATCTTTTAAAGAAACGCAAATGCCGCAGAGAATTATAGAAACGAAACGAAAAAATAACAAAACAACAACAATATACAACCCTCTTTTTTGCAATAAGAAAAAGAAATCATAAAAATCTGTCTTTCGCTTTAGTCTTTCTACCTGCTTGTATATTTGTTTGCAATTTGGCCACACTAGATTATTAATATCTATAAACATTTAGTTTGCAAATACACATTTAATCTTTATTAAATTTAAATATTTTATTTTGTCTTTTATTTAATTAATAGACAATTACTTTCACACGTCACCGGCAAAATTAAAGTTGTTTTAATCCTTAATTTTGTGTAATGTATGAAAAACAGATCCAAAAATCTTCCATGGTTTATTTTGTTATATGTCTTACTAGAGTTGTACTTTTTAATAACATTTTGCTCGTCACTACTACATCGTGACATGCCGCGACTTCTAATTCATTCTGGTTATATTCCTTTTTTTCGTGTCTTACAAGATATCGCGAGGTCCTAAGAAGCATTTGAAACGTTAAGCCGCCCCTAATGTTGGATGTTGGACAAATTGGGAGGTGTTTTTGCTCCCCGTCCATCAGCCGGTCCACACAAATTGCGTGAATCATTGCCTTTAATGATTTTCTTGAGAAATCGTTTGAAGTATGCCTTGAACGGTGCTGAAGTAACCAAAATTGTTATGCAGCGTTTGATTAAAGTTGACGGTAAGGTACGCACTGATCCTACCTATCCAGCTGGATTCATGGACGTCATCGCCATTGAAAAGACCGTTTGATCTACGATGTTAAGGGTCGTTTCACCATTCACCGTATTTCTGCTGAAGAAGCAGCCTATAAATTGTGCAAGGTCCGCAAAACTCAATTGGGTACCAAAGGTGTCCCATTCGTAGTTACTCATGACGGTCGTACCATTCGTTATCCCGATCCTTTGATCAAGGCTAACGACACCGTACAAGTTGATATTGCCACTGGCAAAATCACCGGTTACATCAAGTTCGATTCCGGCAACTCGTGTATGATCACTGGAGGTAGAAATTTGGGTCGTGTCGGTACCGTTGTCAACCGTGAAAGACATCCCGGCTCTTTTGATATTGTGCAAGCTAAGGACACTCAAGGCCATTTATTCGCAACCAGCTTGACTAACGTCTTCATCATTGGCAAAGGCAGCAAGCCTTACATTAGTTTGCCTAAGGGCAAGGGTGTTAAATTAACCATTGCTGAAGAAAATGACAAGCGTTTGGCTTCCAAGGCTCATTAAGTAACGTTTTTTTCTTTATAAAATACAAAAGAATTAATTTTACAAAAAGAATACATTTTACTATGTAAATGATGAAATATCTTTCAATCTGGTTGTCGTTCACACTATTGATGTGCTAATCAGCACAATTTTTTTTAGCAAAATAAATTAGTAAAATATTAGTAAAACATTAGTTCCAAACAGTTAAGTGCTGAATAAGTATAACTAAAATGTTGGCTGAAAACATAATTTTTGCAAAAAAATTTCTGAAAAATAGTATACCTGATTTACAAGATGCTTTACTAACTTTTCTACTAACTTATTTTTTTGAGTGTACTAATTTATATTTTAAGTTAAAAAAAAACGTAATTCAAATTAATACATGATAAAAAAAATAGATTTTATAAGATGGAATTATCACAACAATAGTGGCAATCTGTTGGCAGGAACATATTTTATATACTGGTGCATTGTCCCCAAAAATACCTTGATACCCAATGTGTCTATAGTTCAATAATGTTTTTTTTTTTCGAATTAATGCTTAAATTAGGTAGAGCTATTTTTTAAATGACTATAAATCCGTTATTTGCAGTCAAAACTGTAATAACTTTTTTAAGAGAGTAATCTACGAGAATACGTTTAAAACGCGATATCGAAAAAAATCGAGATACGTCGTTTTTATATTAAGCCAACGATATGTGAATGACTTATAATATGTAAATTAAGTCAGTCATGTTATTCTTTTATATATAGACCTAGATTTTCAGCTGTTTAGTTAACAGCTGTTACTATTCATGTCATAATTAAATGCAGTGCACCAAAAGTTAAAAATAGATAAAAAAATGACTAATAAATAATCACAGATCAAAGTTTAACGAAAGCTTAAACTTTCTCTAAGATTTATCATTAGGGCAAGGAATTTCATGCAAATGTGTGTTTGTTTTCAGTAGCCATAATTGATTTTGAGCAAATACTTTTCCGAATCAAAGACTTTGCAATAAAATGCCATCGATTTGTTATTGCATATTTTGTTATAAATTCATATTTTTGTATAGTTTGTTATAAACATACATGGGCACACTGCAGTATATTTTTACTGCATTAAGATTGGCAGTAATCAGTTACATGTGACTGATTACTGAAAAATATATTGCAGTAACCAGTAACGTTTTACTGATTACTGAAAAAAATTGCAGTACCAGTAACGTTTAACTGACTACTGAAATAAAATTGCAGTACCAGTAATGTTTTACTGATTACTGAAATAAAATTGCAGTAACCATTAAATTTTTACTGATTACTGAAAAAAATGCAGTAATCAGTAAAATGTTAACAAAACAAATTTATTAAATTGCATCACAAGTTTTGTTAAAAAATTAAAGCGTACCATAACTTTTTTGTTAAAAAGTCAAAAATCTGACCTTGTGTATTTTACAGATTTTCAATTTAATTGCATATTTTTGCATATTTTGTAAAAATTAATATTACGTTTTAATTGAAAATAAACAAAAAAAATATTTGTAATCCTGATCATAGCATCCAGTTGTCATTTGTTCGACATTTATATTATACTACATCAGATCTTTTAATCTTTTTTTACATTTTTGTATTGCAAATATTATTTTGGGGAAGGAAATTTTCCATTTTTTGGGTAATTTGAGCATGAGAAATTCAAATTCGAAATTAGTTTGCCTCTGTTGGCTCTTGTTTTTGAGTAATGAGGTACAGAATAGTAAAAATCGTTATATTGGCATATTTGAATCTTTATAATGGACAATACTGATTTTTCATTGTTTACTTGTACTACTTAAATAAATGAATTAACGTTTTGACAAATTAAAAAAAAAATCATTATAAAGAGACTTTTTCCAGTTTAAAAAAAAAATTAATTTCGTATTTGTACATTAGATACAGTGGTGAAAAATATTACAATGCCGTAACATAAAATAATAACTTTCTTGTGTAAAATACTTATTTTTTTAAAAAAATTTAAACAGAAAATAACTTTTTTTTTTCCAAAATTAATTTATGCTTAATTGCTATAAAAATTAAAAAAAACATTTCTTTTGTGATGTGTTGCACAAATTAATTTTGCATATAAAACAAAATGATTGAATTTGGGAGTTACAATTTTGTATTTGACACTTTTTTCATTCGCTATGATCTCCAAATGCATCCAATAACTGATAAAATATGTGAACAGTCCACTTTTTTGTTTTCAGACGGACATGGTAGCGGCCAACTAGCCCGTCTATTAAATCTATTCCACCCATATTTTTGTTATATGGACAGTCTATATCTATATTTTGTATCTTCTTTTTGTCCCAACGCTTAACTCTTAGGTTTTCAATTCTCTCAGATAGAGGAGGTGGGTCAATTCCTCTGATTCAGTTGAATCATCAATTGAAATATCCCCAAATGCGACGTTCAAATCATCCATATCATAGTTGTCTTCATCCTCATTTGGGCTTATGCCCTCGTGCATTTTTTTTTTAATTATTGACGATATTTCATCCTCTAATAAGTTTTGCAGTACGCAAAACCCTTTTCCAAACGCCATTTCTGCAAAACGAAGAAAAAAACTTACTTGGCTTAAAAAACATCACTTTTCAAAATTGCACGAGGCTGCCATTTGGCAGCCTATATAAATCTGACAAATCAGAATTCTATATAACTTAAACTTTTAAATCAATTTACATACATAAAAACTTGATATATTTTTCTACTTACCACATAAATTATAAAGACAATACGATGCACAAAGATATTTTTATTTATTTCTTTAAATTTCCAATTTTTAGAAAAATATTCATTTACCACGTTTTTCACAAATTTTAAATACACACTTTAATAACTGTAAAACGAAAAACGCCATATAATTAAGACCAAAATTTGATTTAATCTCTGTTATGTCAGCTTTCCAATGAAACCATTCTTAGTAGTCTGGAATATTCCGTTAGAAAGATATATCAATAAATCTAAACAGTGACATTTGGCAGCCTCAGGCATTTGAGGGTTAATTTTGATTAATAATCATATAATTACAAATTATATGCTATTACCCTAACCGAGCACTAGCTACTATGGCCTTCGGCGCGTTGTAGCGAAAACAGATCAGTGAATATGGTGGGAATCGAACCCACGACCCCCGCACAGATAAGCCAGCACGCTGCCAACTAGCCTACCGTGGCGCACGGTATTAGATTTAATTTTTTTTTTTTTTTTTTGTTTTTTTAATTTTTAAACCAACAAGCTCAACTAATAAATCTATTTTTAAAACTACAAAAGTTGCACGTGCATATTTGTTTTTATTTTAAGTGCATATTTTTGGAACATTAATACATATTATTTGGTTTTTTGTGCATATTTCGATTCTTTATTGTATATTTTAAGCATGACATTCCTTGCCCTATTGATCATTGTTGTTTTCTATTTCCATGACATTTGGATATTATTTTTATCTATCTTGTAGAATGAACTTTCGCTCATATCTTTATGATACTCAATAAAGAGTAAAGATATTTGTATCTCATAGTTAAAAAAAGTAAAACAAAAACCGGCATCTTTGTTATTATTGCTGTTGTTGTTATTGTTATTATTATTATTATCAGTTGACAACCCGAACGAACCAGCTGTAAAACAGAAAACGGAAAATAACAAAAACACCACTAAATCAGCATAGAGAATAGGAAGAAACAGAAATATAAAAACAAATGAGAGAATAACGGAGATTGCGCTGTTCAAATACCGCATACAAATCCACCTTGTTGTATCCAGATATATTGTTGTAAACATTTGACTATGATTTTTTTGGTGTGTCTGTTTGTAAGCTTTTAACTCGTTTGAGCAGAGCTTCTCACATGTAAAGAAACTGGTGTTACACTGTTAATATAGCGTATGATTAATACATGTTTAAATTCCATATCACTTATACATACATAGAGGGGATTTTAGTAGAAGAAAAATAATGAAAATTTTCATAAACCTAATTGAACTTTTCATCACAAATGTAACAAAAATTTCTTAACCCTCCAACGGGTAAGGCTGCCACAGGGCAGTCTTCATAAAATTTCCCACAAATGCGTCAAATGAGCGTTTTATACTTAGAAATTAATATATTCCAATAGAAAACTAAATTTGCTAAATAATTTGGGGGAAAAATTTTTCGTGTGCCGTCCACGGTTTGGAAGCGAAAAAGCTTCAAAATCAAAATTTCGTAAAATTTCAAAAACTAATTTATTAAAAAACAAAAATACGAGTAGTTTTAAGAAATCTAAAAGAATAATTTAAGTTGATTAATATAATGTCTTAATAATAAAATATAAGTAAGATTGATTCTTTATCTTTACTAATAAGTCCTTACTTTAGTCCAAGGCCTCACAGGATTTATCAGGATTCCTCTAAAGGACATAGTCTTAACTTATAAACTAATAGACGGATTTTTATAAAATTTTTCAGAAATAAGACATTAAGTATTAATAGCAAAGCGTTGAAGTTTGAACAATATCAATTGTTTTTCGCCTTATTTCGCATTTCCAAAAAGCGAAAATCGCGATATCTTCTTAAATAGGAGCAGAAGAAAAGTGGGTTTTCGAGCGTAGTTAATATTTTTTGTCCAAAACTTCTCTTTTACATGCTTTAAGCAACGATAAACAATTTTGTTGAAGAACTTATTATTTGTTTTTCGAGTGGAGCACATGGTATGAATTTCGTTGCAAAACATCGTTTGCCAGTTAGAGGGTTAAGATGAATGAAAAGCTTCATACTTTTTATTAAACTATTTGTTTAGTGAAACTTCTTCATTAAGTGAATGAAACTTTAAATAAATAATACGATATTGTTCATTAAATTTAATGAAAACTTGCATTAGTTCAATGGAAAGTTTCATAATACGAGTTCCAGTGCAACTTCATAGCTTCTATGCAAAAATTCATTACTAGTATGCAGATAATTCTCTCAGTGTAGAACACAGAACAAGTTTGAATGTTATATTCAGTCGAGACGAGGCTTACTCCCTGATTCAGATAGACCGCACAAAGTAGAATTTGCATTCAGGACAAAGTACTTCTGCAAAACAGAAATTTTACTTTGTGCCGTTTTTCCGAATCAGGGAATTTTGTAGCAACTACCACTACACCATTTATAAATGATATTGAGAGCTTTCCGAATGAATGAAGTTAGACTTTTAATTTAAAATTGATAAAATTTCAAAAGACATTAAAATTTAAAATTATTTTTTTATCACTATACGCCAACACTCAGGACATGCCCCATACTAATGCAGTGCATTGTGTTGATGGGGAGGAGAAATATGGAGTAGTGTCAATAGATATTTGACTCGAATTTATCTGAGTTGTAAGTGTCAGAAATGAAGTCTGCTGGGGATTTATTCCACACACGGTTCGACTAATGAACAACTTTCTCGGTAATACGTTGTGGGATATACAGGACTATCTACCACAAACGGATGAGATCTACTGGACAAGCGTGTTTTACGAATAAAAACATGGGTAATCATCAAAAAATGTTGACATCTTTTGTGCGAATTTTTAGTATATTATTTATCTGGATTTGTGAAATGTTAAACATTTTACAATATTCATATATTTTTTTATTGAAAATTTTAAAAGATGGAATAAACAAAAACTCATAACGAGTTCTGATATTGTAGAGTAATACAAAACTCAATTTGACAAAAAAAATCGGCCAAAAGTTTGGTTGATTTTTTCTATTTATTAAAAATGTTTAGATGTTTTTCTATCGACCCATGAAAGTTTTATTGTGTACTCGTATTAGTTCCGAAGAAAATATTTGTTGAATTTGTTGCCCATTATAAATATATCAATATTTCTGTATTAAAGCTACGTATGGTACGCAGACGTATCAGCAATAAATAATCAAAATATTAAAATTAATTGCACGTCATGTGGTTTTAAAATGGAGATATTGAAATATATATGATATCCAATATTTAAGCAACATTTTCTCCGAAACTTATACGAGCTACCAAATGCAACTTTTTGGATCTTTAAAAAAACATCTTAACTTTAAATTTATTTTTTTAATTCTCCCTAAAAAATGTATTAACACATATTAGTAAGATGCTCCGCAATAAAATTGTTTTAATGAATTCTCATATTGCTTTATATTGAGAAGCTCTGTCGTTACATTTTTATAGGTACATACTATATTTTGTGTGGACGTTAGTTTTTAAAAAGTTTTTTAGGAGATATAAGATAGATGTTGTAAAGAGAGAAAAACAACCTGCTACAATAACATTTTTGTAGTAAAAAAATTTATAATTTTTTTTTCGATTCTGTTGTCAACAACATCATCATCTTTTAGGAATGTTACAATGTTAAAATGCTAATAGATGGATTGTGCTCCATCCGGCTCTTCTTGATTATGTTGGTGTTGTATGTATGAATGATGTTAATGTTGAAGCTGGAAACTAAAAACTGCTGTTAGTTTTCTGAAACAGCAACTAACATTATAACGACGACAACAACAAAAATACACTCAAAACATTTTTACAGTTACTACATGACAGTAGTTTGTGTAGTAATCAGTAGTAGTTGTTTTTGCAATTACAGTTGTTTTACAATATAATAATAAAAAACAACTATTCTGACGGTTATTTAATAAAAATCTAAAGAAATTACTGTATTTTTAACAGTTTTTTGAAATAGTTATTTTGGAATTTTAATAAACAACTACCAAAACAGTAATTTGCAGTAACCAGTTAATTTTTTTAGATATTTAATAATAAAGTCCCTTTCATATTTATAATTTATGTATGAAATTATACTTTGTAGCTCTATAATATATAAACTAATCAAGTTACTTTGAATTTTTTAATTGGGTATGAATTGCTACAATGTCAGTTATTAAAATATTTAATTGGTTTAAATCAATTGTGTATTGTTTTTAACGATATTGAGTATTTTTTGAATGCCTTTTTCCTCGAGTTTCATAATTATAAGCCAGATAGGATTTTGTTTTGGGTTTTCAACAGAATTCACATTTTTTGCAACATTTTTGATAATCAATGTTTATTAGTCAAATGCCAAAAAGCGCCGCCCTCTCTGATTTAAAAAAAAGGATATATTTTTGCTTTCGCAAGTCAAATACTACCAATTTCCAAAATTTCGCGATTAATTGGCCGAAGCGGAAGGATAATCGCCAATTTTTTTTGACTTCCTACAATAAATTTTCAGTTTTCATTGCGATGGTCTCGTGAAAATTACACCAAACTGTACTACAATACTGCAGTATAATCGGAACAATTTATTCTTGATGATGTGAACTGAATTTCTAGCGTACCTGCTGAAAAAAAGCACCCAAAATCATTACATTACCGCAACCAAAATTATGGCGTGATAAATATCGTTTTTCTTTACGTAGGTCGATCCTACGAGCTGCGTGTAATATGTGGTTTCGTGAAAGAAACATTACCTACATGCTCACCAGATCTGAACCCCATGGAAAATGTATGGGGTATATTGGTTTATAAGGTTTAAGCCGGTGAGAAGAAATTTAACACTTTTGAAGAGCTAAAAGCCACCATTTTAATAGAGTGGTAAAATTTTAATGTAAACTTATAGCAAAACTTAATCAGTTTCCATGCCTAAACGATTATTTAAGACAATAAAAATGAATGATGGTCAAATTGACTGATAAAAAGTAAAAAATTCGACTTTTCTTAAGCCGTGTGTCCACTAGCAAGTCACTTGCGGAAGAACTTCTGCAAGTATTTGCTGAAGTGTTTCCACTCAAACCGAAACTTGCGGAAGTCTGCTTCCAGAAGTAGTTTGCAGAAGTTATCACAACGAACTTGCTGCAAGAAATTTCAGACATGTTTCCACACAATGTGAGTACAGCTTACAGTAGTTTGCTTTTTTTACGAATGACAGTATAAAAATGTTTTGTGGCAAAATAAGATTGGCAGCTGCCATCGCAGCATATTTAATTAAAAAGAAACAAATTAAAAAAAAAAACAAAACAAAAAGAAGTGTTATGGTGAGAATTTGGGTGCGTCTATTTCTTTGGTTATTTCATTTAAATCATTTTGTTTTTTAATTTTATTCTTATAGTCTTTTGAGGACGTGTCCCATAATTCAGGATAACTTTCTTGTTTTTCAATTACCAAATGTGTTTTTTCACTACTCCAAACGAATTGTTTTTTGTCGATTTTTATAAATTTTGAAAAGAACTAAAAAAAAAAAACACAAAACAAAACTGAAAACAGACGAGAATACCACAAACCGTTTACTCACGTATACCCGACTTCTTCTGCAAGTCTTCAAAACATTTGTAGTTCACAGCAAGTCGTTGAAGTTACTTCCAGCAAGCAACAAACACGTGTTTCCATATAATTGCTGCAAGTACCTTCTGCAAGCCGTGACTTCTGGAAGTCGACTTCTAATACGTGTTTACACGACAAAAACTTCTGGAAGTCACTTCTGGAAGCAACTTCCGCAAGAAAACTTGGTGGACACACGGCTTTAAAGAAATCTTCTCCTGGGTAATAAATATGAAACTAAGGTAATAATAAGGTTTTAGAAAAAATCATTTTTCTTATAGTTTCGAGATGTTGTAAATATTATGTGTAGCCAACTAAAAAAGAATAATTAATACCGGCTGTCAAAATTAAAATAACTTGGTTAATTTAAGTTTTATAGAGCTGCAAAGTATGACTTCATACACGGGTTATAAATAGGGCAACCAATTAACAGCTCTAAAAATAGTATTTTAATAGCTTTAAAAAGCTCGATACTCGACAGTAAAATAGGCCGTTTAAATATAAAAACCTAAACCCCTTTTTTGGTACTTCTTTAAAAACTTGGCAACTCTGTACAAATATGGGATATGTCAGGAATTCCAGGCAAATCGCTGAAATACCGTTATCGATTCAAAACTCTTCCAACTGACTATCGTTTTCCCTAAAATACCGTTACCGAAATAATTGAAACAGGGTTATCCGTAAAATAACGTTACCGATATAACTAAAATAGCAATACCCTTAAAATACCGTTGCCTAAATAACTAAAATATCGTTATCGCTAAAATAACGTTACCTAAATATATTTTTCTTTAAAATACCGTACCCAAAATAATCTGACAAGATAAAAAAAAAATAAATAATCGCTGTAAATAGATAAATTTGTCCAAAGTTTGATCAGAATGCGGCTAAAAATGCCGGTGCGCATTGACATTACCTGAATAACTAAAGTATACGATCGCTAAAAATAACATAAAAGCTAAAATAAGCTCCTTCAAAATTTATGTAAATCTTCTACCCCTTCTATATTGGTCCTCTGAAGATTTTCGGTGACGCGAAATGAAACATGTAAGGACCTGTCAGCAGATAAAGTCTGCTTTAAATTAGCGGATGATGAAATTTTTGAATTAATAAACATTGCACGGTTTTTTGTTTAACAAAAAACAAATGATCTTTAACTTGAATAATCTTGCTCACATCATAATCGAACAAATATAGCTTAAAATTTCCACTACATATTTCATGATCAGAATTTGTATTTAGTCTAAATAGTTCTATTGCTTTAAATAAAAAACAAGCTCTAGCTTATTTTTGGTTGCCTTAGTTTTAAATATGAAATGAACCTCAGGAGATTATGTTGAATTTACAAAAATTCTCGTTTAGTTTATATTTGTTATTATTTTTATGCTCATAGTTAGCAAATAATAACACTGCTCTAAAAAAAAACAAATCAAGCACTTTTCTAGTGACCTAGTGTAGGTTGTAAGTCTAGCTGAGTGTATTACAAGACCGGTTTGAGAAGTTGCAATATACCCTTAAATTTTCGAGATAACGATAAAATAGTATTTTTAGCGACTGGCACATTTAAACATTTGTAAGTCAGTCATGTTTTAAACAATTTTTAGATTTTCTTTTTTTCTATATTTAATATAAATATGTAGTGTCCGACCGAACAGTTCGGCCAAAAAACTATATTTTGTCGGTTTTCTGATATCTAGAGGCAATGATGACAAATTTTGGTATTGGAAACATGTTTGTTGAGCCGATTTAATTCGATTTTGTGTACAAAATTTAAGAGAAAAGCCAAAGTTTAGCTATAAAGTTAAAAGTTCGGCCGCCGAACTATTTTCAATTTGGCCGAACTTTCTGAGGCCGAACAGTGAATTCATTGCTTAACTGCAGACTTTTCCTCAAATTTGACACTCAAAATAGCATCTAGTCAGCCCAATAAACATTTTTCCATCCGCCAAATTTGTCCATAATGCTTTGAAATACCGAATACAGACCAAATGCATTTTCTGGCCGAACTGTTCGGTCGGACACTATAAGTATGTTGAGACTTTTTTAAAAACAATTAAAAATTTATTCAAACGAATCTTCGAATCTTTTCTTAAAACAACATATTCTTATAGTTAGTGTTAGAATCGGTTAAAAATTGACACAGTTATAGTAAAGCGTAAGATTCTGTTTCTATCGAAAAAATAGATGCCAAATTAGTTTTTTTTTCTATATTTTTCATGTTTTTAAGCCTTAATTTTTGTAAAAAGTGCATATTTTTCATGTGTTTTAGTGCATAGTGTTAATTTTTATCTGCATTTTATAAGCAAATATTTTCCTTTTTAAGTTGCATGAAATTCCTTGGCCTAGCAGTTACCTTTGTCGCCTTTTTAACTGAAATTACAGTTATTTTAACTGTAATTTTCAATAGATTCTACTGTCAAACTTTTTGAGTGTAACAACTTGAACATGCTCTGTATGTGGATTGGATTTTTTACTTCTTTCTATTCTGTCTGTTCATAAAATGTTCATGATGTTGACTGTTGTGCTAAACTAAAAATATAACAAAAAAAAAAAAAAAAAATACAAAAAAAGCTGCCTTCTTTTCTACTCTGATTGAAGTACTACTACTGCTATATACAACAGTCATCCAACCAGCCAGCCAGCCAGCACAGCACACAGTACACAGAAATTTCATGCATATTTTTCAGTTTCAGTCATCTTTGAGTATAACATTCGCATAGAGTTTTTAAACGTCAGACGCGTTTTTTCATTACAAGTTGTGGGTACTCAATTGCGCTTATAAAATAACAAAAAATATATATCTATATATATATACATATATATAAATATATACCTACATACATATATCTACTACATACAAAAAAAAAAAAAAAAAAAAAAAAAAAAAAAACAGCCAAGGCAAGAAAGAAAGTAAAATATAAAAAAAAATTAAACAAAATATTAAAGAAAAAAAAAATCGGAAGAAAGAAGTATATAATTTTTTTTATACTCTAAAAATATTTAACAAAAATGTGTAGACATATTTTAGTCTAAATAATAATTTATATAAAAAATCTATATTTATCTAAGAAAGTTAAAAAAAAAAATCAAAAGAAAATCTAAAAAAAAAAATATGGTGCTTTTAATTTAAAAAATATAGTGAAATTTTGAATGAAAATATAATAAAAAGAAAGAAAATAATATAAAATTTAAGTGCAATATTATGTTAACATTTTATTTTAAACTTAAAATTTAAGCCGTATATATGATTTTATATTTAAATATAGGAAAATACCAATAAAAGTAAGTTTTCTAATATATAAAAAAAAAAATAAAATACAATCTATGGAATTTACATTAAATTCCCATTAACAATATATGGTTTATTTGATTGTAATTGTTATTATGTTTGAAATGTCGAATACCTTTAAATCTATTTATAGACATAACTACCATATGCTTAACAGTTTCTATGATGTGAAGTTTTTTTTTTTTTTCTTTCGTATATGACATTTTTTCTTCCTTCTTCATCTTCCAACCAACCCATCTAGCAAACCAAGCAGGCTGGCAGCCAGTCATTTGGCCAATTTTTTAAAAATTTCATTGTGAGTGTGTATGTGTGAGAGTATTTTTTTTTTTTGTTTGGCTTAATGTCTAGTATACAGTCTAGTGTTGCAAAATTTGCGGGTTTTAAATAATGTAGCTATTGCTTATTTAACTAACATTACCTCTGCTTATGTTTCTCTGCTGTTAGACAGAGTTGCCAAACATTTTTATTTGCAGCATTTATCTCCAACACCCCCCTTACCCCACCAACACCCAATTTTTGGCAGAGAATACACCCAAGTGTTGTTAACTCTTTGTATTTATTCAAACTGTAACTGTTTTTACCAAACTGAAAACATGTTACAGTGTTGCCAAGTAGTTTTTTTTTACAAATTCTCCTAAGTTTTCAAAAAAAAAAGGAAAAAAAAAACTCAAATTCTTCTAATTAATATACTAAAATACATCAATTTCGTTAGAGTTTTACTATTTTTATAGTCAAGATATGCATATTTTCCAAAAATCAAAAAAAAGTTTAAATTTTCCCAAAAATCTGAAATATATAAACGAACCAAACATTTTATTTTTATGAAGGCAAACTTACCCTTTTCGTTCAGATTTTTACCCCCCAAATTTCCTCTTAACAAATTGTTATCCTCTAAAATTTGCTCTTAACAAATTGTTACCCTCCTAAACGGCTGAAAGACCTAAAACTAGGCGGAAAACCCCTAACTTGGCAACGCTATCATGTCATTAGGGTGGCATTTAGTTTATCAAGTCATAATTCCGATCATGTTTGTGTGATAAATTTAAATGTTAAAGTTCAGCCATATAAAAATTATTTAGAACCAGAGATGCCTACCAATCAAAATATTAGAAAATTCGTCTAAATCTCGAAGTTACACGAATAACGCAAAATCGATATGCACCTTAGATCACAACTAGTAACTTACAAAATATATATTTTGGATGCGCAACTTATATATTTGGTAGCAGAACCCAAAACAAAATTATCTGTAATTTAATGATCTGAAAAATGGCATATAATCATGAAGGTGCATTTGGTACTCCATTTCCCTATATTGCTTTGAAATTAATATAAAACATGAGATTGTATCGTTAAGGTTCTATCTAATATCACTTGGTAGAGTTTCTTTATCACTAAAAAAAAATGTCAGATCTAATAAGATATCTGTATCAGATCAAATTTAAGACTAAATAAGATTTGAGGCTGATACAATTTAGGCAGAAATGGCTCCAGATATTATCCTTTGTGATCAGATCTGGCCATAAAAATACCCACTTTTCCAGATCCCTTCAGATGTAAACACATCTGGCACCAGATCTGACAAGATCTTGCCATAAAATAGATCACATAAGCCGTATATTATCATATATGATCGAAACTGGCACCAGCTCTAATTAGATCCATTCATATTTAATTGGATCTAAACTGATAAGATCTTATATTTTTTACACGGGCTGTTAGTTGTTACCTTATTATGTATAAAAATAAATGTATTGCTCTGAGGAGATATTTGGAACTTATGGAATTTTTAGATAATCCCCTTTTTACTTCTTTAACAACTTATCAACTCTGTACAAACATATGGATAAATCAACGATGGCAGGGAATACCCCTAAAATACCGTTATCGATTTAAAACCCATTCAACTGGCTATCGTTATTCCTAAAATACCGTTACCGAAGTAATTGAAATACTATTATCCGTAAAATACCGTTACGGATATAACTAAAATATTAATACGCTTAAAATACCGTTGCCTAATAACTAAAATACCGTTATCGCTAAACTAAAGTTACCGAAATAATTGAAATAGAGTTATCTGTAAAAACCGTTACCGAATTAATTTGACAAGATAAAATACATAATCGCTGTAAATAGATAAATTTGTAAAAAGTTTGATCATAAACTAGACAGTCATTGGAATTCGATCATTATGTTGCTTAAAATGCCGGTGCGCATTGACATTACCTGAAAAACTAAAATATCGTTACCCCTAAAAAACCGTTACCAAAATAACGTAGAAACCGTTATCCCTAAAATAACTTTACAGAAATAACTAGAATACCGTTTTCGCTTAACTGCCGTTGCCAAGTAAAATACCGTTAACGAAAAAAAAACGTTACAGAAATAACTGAAATATCGTTACCTTTAAAATACTGTTACCGAAATAAACGAAAATAGCGTTACCCTTACCGATACCCGCATCGAATCTTCCTTTCTTGATTACATTTTTAGTTTAATAAATTTTGAGCATGTTTCTACAGTTGGGCATAATAGTTTACAGCTTTTTATTGTATTTCATATTTTGAATTAGTTCGATCTTCTGTTCGCTCTGCAAAATTGGTCAATCGGTTATAAGATTATACTGGTCAATGGTTTGTTTGGCAATTCTAAATAAATTGAACTAGTTCGTGGACCAAATGAACTAGAATGACCAGCTTCAATAAAAAATTTTGTAAATAACAGGAAGTTAAGAATTGTGGCAAGAATTTAAGTAGCTACTGAAATATTAGCAAAACTTGTCAGGCCAATTATCGAGACATTTGTTAAGAAAAAAAGTTTTCAAAATTGTGTTTAAGTCACGTGCGCATAAAAGAAAGAATTTTATTGAGATCATTGAACTTGAAAAGTTGCCTGGTAATGCGCTTTAATCAAAAGCTTTTGAAAATACGGAGTCTTAAAAATATATGCAAACCATGCCGACAGAATATATTATATAATACATAACCTCCCAAATAAAGATGGGAGCAATAACTAGCCGATACGGCGGCTTGAGCTGCAAAGTTTTTTTCAAATCATCGTCTCTGCTCCTTGCACATATTTTAGAATTATAAATACAAGTCTTCTAGCAGAGCTATTGTATAAGGTTAACGGTTATACAATTTTGCAAAATCTGTTTTCTTAACCAATTTTTAGAAAAAAAAAACTAAGTGCGATATCGGCAACGGCACATAGCTATCATACCGGAGATCCCCAATTGAATAAATAAAGCCAGAAATGATGTCATCATCTACCAGTACCTTTACTATTCTCTATATACGATAGTTGGGACACAAATCATCTTATGAAAAAAATTCAGGTCAATTAAAATTTTTGCGTTAAAATCGATCCGTTTCGCAAGATGCCATCCATCGAAAAAAGGTCTAGCTGATTTAACCAAACTCAGAACAGTTTTGTCTATGATCAAATGAATATAAGTGTGAAAGAACGGATTCCCTTTTTGTACCCTTGAATTAATTACAAAAAGTGAAGCCACCTATTACCACTTGCATAGTGCTCTCTTTGAAAGCTCAAAATGTATCGATCGAACTATCCACATCAAATACAATAAGCATCAACAATAGTGCTTCGTTGCACACTCTGTTTAAAAATACAGATGTAGTCTAAAGAAAACTTCATAGATATAATGAATAATTCATGAAAAACGATTTATGAAACGATATCAACAATATGTTGAAACTTTTTTTCCCTGAGTGTAGTAACTGACAATAAAACTACAAGTTGACAAAGGTTGAATTCTTGACTTTCGTTGACTTCTTTAGTTCTCAATTAATATCAAAATGATAACACCCTTCACAAAATACCTTTCTTATTATCGTTAATTCTTGCTTGCGGCCCAGTTTCACATCTAAGAAGTAGAAACTTGAAATCGTGTGCAGAAAAACGTCTTCTAGAAACAGGGTAAAAATGTAGAAAAGCTCATTTATTTCTCTCCGCTATCACATTATTGAAGTTTTATCGAAATTGGCTGATGACAACGGGGACACCTTTCTTGAAATTTGTAAATTAAATAGTTTCTAGTTCAGGAAATTCGATTTTTAAATTTGAATAGGACAACACTACGTATGACTAATAAAAACACTCATACGCAAAGGTGACCTCAATTTCACTTTAATAAATGCTTGCAGTTAGTAACACAAAATCAGAAAAATTTGAGAGTTTATTAACAGATTTTTTCTTTTCACAGAAATATAAAATATAAATATGCAATAAACGTACGGTTTTATCAGACATTAAAAATCATGTAGTGTAATTCGTTTTTCCGGAAAATTTTCACTTTGTTCTATTGAAATAAAATGCGACTTTATCCGCATTTATCCATCTATTACCCAGCAAAACTTTGGTAATGGTAAAGTAATGCATTACCTAGTAATGTATGCTACATGTTTCATTATTTACCAACTAAAAGTAGTGAGTTACCGATAATGTTTTACCTTCAACATTATTTTAAAACATAAAGTAATGAATTATTATATAATTGGACACTCATGGATTATCTTCTAATAATACATCATTACCCTTAACTAGGGTTGCCATATTTGAAAAGTGAAAAAAAAGTACATTGATGAAAAAAAAACAGTACTTTTCAAAAAAAAAACAGTACATTTTTGTATTTATTGTTAACATAACTTTCACTTCAATACATCACATATTTACTTAAAATAAGTTAATACACCGAACCAAATAGCGTAGGTAAAATCAACAAAAAAATTTTTGTAGATCTTCATCAAATAGACTAAATTTCGTCTAATTGGCTAAAATTATTAGTTTGTACGCCATTACTTTTTGCATTGGGCAGTGTCATGAAAAAAAATTGTGTTTACAAACATCCATTGCTTGAAAAGTAAACAAACCAAACTTATATATGTACAAAGAAACGAAGTGGAATTAATACAGGGAGATTCAAAAAATTTATATAAAAAACTATTGTACACACGAAAAAAAACATGGTTAAAAAAATATATATTCTTTGTGCACGCAAAAAAACTTGTTTATATAAAAATATGTAAAATATACAAAAAACAGTACAAAAACAGTACAAATTCAAAAAACCAGTACTCTTGCGTACTGTTTTAGGTGTTGTGAATAAAACAGTACATTTTTCAAAAAACAGTACATGTACTGTTTAAAACAGTACGAATGGCAACCCTACCCTTAACGTTATTTAAAAAAATAAAATAATAACTTACCGATCATTAATTACATAATGCTTGAAATACAAACGTAGAGTAATATTAAACATATTTTTTGAAAATCTATATTTAGACACATTACTTTGTGATTTTTTGTAAGCATGAGGGTAAGGTATATATTTTTAACAGTATAAACGAAAACTCGAAGCACAACAATGCATTTACATTTTAAGCAACTTATTAATATATATGACGATAGCTCAGTTGGTAGAGTTCTCGCCTGACAACCATAACCCCAGGTTCGAGACTTAACGTGACCGTGACCACGTTATTTATTTAATTAAAAGTAAATATTTGTAATACATTTTTTTATAAATTTTTATATGACAATCGACTTATAGATACATTACTTTTCCCAACCCGGTGACCATATAAGTAATAAGTAACCTTGCCCATTACAAGGTAATGAGTGCTCCAATTACTTTTAGGCTCATCGCCTGTAAAATTCATCAGTGAAATAAAGTGTATTGTAATGCGTGGAGCCCTATAGCGATACATTACTTTACCCAATGTTTGGTAATGTGTGGTTTTGATGGGTATTTTAATTTTTTTAAATTCCAACTTGAACAATGACCACACTCTTTATATAGTTTAATTTGTAAAAGCTCCATTGAAAATCTAACTATGAATTGTTTTACAATCCTCCACATGGCAGCTCTGTTATTTACTATAATTTATTGTTGTTGTTGCAGTGTGACGCCCTAAAAATGTTGTTAGAGAAAGAGAGATTTCAGCTAGTGAGTGAGTGTATGTGAGTATTGTATTGTAAGTGTGTGCATACAATTTCATTGAATTGAGCATATTTACTTACTACGCAATTTTGTTTGATTGTGTATGTGTGTTTTTATTGCTGTTACTTTTGGATATAATTCCTCGTGCAGTTGTTTTTGTTACTGTTATGTCGGATTTACTTTTAGCCGTCTGTCTACATCTATATGTAGATGTAAAGTAACCGTTGTTTTTATTCATTTGATTTTCTGTTATTCATTCAATTTGTTTATTTTTTCACCAAAAAGCCGGCTCATTAACAGGCTTTTATTTTGTAATTGAATGGATTTTCCTGTATTTTGGAAGGATTTTCGAAAATGGTACATTTCACATTTTGTATAGTACATAATTGAAATAATAGATAAAACATTTAACTGTCTATGGGAGTTATTCCACAATAGTGGATGTCCAAATATTGGTGATTTGTCTGGGGTTTTTATGGGGACTTTTATAAATTTGATTGATAAAATTTAAAAAGGAATTAGTAAGGATAATTATTGATTCAAAGAATTTGTTGTGGTAAATGATGCTGGAAACAGAAACATGTGGAAAATTTTACAATATCTCTCTCTATATAGTAGTTTAAGTGTTTGAAATATTTTGAACTTTTAACTTTAAAATAGTTTAGTGTTTAGGGAAATTTCTGTTTAAGAGAATTCTTTTACGTATTAAATCCGTTTTAATATTACAGTAAATTCTTGAAATAATTGGGAGGCGATGAATTATATCTTGAAAGTTGTTATTTCTTAACAAATCAGAAAGAGTTCTCGGGATTACCGGTGCGATGCGCACAAAGTAAACAAGAATGTTTAATTAGAATATTTAATTCTTAATTAACCCTTTGACGACATATGTTTGATATATCTAACATTTTTATTTTTTGCTGAATTGGCTACATTTTTTAGCCGCTTTTTCCGAGTATGATGTGTATCGACAAAGGATAGATGAAAATTTCAGATTATACCAACCACTTTGACCAATATGTGCTAAGAGCCGAATACGGTGACCCCAAAGTTAAAAAAATATTAATATTTTAGTCGTCAATTTTGGTACATAGGGTATCAAACGTTTAGTAGGGCACATTGTAATCCTTCAAGTTTCAAAAAAACATTGAGATATCTGTAATTTTTTCATACCACAGTTTGTTTAGTGTTTGTTCGTATAGGAATTTTTGGAATTTTTGTTTGATTTTATCAAAAAAAAAAAGTGATACTTATAGATTTTTATCTCCTGATTCTAAATCTGGTCTCCAAATTTGTCTATCCATTCACACTTGTCTATACCTTTATCGTACTAAAAGGACATTTTAGGAGTACACTCAAAACTCGATTTACGACCAAAGCTATTTTAAAATTTTTTACAAATATGTGTTTTTCATAGCAAAATAAAAAGCAAATTACGTAAACAAGATAATATATTAAACCCGACACATCTCTCGCTAGTACTTGAGTGAGTTATTTGTTCACTAATTTTGACCGTTGACGACCATGGATTTTTTCATAGGAGTTGAAATATTGGGTCGATAAACCCGAATCCGTAAAAAAATCCACATTTTCTAGCAGTTTAAATTCGGTCATGAAAGGGTTAAAAAGATGACCGTACTTAACCGCAACGAACATTACGTGTGGTTTAATAACAGTTCGCTTAGTAAGCGATTTTTTTTTTTATAAAAAATAAGCATTGAAATAAATATCTTGTAATACTTCTTTTAAGTTTTTGGAAAACTTACTCAATATGGAGACTAGAAAATGGAAAACTCTTGAATAGGGTCGGCAGAAATTTAAGAAATTGAAACGGGTATGGGATAAAAAGATAAAGTCTAACGTGAAGTGTGGGTTAATTTAATGAAACAAATTATTTGGAATTTCTGATAAAACTATGGTAAGAACGAGGCTTCAAATTAAAAATATCTTCATTAATGAACCATCTCAAACCGCTAGAGCAAGAAACTTAAAACTTAAAATTAGTTTCCTAGCCAAAAAGCTTCTGCTAAAATTTCTGACATTTGTAATATGTGTTCCCTTGGATATGAAAAACTTCACTAAAGAGATACCATTTACCTATTAAGAAGGGGAAAATACGCCTTAATTGCTTTGTAGCAGCTGCGGACTTAAAGCTTTACATTTAGTTCCTTCTTTCACGTCAGCATCCAGTAATAAGGAGAGTCTCGTGATCGGGTTTCTCCGAAAAAAATATGTTTTTTAGCAGCCCAATCGCACGTTTAAGGTTAAAATGTGGGTGGGGCTAAAGTTATTACTTTTTGTATGGAAATATGTCTGAAACCAATGAAATTCAAATTTTTTATACGAATCGTTGATATACTCGAGATTAAAAAATGTATGCCAATATTGCCTAAATATATAATATAAATGTTTAATAAAACGCCAGTTTTAATATCATTTAAAACACAATTTTTTTTAATAACAAACACTAGTCTCCAAAAGATTTTTCATTTATTACCACATTTGTCTAAAATGTCTCGGAAAAAGTTCGAAATAAACCAAAAAGAAAATCTGTGGTAATTTTTGACCCCACTTTTGACCCTCTTTGTTTCTTTATCGCATATCCAAATTTTATGAATACGCCATTTTTACAAAGTAAGGATATATAATGTTTATTTCAAAAAATATTAAAGCGTTTTTTCTGTATATCCACGATTTCTAACTCCGAATTAAGACACAAACTACAAGAATGTACTATTAATTTAACCCTTTGAGGACCAATGGCTAATATATGTCCAAATTAATATTGTTGGTTTTCGACGTCACCTTAGGACAGGATACCGACATCCCACATTTCATATCTAACAGTTAATGGGTCCAGTAAATAAAAAAAAATATTTTGGTATTTAATTTCGAAAACGTTTAGGATGTGGGCTTGAAATGTTTGATAAACTGATATTTGGTACATTAGTGGTCTGGGGTATTTTTTTACATCGGGTAATTCTCAACCGATTTTGGATTTTTATATCTTTTTGAAAACACTTTTTTGTCTTCCTCTCGATTAATTTATAATATGGAATAAAAACTGCTTCAATATTTACAATTTTTTGAAAAAAAAACGCAAAAAAAGCTATTTTTCCCCCATACAAAACACACTTTCAATTTTCAATCGATTTCCGCCTCGTGTTTTCTTTATCCAATCGGCACCAAACTGCATATTAAATGTTTTTACATACAAACGAACCAAACTAGCCCATGGCTAACTAGTTGAACACCTCTAATGTATATATATATATATATATAAATATATATAATCCTGTAAATCCTAGTTGGAACAAAGGGCCAGTACAAATGATTTCCATTGAATTCTGTCTTCAGCGTATCGTTCTGCTTCTCTCCATGTCATTCTGGCTGTACTGAGCTCGGATTCTATTTGACGTCTCCACGTGTTAGCAGGATGCCCTGGGGATGGAAGTCTAGGGCCTTTCTGGTAACGTCATCTTGGCTTTTTCTGAAGGTATGGCCCAGCCAGTTCATCTTCTTTACTCGTATGTCAGTCGTAATGGGCGTTTGTTGTGTTTTTTGCCAAAGATCATTATTTGAAATTATTTGAGGCCAGAAAATACGTAATATTCTTCTACCACATGTAACAAACGTTTAATAAATATTTAATATTTCTAGCCAAAACGATACTTTTTGCCTTTATGTTGTGCTCCCTAAAAGAATTTTTAAACAGGCAGTCTTGGTGGACGCCTAAACGGGAGAAGGAACTCAAGTACTAAATTTCAAGTTTCTTTACTAGTATGAATTTTAAAAACGTCCCGTCTGTGCGGATGTATATTCGGGATTTGGAACCCACATATCATATTTCAAGTTTCTCGCTTTAGCAGCTTAGCCCCTGGCCGTCAAGGTCGAGATTTATTAACCTTTTAAAAAAATCCCCTTTAAAGAAACTTACCCCTGATTTTCTTAAAAAAATATTTTTTTCCATAAATCTAAAACTAGGTGTCAAATTTCACTTCCTGGATCCAACGGCTTGGGCTGGACATTGGTGAACTAATAAAAAAAGCCCATACAAATAGTTAAAAATGCAGGTACGACCACAGAAAATAGTGTCTGAATTTGGTTTATGCACGATTTAAGTCGAAATAAAGAATTAATTTTATTTAAAAATTATGCTTAATTTTTAGTACTACGTTTTTCTTATAGGGGAGCAGTATAGCGTCCAAAACAGCATAACATTTATTTTTAGCAACATCAAAAATTATTTAGATTTAGTTACCTCTGGATCAATTCTAGCTCCTTTTGCCACCATTTAACTGGTTGCAAAACATGTTCCTTGGAGTCAGGTTTCACGGTCCCAGAACCAGTTCTATAACAGATCCTTTAACCGGTTCTAAAGTAACCTGTTCTTGTTTGGTTACAAATAGGACAAATTCTACACAGAAAGAATCGGTTGCAGATCCTATTATAATACAGTACAAGTAGTTTTGCAACCTGTTATTTGGATTTTACTATTTTTCTGCGTGGGCCTTAGTATCCAAGAGCTGTCCTCAAAAAAAATCGATGCGGCTTAAATTCGATTATCTAAGAGTAAACTATTTCAACGAGAAAACAATTGCCCTTTTCTGAGGAAGAGCTTGTCACAAATTGTAACCACTTTGCAGTCTACCAAGGATAGTTTTCCTGACAGGCGAATTTCAGCTATATCACATGTTGTGCGATTCGATCTCTAGGAATAAGTTAATTTCTTTAAGCTAAACCTTTCACATATTAATGTCGATAGAACAATGTGAGACAATTCGCTTACAGAATATGACCAAAATGATGTTTTTATTTCATAAAAAAAGTCCCTACAAATAGTTGAAAATTCACTGCGACAAGACAAAAAAGTACCTAAATTTGCGTCAGCAGAATTTTCAATGAAGTTGAGAATTACATTCTACTAAATTTAGGTGATCTAAATGTTAGGTATAAAAGTTAGTTAAAGTACAATAATTTGTCAGAAAAGCTGTTAAATGGAAATTAATATAAATCAGTTGAAATCAGCACATGTTTTCTGCTAAATGTTGGTTAAAACTAGGTAAATATACAAAAAATTTTAAGGAATGGTAACGTTGTGAAATGGAGACGGATTAGATTAGAAAAAATAAGCAAAAATCTAAAAATAGAATATTTGTGTTTGTCAGTTTTGGTCACTTCTGAGTATACAATAACAGAAAAACTGATCGGAAAGAAAACTGCAATTTTGCTGCATTACATTCGAGGCCATACTTGGGTGTGATCGCCAAATGGTCATGACTAGGTATTGTTGCGTTTGTAATGTAAAAAGAAGCGCAGGTTTGATTCTTATAGCCGATAGGTTGTTGAAAAATTTACCATACAGAGACAATCTGACAATTATAAGACACAAATAATAATACAATTTAAATGGAAAATCACTGATGGCACATGTCCATTAAAAAAGAGGCAAAAACTAGTCTAGACCTGAACCTTTCTAAATTAAAGAATTTTTGTTTAAAACAAATACTGTTGAAATAACTATAATTTTGTCAATTATTTATAAAGGGTCCGCCAAATAACTTTTTTTTGAACTCCTGAACCAATTGAACTTTGTATGGCGTCATACCAAGGTCTTTATGCAAAATTCGTCTCAATGATGTCTCCGAAATGTTCAATTGTTGAGAACGACGGTGAATTGATGTTGATGGCGCTTCACGCACACTTTCTGCCACAGCAGCAATATTCTCGGGTGTACGCACTGTTTTTGGCTTTTCACGCTTTGGTTTTTCGATGAGCATGCCAGTTTCTTTCACTTTTATCACAAGAAAACGAACATACGGACCATATTCGTTCAGCGGAAGGATAAAACTAATTATCTGTCAAATCAGACATGAGCTAAGTGTTACCATTCACGAAATAAGCACTAGTTGGAAAAAAAAAACGTTAAATGGCGGACCCTTTATAATGAAAACAAATTTAATTTAATTTTATTTCTGTATAAATTACACAATAGAAAACACTATATAAATAAACTTAATATCGTTTTATTTATTACTTTTTTGTATCAACCTTTCCTGTTTGTATTTATTTTGTTTCTTATTTTCTCTTGTTAATGCCATTTAGAAATGTTTGAAAATATCAAATATCAAAAAGAAAAACAGTATTTAATAATAATCACATCAGTAAATATATATTTTATTTTAAAACTAACCTTATTATTTTATCAGTTTAATTATATTTTAAACTGCAACATTTTAGAAGAAAAAATTAGTTCAAGTACAACTAAAATTTGTTCTTTTGGTAAAATTAGATAACAGATAACTTTAGTTAAATAACAGATTTAAACGATATCAACAGAAAAAATTATTTCAATAGAATTGGAACCCGTTTAACAGACTTTTTTCTTTACTGTTACTTATAAGCGTATTACATTTTATATTTTAAAACTTTAGCCATTATGTGGAATATGTATTTTATATTCGTTTGGATTTAGAGGGAATAAATATTTAGAATATCGGAAGTAATGAAGTTGTCATTGCAACCTTTTCGACATTTGAAAAATTTGCTTCCTGTAACGGATGTCATACCGTGGGTTATTTCAGTGAAATTCTTTAATTTACTGTTGTATCTTTTTAGAACTACATTTGACAATTTGTGAATGATTTAAGTTAATTTAAATTTTTAAATTTGTTAAAAAGGGCATCATGACATATATTATGCCAATTCTAATATATGGTCAATGCTATTTTATACAATATTTAAACTGATTTGTTACCGAGTACTATTTCCACTTAACTTTATGTAAAATTTTCCAACTTTAATACCATTGAGATTTTCAGTTATTATGTAGGCAAAATATTTTTTAAGTCCCTTAAGGCTTTTGTTTCTCTGTGTTGTATACGTAGTAGTATGTAGTTATAATCTAAAATTTATACGAGAAGATATCAAAAAAAAAAACGAATGGAAACCTCAAAGCAACCCTCATACACTGCGTTGCAAAACTATAATTACAAATGATTTTTGCTATTTTTATTTTTTATTATTATTCAAAAACTATTTTTGTTTATTATGCAATTTTAATCAATTTGTAATAACATGCAGCTTGGTTTATATCTAACAAGGGAATTATCCAGAAGAGAACACGCCGATTTGAATGAATCTTATATACGCATCTTATAAAGGACACACATCTAAGGTTGACATGTATTTTTATGTGCCATCTCGAAGGCTTGTTGTTGAAAAGTGGTGTCATATATGACCCCATTTTGTGATTTTTTGATATTTAAGTCATTTTTTTTGCAAAGAAATCATAGGCAATTGTGCCCGGTGCACTTTCTTTGTAAAAATTTTAAATATTGTTGTTCTTGTTCCAAAAAAAGTAAGAATTTGTTTTGTACTTTATATGGGAATATATTCCGGTACGAGGTACAAATTCACATATAATAATCCTTATTAAATTTAATTCGACGCGTAAATTTGCTTTTTAACGATATTCGACCTAGTTCGGATTCGATCTCGTTTTTTCCGAAACGCCATTACTGGCCCTTTTTGAGATCTGTATGTAAAAAACATAGGTAATGTGCATATCAAAACTTGATATTTTTTAGATTACATTAAAATTTAAATATATATTTTGGATTTTATTTTGTAGATTTGAGTCATGCTTCCATAAAAAAATGACCAAAAATATCGGTTTTTTCCAAATATTTTTTCTCTTATATGTAAAGGTACACTTAGAATACTATGTAGGTAAAGACCACTGCAAATGTAGTTGAAAACAAATGAAATTTCATTTAAAGAAAGGACGACTTACATTACAGTAAATTCAAATAACATTGTCATTTGTTTTTTAATGTTCAAAAAATGACTAACAATTGTAGTAAAAATGAACCACATGGTAGTAAAAAATAAACAAACATTTATTTTTTTAATTTCTTTTAAATAAAAAAAACAACTGTTAAAAATTAATGTAAAATCATAAAACAGTCATCTGATGTGGTTTGTTTTTTTAAATGAATTAGAAGGTTAGTAAAAAATTTTATTTGTTCTACAAATGACTGACATTTACATTAAAAATAAAGAAACTGTATTACAACCCAAACAACTACATATTTTTAAAGCAGAAGTTTCCTGAGTGTAGTCTTAGTTTTACTTCGTGTTGGGTATTTTCAATAAGTTTTGCAACGATATATAATTTGATATATAAGTTACAAAAATAAGTAGTAAATTTAATGAAAATATGGTTTTTGGTACCTCCAGAGACTATCTGTAAGTTTGCCATTTTTGTTTTTCATACTATAGCAGCTATGCTAGTATACAATATTCATATCAGAATTTTTCATTTTTTTAAGTGCATTAATCAGAAATATAAAAAAATTTTAAATTCCTTTTACTAAAGCATGTCTCCGTACAAAATTTTAAATAAAAATACGTTTTCCATACTTCTGTAGACGACATATTAGTTTTTCAGATCTGCCAAAAAAGAGAACATCAATAAAATTTTATGTAAAATATCTGATTTAATTATTGCTTATTAAAAAAAAATTATTATAGGTAATACAGGTGTTGCCACAGCCAACATATTGTATTCTAAATCCTTGTTTTTTGTATTAAACATTTTGTACGGAGATATGTCTTAATATTGTGACTATACAAAAATTTTATATTTTTTATTAATATACTCAAAAAATGCAAAATGTTCATATCAATATGGTACATATTTTCCCAACATAGCGTTTAATGTATGTCAAACAAGAATGCTACTAATGTTTGATACTTATATACAAAATTATATATCGTTGAAAAGATTATCAAAAATACACAACATGAAGTAAAATTGAGATTATACGCAGGGAACTGCTGCTTTATACATGTTAGTCATTCATAGAAGAAATTTAATTTTTTACTAACTTTGTAGTTCATTTAAAAACAAACCACATCAAATGACTGTTTTATGTTATTTAAAAAAATAAAAAAAATAAATATTTGTTTATTTTCTACTAACATCTGTTGTTCATTTTTACTACAATTGTTAGCAATATTTCATCAGTAAAAACAAATGACAAATGTTAGTTGAATTTAGTGAAATATTAATCGTCCTTTCGTCAAGGGAAATTTCATTTGTTTTTGACTGCAATTGTTGTCGTCTTTACCTGCATAATATCCTTGGTATACCTTTATAATTTGAAGATAATTTTGGTCACTATTTGCATGTCTCAAATTTACAAAAATAAAATCCATAATGCATACAAATTTAATGTTCTCTAAATAATATGAAGTTTGATATGCATATTACCTATGCTTTGTATGTAAATATCTCAAAAAAGGACCAAAAATGGCTTTTGGGGAAAACCCCGATGAAATCCGAAATAGACCGAAAATCGAAAAAAAAAACAAAAATACGTGTCGAGTAAAATTTACTAAGGATTAATATATGTGAATTTGGACGTCGTACCGGTACACATCCTCATGAAAGTACCCAAAAATTACAACATTTTTTGGAACAACAATAATCAAAATTTTTACAAAGTAAAAGTGCACCAGGGAATGTTAATCTGAAATACTTTTGAAGTCTATGGTTTTTTTGGAAGAAATAAAAAAAAACTCAAAATGGGGTCCTATTTAGGCCAAGTTTTCAACCCCTAAACCTTCGAGATGGCACATAAAAAAACTGGTCAACCTAAGATTTATGTCCTTTATAACATATATAAGATTTATTAAAATCGGCGTGTACCCTTCCGGGTAGTCCCCTTGTAAGTGATTTTGAAAAGCGGAAAATTTCAGCGTATTTAAAAAGTGGCTTAAGTTTTCGGGAAATTGCTATGAAAAAAAAACCGTTCACATGTGGTTGTCACAAATTTTGCAAATCATTCGAGCGTTTATGGTTAAAATAAAAAAAGGTGGATCGAAAAAAAGGTTTCTGATTGGGACCGGCGTAAAATAATTACCTGAAGAACAGATAATCAATGAATGTAAGGTAAATGTGTCCCAAGCAGCCATAAGTAGGCTTTTAAAGGATTCCCAGAGAATTACTACACACAGAAAAAAATTTAGCTATTTGCCAACTGAAATTCGGTTACTGCGACTCAAATTCAGTTATACGAATTTCAGACAGTAGGTTAGTTTTCACAACAAAGTTCGGTTAATTCAACAGAATTTTAGTTACAACACCCAACATTTTCAAAAATCCAATGTAAATATCGTTGTACTAACTGACTTTATAAGTTGTTACCATTAATATACACTTTTCAATTCGGTTGGCACTTTATTTCTCTGCGTGTAGCCAAAAGTTGATGTCTGATTACCCCTCCACAAAACTGCTCGACTTTAATTCGTTAAAACAAATTCTCTAACCAACCGGAGAAAGGTAAGTCAATAATCGGTCTTGTTGGAAAGAAGATTTTTTCTGATGAGAAAAAGTTCAATATTGATGGTTCAAATAGTTTTAACAGCTATTGGAGAGACCTACGTAAGGAACCACAATATTTTTCAAAAAGAAATTTTGGAGGCGGATCCTTAATGGTTTGGGGTGCTTTTTGTTTTGATGGTATGGTTGATTTGGCATTTCCAAGCATCATAATGAAATCATCTGAGTACATTACGGTATAAGAAGAGAAATTGTTGCCATTTATTGAAAATCGCAACAAAGAAGTCTCCAGACGATGGAATGGCTATCATCAAAAAATATAAGAGTATTGGAAAGGCCCGCATATTCTCGGGATCAAAACTCCATTGAGAATATTTAGGGAGCATTAACCCTTCGAGTTTACGCAGAAACCCGTAAAAATGAAAGCGCTTTTCATCTAAAAGAAGCAGTAATTGATGCATGGAGATCTATAACTGAAGAACTTCTAACAAATCTGGTAGACAGTTTGTCTGATCGAATTTTCGAGTTAATTAAAAAAATGGAGGCTTCACGCGTTATTAAAACTGCTGCTTTAAAATATTTTTCTTAAATTTGTGTAAATTTTGATATGATAAGTAATTGATTTTGTTATTCCTTTTTAAATAGTAAAATAAAAAATAAATAAACTGAAGGGCTCATTGTAAAAACTTGATAAGCCACATTTATTGCTTTGTGGACTATCGCTGTTTTCTAGACAGTCATTGATTAATATTTAATAGAAGTCTTGCTTAAACACTTATTGGAAGTACCTAGAGTGTAAAAGTCATATTTTTTGCATCTTTTTTACCTTTAAAAGGCAAAAACAAGCTAAAAATAAAATGTGCCTTATGAAGTTTTTACAATAAGCCCTTTAATTGTTTTTTTTTTTGTTTTTTTGGTAAATATTTTTTATTTTACATTCGTTTTACATTTATGCCGGTTAACTTTTCTTCTACTTTTTTTTTAACTTACCAAATTTAGTGAAAAAATGTGTAATTATAGTTTTGCAACGCAGTGTATAAACAACCCACATCCTTTAACATCTTCTTCCATGTTTTTGCTCCTCCTAACTAATACCCTCAAATCTTATTTTATTTTTATTTTTTTTTTTTCTTCACCTCTCAAATAACTACCAGACTCTTGTTATAAAAATTTAAGCTAGAAAGCACAAAAAACTGAAACATTTTTTTCAAGGTGTTATTCTTTTGTTTTGCCCACGTTTCGTTACATTTACAAAATTGTATACAATACGTAGTATAACTGTGTATTAGGATGCCCCGTTTTTTTTTTTTTTTAAGAATACTACTTAAACGATAAGTAAAGGGTGTTTTTTATACAGGTATAAAACTTTATATGGCAACACTTTTTTTAACAGGCATCCATTTTGTCAGCTGTTAAGTGATTTATGTTTAGTTTGGTTTGGCATTTCAACATGAATAGTCGGACACCTGAACAACGCTTCCAAATTGTGAAAATTTATTTTGAAAATCATGGTTTTGTTCGAAATACGTATCGCGCACGAATTTTGCGAATTTTGTTTAGCGATGAAGCTCACTTTTGGTTAAATGGATACGTCAATAAACAAAACTGCCGTATTGGGAGTGATGATAATCCTCAAGTGTATGTTGAGACACCGTTACAACCAGAAAAACTAACTGTTTGGTGTGCTTTATGGGCTGGTGGAGTCATTGGTCCGTACTTCTTTAAAAACGATGCTTTTCAGAACTTTACAGTCAGTGGTGACCGCTATAGAGCCATGATTACTGACTTGTTCGTTCATAAATTGAACAATAACGATGTGTAGGAGCTGTGGTTCAACAAGACTGCGCAACAATGCACACAGCTTCTGCCACAATTGATTTATTGAAGGAAGCGTTTGGTAACCGCACGTTTCGGACCCGTGAATTGGCCTCCAAGATCGTACGATTTAACGCCGCTGGACTATTTTCTTTTGTGATATGTAAAGTCGCTAGTCTATGCCGATAAGCCCGACACGATTGACCACTTGGAGGACAACATTCGCCGCATTATTGCCAATATACGGCCACAAATATTGGAAAAAGTCATCGAAAATTGGACCTCCAGATTAGACTACGTTCGAGCCAGCCGTGGCGGTCATATGCCAGAACTCATATTTAAATTAAAATGCCAGAAGATTATCTTTCGAATAAAGTAAATTTCATGTCAATTTAAAAAATTAATCTTTGTTTTATTCAATTTCAAGGTTCAATACCTCTGTAAAAAACACCTTTATTAAGTAATATGTGAAAAAAAATTAAACAATTTTTGCAGGAGACCTGTCAAAATTGGCGTAATTCGAGGCCTCTACAAAAAATATATTTTATGGTAAAAACATATATGAAAAATATTTTTTTTTTTTTGTAAGATCATTCTTTTTAACCCTTTGTAGCCCATGAACTTAAAAATTAAAAGTTTGTTTGGTACGGGGAAGGTTAAGGTAAATAAAAAAAACGTATTACTTAGAAATTAAAAAATATCCTTTACTTATTATTTATTTGACATTTTAGGGATTGTGACATTATTGTTACATAACATAAACATATAATGTTTTCATGTAAAAATGTAAAAATATGCATTGTATACAATAAGTAAAAAATATTATTCACAGGTTTTCATAAAAACAACCCAATTTTTTGCACTTTTTGTATTTTTTTCTAAAATTTTAAATTTACACGTGTTCAAACTTGTCACTATTCGTATTATGCAAACTTCAAACTGACGGAAGTCAAAAAAATTACGCCATCTATGATATTTTTTTTTTGGTACTAATTTGATCAGTGGTATGTCACAGTGGGTGACACAAATTTGAGCGAGCTAAATAAATTCAGTATGTATTATTTCGGGTTTTTTTGTTACAGTAATGTTACATGAGGCTATAAACGGTTCAAGTTTTGAAAGCAAATGTGGGCTAGAGTTGTTCCGTAGAGCAATCAAAATTAACAGACTCTCCAAATCGCAAATTTTATGATCCATTTTGGCAAGAAAAATCAATATTTAAGAAACACAATGGTGGACTAAATGTACTCGACGCAAATTTTTTAAATGCGTTTCTTATACCAAGCATGACGTTATGTTACTACTGATACCATTTTTGCAAAAAAATAAATACAAAACTCTTTTTTACCAAAATACACTAATATCAAACTCTTTCATCGCTGGTATACTTAAAATAATTATAGGTAAAGACAACTGCAAATGTAGTTAAAAACAAATGAAAATTCACTTAAAGAAAGGACGACTTACATTTCATTACATTACAAACTAACATTGTCATTTGTTTTCAAAGTTCAACAAATTAACCACAATTATAGTAAAACTGAACCATATATGTTAGTAAAAAATAAACAAACATTTACTTTTTTTATTTTTTTAAATAACAAAAAACAACTGTAAAAAATTAATGCAAAATCATAAAACAGTCATATGATGTGGTTTGTTTTTTTAAATGACTTAGAAGGTTAGTAAGAAATTTAATTTACTCTACAAATGACAGACGTTTCTATTAAAAATAAAGAAACTGTATTACAACTCAAACAACTTCATATTTTTAAAGCGGAAGTTCCCTGAGTGTATAGAACTAAAGATCCCATTCAAAAATGTTTTGCTTATTTTTTTCTGTATTCAGCTCATCAATACGCATCGTTTGAGTGCTATAACGTCAATCAATTCGCAAAAAAATCTTATCGGGACACCCTACCGTATAGGTGTGTGCGTGTGTGCAAGTGAATATCCTCATTTATATGTGTCCATGTATATGTGTAATTTGAGTATTTCATTATTTGTCGTTCAAGTGTACTCTTGTAATACTTTAGTTATAATTTTACTTTATATTTTCTTTTTGTGTACTTTTCTTACTTTCTTTTTTTCTTTCATCTTCACCATCATCATCATTGGCGTCATCATACATCTTTATATGCTTTGTTACTATTTGCAACATTGTTGGTTAAAATTTTTATTTCACACCCTTCTTATAGTTACATTACACACGCACACATACTACAACACTTATTTATTAACGCATACACAATACAAAATATAATATAGCAGGGATTCTTGATTGGTGCCTAGGGGAATTTAATATCTGAAACATTAAAACTTCCGAAGTATAGATGGAGTTTCTTGAAGGATTTCTTAAGGTTTCACTACTACCAAGGAAGGTGTCATTACCGGAACATTCAGGTCTTCATGAAAATTGGATATATGGTACAGGGCAAAAAAAACTTACATGAGGCAAGTGTTTTTATTATTTTAGTTGTTCAGATATTTTTTCTCAGAAGGTCCTTCTTTGCAAGAACGTTTAGGCAAAATCATGGAACTCTAACATTTTTAACCACTAAACTGCGTAGTCAAAATAAAAAAAAAAACTTTGCCTGTTGCGCCGAAATAAAAAAAAAAAAAACATTCAGCATGGACGTATATATACGTCTTACGAGACAGAATAGATAGTTTTGATAAAACATATATATACGTCTTACGCAGTACATAGGTTAAACTTTTGACGAAATCGAGACCTTATACAAGGTTAAGTCCGCGTTATTTCTTAACAACGTGCATACAAATTGTGGGTTTCTGTTCAACTTTAACTTGCACAAGGATCTCCACAAAATCATGTGTCCTAATGTTGAGGAGTTCTCGAAATAGTCGTGGCTTTGAAGATAGTTTTTTTTGCAGACTCATGTTTTTGAAGTTGTTGAAATTCTGAAAATCTTTCGAAGTAACCGTGGAAACAATTTATGAAAGCTATCAATGCAATCGTTAGCTTTTATAAAAATGTTATTCAACGTTTTTCATAATATCTCAAATGGCACACTATCGAAAAAAAATAGTTAAAAATATATCAAGTGGACAAAAGGTTTTGTTTAAATTAAAATTTATTCAAATTTTGTTCGTTACAAAGTTTTATGTTCAGTTTATAGCTGCTGTAGGGAATGCCGTATGTAGACTCATAAACAAAATTAGTGCAAAAGTCTGTTAAACCTTGTTGTTATTGTTTAAATCCGTTATTTAGCCAAAGTTATTAGTCACCTCATTTAAGCAAAAGAACAAATTTCAGCAATACTTGATTGCACTAATTTTCGAACCTAATATTAAGATATTTGAGATTATAAAATTTACAATTTTGTCAGCTGAAGTTACCACAATTTTGTTTTGTCTCCGCTTTCAGTCTCACCTGTAGATGGCGTTCTTTTCTCATTATTTTTAATTTATTTTCATAAAATAGGCTAAAATATGTGAAGGACGCTGTGAAAAGCCAGGTAAAACTGCTAAAGCGAGGAACTTAAAGTTTGACATGTGGATTCGGCGTTGACATCCTCTTAGGCGTAATTTTTTTAAATTCTTGAAAGTCTCCCTTGGCCGCCTGGCCAAACCTCTAAAGTGAACTTGAAATTAAGTATGTGGGTTCCTAACCCCGCTGAGACATCCGCTTATAAGGAATTTTTGTAAGTTCCTTGGCGGCGTGAATAAGCCACCAAACTGAGAAAATTTTAATTTAGTATGTCGGTTCCAAACCCCGCTCGACATTCGCTTACAAGGACACTATATCTGTGGATTATTTTAATGAAACTTGGACACGGTGAAGAGGACAACAGAAATATTAGACACGTGTTATATTTTTGTGAGCAATCTCAAGTTAAGGGATTAAAAAGTGGATCAAAAATACCTAATTTGATGTTTTTAAAATATATTTCTTGAATAAGTTATTAATCACCAGGCAAATTGGGTATCACATGGAAGGTACCTAACATATAAAGGGTTTGTTGGGGACCGAAAACCTTGGCTAAGACTATAGCAGAAACGTAATCTACGGAATATTCTATGGACATTTTCCCAAGAAACCATGATTCTAAAATCAAAATCAAGCCATCGATTTTTCACGAGAAAATCTGTATAAAAGATAATAACAAATTAGAAAAATACATACCACTTTTATGGACAAATGCATTGCAATTGATGAAAGCTCGACGGCAACGGGCTTGTTTAAAAGGAAATTTTTCTCAGCTTTCAATATCTGTGCTCATATTTTTTCGAATACCACAAATATATGGGAAGTTGTATTGCATTATTAAGCGAAAGATAAAGTTTATTTAATTTTAGCAATAACTTAGTTTCTGTAAATCTGTTACATTTCCTTCGATTTAAACTCTTCCACCGTCTTGACGCAAAAGTTTAATAATTTTGCAATATTATTTTGATGATTTTTGTTCTCGTTTTCAGGGAAAATATTTTTTTATGGTTTTTTCTTTTGACGTAGTTTTATATATTCTTCCAAAAAAAAAAGTTTCTGTTTCAAAGCAATGGTACACTAATTCAAACAAAAGTTTTTTTTTATAAAGAATAAATAATTTAAAGCATTTTCGGTGCGCGTGGTTTTTCTTCCCGATTGACTTAAAAAACAGTTTTTATTATATTATTTTATTATCAAAATTGTATAAAAGGTTGTGCATTGGGAGCTTTCACCAAAAAAGAAAAGTTATACCGCTATTGTTCACTTGAACTGTGCAAACATAACAGCCAGATTGTTTTCTGTGTTCATTGTAACTAAAAATATTTTTTTGTTATTTTTTTTAGTTTTATATTTTTTCCTATCCCTTTCTTTTTTATTTATCTATTAATAAATATAAATTGCAGCAAAATACATTATATTTTTAATGTTGATGCTTTTTTTATATAAATAGTTCCCCCCTAAATTTCTCACTCGCCCCAAAATGACTTTTTGAAAAAAATTCAACAATAAAAATAGTTAGTTAACCCTTTCGGTACTTCTTTTTTGTTTTTGACTTAAAAAATATTTTTTTTATAATTTTGCAACTTTTATGGCCAACTTAATGACTAAACCAAAGTAATTTTTTTAAATTTTGTTTACAAAAGTGGTTTTTGGGCATCATGCCATATGGCATAGAATGTATTTAAAGGAAAAAAAAAAAAATACAAAAATTTTAATTTTAATTTTTAATGCAATTTTAAAGATTTTATGTTAAAAAATATATAAAACCACTTAAAAACAAATATAACTCATATAGGTTGTGATACAACGATTTTTTGTTCACCACAAAATCTGGTGACCTCTTTTGTATCTTCATCACCATAAATAGACGAAGGCAATTGTACGCAGCCCCCATCCAGCCATTTTAAAAGGATAATATTTTGGTTCCTTTCAATGCAATAGTCATATCTTCCTCTTCCTAACTTTTTTAAATCCTTTTCTGTTGCAAGTGGAGCTTTGCCCGTTTTATTTCCTCTTATGGTGCCTGTTGTCCATATTAACTTTGCTCGCAAATATATTAATAAATTAATTGTAGTGAAGTAATTATCAAAAAATAGTTTGTGGTTTTTATTTTCCGGAATCGTTTTACAGAGGTGAATGACAATATCAGAGCAAAACCCTAATTTTGAGTCTTCAACAATTGTATTTTTCAACTGGTATATTTCGAGATCATATACAATTCCATTTGAGCTAATAACCAAATTATTTTTTTACCCCATTTGATAGGCTTTTTGGGCATATACTGCTTCAACCCAGTTTTAGCTTTGCACGGAATCATCATTTCATCAGAGCGACAGTTTTAGTCTTGGAATTTCATAAGTTCTATCTATCTATTTTTTGTCATGTGCTTGCGAAAGGCTGGTATTTCAGTAGCACTACTCCAGTACATCGCTAAACGAGGATATCTTATTGTTCCAATATTAATTTCTGAACTCAGTAATGTAAGAATCTCTTCTCTTACAACATTAATGGCAGTTCCGGTTTTCACAAGCGTGGCCTGATTTGTTGCCTGAACAATAGAGTCAATAAAATCATATGGAAAATACTTTAAAAAATATGAGACAGGAGTTTTAACATCTTGTTTAGGATAACTTTCAGATAAATCTGAGCCTGGAGTGCTCCACGCTCTCTTTGCCCATCGAAATTTAAGAATTTTTTGAAACGACGAATCCGTAGCTTCATCCAAATACAATGAATCCTCTTCAGCATCTAAATTTTTGTCAAATAAATCGGTGTTCCCATCTGGATTAGTTAACTCCTAGATTAAAAAGAAATTGTTTTTATTATCATTGAGAGTTTCCTATAGCGTCTCCAAAACATAATTTTCTTCTTCTTCATCATCGCCAAAGTCATCATCGCCAAAGTTAGTTTATTAGGCATTGTTATTACGTTCAGCCGCTGCAACTGTATTCAATCAAATAAAAATTTCCGTTGGGTAAAATCTATGCCATATGGCATAGTATAAAATAAAAAAATCGTGGAGCCTTATTAAACTATGTTTGGGATCTAATTTTTTTTTGTACTTACTAAGGCAATGATTATCTACTAAATTACTAACAAAAAGTTATCAAATAATTTTTTTTTGTGGTAGAATTTATAAAAGTACAAAGTGCTCTTTATTTTGAAAATTACGAAACTCGATAGGCGCTCTCGCTTTATGAGCCTTCACTATTTACTGGGTCCACTAACCAAACTATTTTTTTCATAAACTTCTACAAAAAACTTCAAAGAAAAATAAAAAATATAGTATCCCTTAGTATTTGCTCTTAAAACAGGCACTAAAAGCGACTATGCCATATGGCATAGAATATCCGAAAGGGTTAACAAGTTATTTGGCAAATTAATTCACTAATCACTCTGCAAGATGTGTCTGTTGAAAGACTTATTAAATCATTCGTGTGGTCTTCTAAGAAGCTAGAAAAAGTGTGCTGCCATTTCACGCTAACATCCCCTATTCATCGTATAAATAAGAAATTGAAAAAATTTCATCATAAAATCAACATAAATTCATCATTAATGAATTCAATGAATGAATATGATAGAAATTGAAAGAATATCAAATAAACAAATCAATTAAATCAAATGTGATGTTCAAAATCGTGAGAAACACATTAGCCAAAAAAGTTTAAGAACCCCTGTGTAATAGCATTCCGTGCACAACATTATTTTGACTTCATACATTATTGTTGTTGTTTACATTCGCCTTGTTTTTGTTGTTATTGTTTTCTTCAAAAAATAAGGTGTATGTGTTGATGTTTAAATGTGTTTGTGTTGGGGTTTGTGAGTTGTAAGCTTGTATGCGTGTGTGCATGTGTGAAATGGATTTTTGTTGGCGTGTGATATACTAAAGTTGTAATGTTTTTGGTTTTCATTTAATATCATGTCTCATGTGTATTGTTCATTTTCAGAGCTTTAGTTGGCAAACTGAAACGAATTGTACCTTTTTTCTTATTTTCTTGTCATCAATCAAATATTACAAAAATTAAAAAAAGTACATAAAGATTTTCTGAGATTATATGGAAGTATTTTTTTTTCTTTCTTTTCTTTGTTTTAATAACTTAGTGCTATGGAATCAATGTGTCGGGTTAGATTGCGGAACTATTTATAAAAAAAAAAAAATTAACGGAAAAGACCAACCTTAACTACACGGAGAGAATTATCTGCATGATATTAATGAATTTATTAATGAATTTTTGCATAAAATCAATGAAATTGCACTAGAATTCGTCCATTTTCATAAAATTGTATGAATAATATCATATTATTAATTAAAAGTTTAATGCACTCAATAAGAAATTCTCATTAATTTTAAGAATATTTTCGTTTATTTTGTAAAAAAAAAAGTTTCATTGATTTACTATAAAATTTCATTAATTTTCGTCCAAGAAACTTTTCTTTGTATAGTGTACATTTTTCATATTCTAAGTAATCGATCGGAGAGTATTGTTGTATTCTCCAAATGAACGTGAAAGACAACCAGCGGTAGACAGTAAACAAATATAGAAAAAACAGTTGTCAGAAATACCAACAAAATGCCGACAACTGAGAAAAAACTTCAAGAAAAAAAATGTTCAAATAATTTTGGATGATAAAAAATACTTTTCGTTTGCTTGGAACAACGGCAGTGTTAATTCTGGATTTGATTTTGATGACTTGAAAAAAAACTACCGACAATGTACCATATTCGAACCAGAAGTACTAGTGTGGTCAGACATTTCGGCATAAGATATATCACAACTTTAAAGCTATGTCTGTAAACCAGGCGAGAATCCAGGGGGGTATGAGGGTGATATATCCAACCCCTCCCCTCATATTAAAATATGTACTTCAATCCGAAAATAGTAAAATTTTACATAAATGTTTTAAATCTTATTTCGAAATGGTAAAAAAAAGTTTAAAATGTCTAAAATATTGTTTTTTTTTAATAATTTTGGTATAAAAATTTAAAAATTCGGTTTACTAGAATCAAAGTATCATCAGATTTTTTGAACATAAAAAGTATCGTTTTTTTTCAAAATTGTCGAAATTCCCTATCGAGATGTATAGTAACCAAAGCAACCGGCAATGCTCGAAAAAATCAATTTTTAGCTCTTAAAAAATGCACTAAAAACGGAAAATATGCTCTTAAAACACAAATTTTTATTAAGAAATTTATTTTAATTGCCAACAAAAAAGGGAATAAAAGATTGAATATAGCTAAGTCTTAAAATATGAAATTTAAATTTTGCAAAAATGGCTTAAACTTCCCAAATCAGCGTTGAAAACCCAAAAAAAAATATTTTTTATTGAAAAAAAAAATTTAAAAAAAAAAAAAATATCTAAAATAAGCTATAAAAATATGCTTTTGTTCTAAAAAGTACTAAAATATACTCAAAAATAAGATTTTTTATCGAAATATACAAAAACAAAAGCAAAATATGCAAAAATATACTATAACAAATCAGTGCCAGAATTCATCAATTGTTCTAAAAAAGATAAATACCTTATTAAATTTTCAATACGACGCACTGGAAAAAAAAAACATGGTTGCGCTGAAACAGAGGATATTTTATGTAAAAAAATCCGTAAAACTTCTAAAAATTTAGATTTATAGAAGTTTAAATGTTTCCGTGTGCAACAGAAATAAACGCCAGGAAATTTAACAAAAAAATTGTAATTAAAAAGATAGGAGGAAACCAAATGTGTAAAAGGTTGGAAAAACACTTAAAAAACAACCAAGTCAATATTTATTTAAGCCACAAAATCTTAACAAAAATTTACACAAGCGCTTGAAAATTAAAACTCCAAAAAAATTGTAAAATAGCCAAAAACGACAAATTACTTTTCTCTGGTTTTAAAAGAACAAATTTTCCGTATTTTAGTTTTTTTTTTTTAAATTTAATATAAGTGTTTGACAAATTTTTTTTCAGATTTTATTTGATATAAAAATTCCCATATTTTTTACTGAAATTAAAGAAGTAGTGCGAGTGCATGTGGCATTAGAAAACAGTTTATCTATACCACTGTCAGTGTTTGCACAGAAAATTTCATATAGACGCAATCGAACAAATAAAAACATAACAAATATTACATTATTTCAAAAAAAAAAAAAAACAGGGTCACTGACGAAGGTTCAATACCAGAAACTGCTCAGTCTGATTCAGAAAATTGAAAATTTACAATGTAGTTATGATTTTAGAAAATACACTCATTCTTCTCTACCACGCCTTTCACGAAGAAGTTTTAATTTGGAAAATTCTGAATTTTTACATTTAAGATCATCAATAGTAAATAATTTGTAATAACGAGATCCACGAATAATTTTTTTTAGTAGCCTGGAACTCTTTCGTAGTGAATTATACGGTTTTGCGAAAATATGAAACAAGAAAAAATAAATACTTGTATGTTTTATATCCTAGTTTTTCGGATAAAAATCCTTAAAAAAATCAGAAAAATTTATTTACAATTTACAAACATGTTCAAAAACGTTAAAAATTGTCTATTTTCTACATTGGCATAAGTTAGAAATTTGATTACTTTTTTGTACACACATACTCAACTGAGTATTTATCACTTCTCCATAGAGAATAATTTTCGAAGTGCTTTTAAAAATTGCATTTGCTTCAAAAATGCATTTTTTAACTTATTTTTTTATTGCACACATGTGAACTGTAACCGTGTGAATCGAATGCTTTTTGATTGAGAAAAAACCGATATCAACTTTCGAATAAATGGGTCTTCAAATAGATATACTTTTCGAATTTTTTTAATTTCTTTAAAAATTCAAAACATAAAAAATCAAGAGTTTCTGAAAATTTTAAAAAACTGATGTGTTATAGGTACTAACAAGAATATATGTGTTTAATATAGAGAAAATCGTTAGACATGATGCCCAAAAATAGCAATTTTTGCATATTCTCTGAAAGAATGAATGAATAATAAATTTTGACAAAACAAACCGAGGAGCTTTTTATCTAAAATATATCTTAAGTGAAACCTTCCACTAATGTATTCAACCTTTATATAACAGATGTTAAAAAATGTCAACGACTTTCGCTGTCTGCGATTATGAATTTTCACTGGTATTTTTTTAAATGATTTAAATATGTGTTTCATATCTAACAAATTTTCATGTCAAAATAAATTTTTTGTTTTCAATTGAATTTTTCTTGTCAACCAAAACATACAGTTGCTGATTTAGAATCACTCCTTAGTAAACTTCTAATAATATCACCTTAAGTGAGTTGTCTAATTCTGTACTTATATCGAATAGTTGGACTATAGTCCAAAGTATTCACTTTTGTTTATTTTGGTAATAATAAATTATCAAATCGTGATCACAGGAGTTACAAAATAATAATGAAATAAAAAAAACACTCAATCTGTGGATATAAAATTGATTGGTTTGTATAATGAATATGACTCGTTAAATATGTATACAATAGTGGTTTTTGTATTTGCTTTGAATTAAAATCAATATTTGTCAAATGTTTACTTTTAGCATTAAATTTTATTTAAATTTAAATATTTTATAATTACATTTATGATGATACATCAATACGTACAACCACAAATTTGTGTCTGTTGGAAAATCTAGAAAAATCGAATCAAATTTAGCGCTTTTTTCTGTTCTAATTAAAAACTGCCTCAATTAAAAGCAGTTTTTTTTTGTATAATATAGTATTATATTATATCAGACATGGGCGGCATCAATTACATTTCACAATTATGCACTTGTAAAATCTGTCATATAATTAATAATTTCAGACCAACACTCCCACTTGACATAATACCAATGTTTGTGTATTTAATTACAGGCAAATTCCTTTTTACGCATAATTATATATAATTGGGCGTAATTGAGTACACTCAAATAAAAAAGTTAGTGAAGCCAGCAAAAAAGTCAGCAAAATTTTAGTCAAGAGGATGCTTGCAAAAAAATTGCTAATGTCAGCAAAAAAATTAGTAGATTCAGCAAAAGTTTTGATAAAACTTAGTGGATTAGAAATTAAAAAACCCTTGCTAAACATTAATAAAATTTTTGCTGAATATTAGTAGACTGCAAAAAACTCAAAAAAATTGTAGAAAATTTTTTCTTTAGTTAATTTATTTTGCTGAAAATCATAAAACATATTTTTATGATTCTTTTTAAAATAATTTACAATACGTTACAAAATATAAAAACTTTCATACGCCAACATATCTGCAAATATATAGAAATAGTTATATATAACATAAACAAAATTATCTTTCAACTACTTACATCAATGGTTGTCTCAATGATGCTATCTTTTAAAGGAACACTAATGCCGCAGAGAATTATAGAAACGAAACGAAAAAATAACAAAATGTAACATATACAACCCTTTTTTGCAGGGACCGTAACCATTATGAGTTTTATAATAAAAATTACACAATAATGATTATATTATGAGTTTTAAGGATTTTCTTCAATGGTAATGATTATTTTTGAGTAATATTTATAAAAATTAACCATAATCAGTATTTTTGAGCAAACAAAACACAACTCAAAAATAATCGTTATTTATGATTTTATTTTTTTCGCTCAAAATAGAATTTTTAAGGTGCATTTCACAAAAATCCTCGAACTTTTGGAGTGTGTTCAACAAATGATATGTTGAATTCCAACTAGTTGCAACATCAAGCAATGGGTGCGGTAATTTATTATTATTATTAATATTTATTATTATTATTATTAAATTTAATAATTTTAATATTGTGCTTACTTTGGAATATCCCTTATAACTGACCGAGTTAGTAATAGTAGTTTCCTCATACCCAATTTAAACAGCAATCTATAAAAAGACTAAATATTCGTAAAATTAAAAATGATATGGAAAAAATTTAGTATTAGTTTGCTTTCAATTTGAATTATACAAGCTGTTATAAGTCTTCGTGACATTGATTTTTTATATTTTTTTAAATTGGGTATAGATTTACATACCATCTTTACTATTCTTAATGCCCAGTATACATGCATATTCGGACTATAACAAAATTTTCGGCATAGTACCACGAGTTGGTCAATGAAAGTGAGTTTTATTTTGAGCGAAAAAAATAAAAATCATAAATAATGATTATTTTTGAGTTTATTTTTTTTTTTTGCTCAAAAATAATGATTATGGTTGATTTTTATTAATATTACTCAAAAATAATCATTACCATTGAAGAAAATTTTAAAAAGCAGAAATTTAAACATCATGACGGATATGCAAAGACTGTCAAAAAATAATAATAATGGTGCAATAAATTTTTTTTTATGTCTGTTCTAAGTGATCGATTTTTTGATTTAAAAAAAACGAACAATAATCATTATTTACGGTCCCGCCTATTTTTGCAATAAGAAAAAGGAAACATAAAAATTGACCTAAGATGTATGTCTTTGTCTTTCGCTTTAGTCTGTCTACCTGCTGCATATTTGTTATCAACTTGACCACTAAATTTGACTACAAATACACATTTAATCTTTTTTAAATTTAAATATTTTATTTTGTCTTTTATTTAATTAATAGACAATTACTTTTACAAGCCGGTGAAAACGCAAAATTTAAGTTGTTTCAATCCACAATTTTGTTTCATGTATGAAAAACAGATGCAAATCTTCCAAGGTTGATTTTTTTATGTGTCTTACTAGAGTTGTACTTTTTAGTATAATTTTCCTTGTCCCTACTACATCTTGACATCTAATTCTTTCTGCGTATAACTTTTAATCTGGTTGTCGTTCACACTATTGTTGTGTTAATCAGCACATTTTTTTTTAACCAAAATAAATTAGTAATTATATTAGTGAAACATTAGTTCAAAACAATTAAGTGCTGACTAAGTATAACTAAAATTTTAGTTTAAAACATAATTTTAGCAATAAATTTGCTGAAAAATAGTATACCTGATTTACAAGATGTATTACTAACTTTTCTATTAATTTATTTTTTTGAGTGTAGTTACCCTGTAATTAAATCCTTAAATATTGTGACTAATCCCCATGTTTGGTATTAAAATTTTTACAAATTTTCTAAGGAAACGATTAAGTGAGAGCGCATGTCTGAAATTATTAGTGATATTGAAAATTTCCACAAGTGACTGGTTGTGAAATGTAATTGACGGCCCCATGTCTGTATATATTTATAATTATATATATATATATATATATATGTATGCACAGCGCATACTTTAGGGACACGCCCAAAATTGTCGCCGGAATATGCGGTGTATGGAAAAAATTGTCCTCATCTAATACGCTAGATGTATGAAAAGGCGCGAAAACTTTGGGGACAGTCCCCAAAGTAAGCAAATGTCCCTAAACTATGCGGGGGAATGAATAAAGTAAGGAAATGTCCCTAAACTATGCGGGGGAACGAATAAATGTCTCTGGACTATGCGCTGTGCATACATATATATATATATATATATATATATATATATATGTATGCACAGCGCATAGTCTAGAGACATTTATTCATTCCCCCGCATAGTTTAGGGACATTTGGGGACTGTCCCGAAAGTTTTCGCGCCTTTTCATACATCTAGCGTTTAAGATGAGGACAATTTTTTCTATACACTGCATATTCCGGCGACAATTTTGGGCGTGTCCCTAAACTATACGCTGTGCATACATATATATATATATATATATATATGAAAAGGCGCGAAAACTTTGGGGACAGTCCCCAAAGTAAGCAAATGTCCCTAAACTATGCGGGGGAATGAATAAAGTAAGGAAATGTCCCTAAACTATGCGGGGGAACGAATAAATGTCTCTGGACTATGCGCTGTGCATACATATATATATATATATATATATATATATATATGTATGCACAGCGCATAGTCTAGAGACATTTATTCATTCCCCCGCATAGTTTAGGGACATTTGGGGACTGTCCCGAAAGTTTTCGCGCCTTTTCATACATCTAGCGTTTAAGATGAGGACAATTTTTTCTATACACTGCATATTCCGGCGACAATTTTGGGCGTGTCCCTAAACTATGCGGTGTGCATACATATATATATATATATATATATATATGTATGCACATATATATATATATATATATATATGTATGCACACCGCATAGTTTAGGGACACGCCCAAAATTGTCGCCGAAATATGCGGTGTATAGACAAAATTGTCCTCATCTTAAACGCTAGATGTATGAAAAGGCGCGAAAATTTTGGGGACAGTCCCCAAAGTAAGCAAATGTCCCTAAACTATGCGGGGGAATGAATAAATGTCTCTAGAGTATGCGGTGTACATACATATATATATATATATATGTATGCACAGCGCATACTTTAGGGACACGCCCAAAATTGTCGCCGAAATATGCGGTGTATAGACAAAATTGTCCTCATCTTATACGCTAGATGTATGAAAAGGCGCGAAAACTTTGGGGACAGTCCCCAAAGTAAGCAAATGTCCCTAAACTATGCGGGGGAACGAATAAATGTCTCTAGAGTATGCGCTGTGCATACATATATATATATATATATATATATATATATATATATATATGTATGCGTAGCGCATACTTTAGGGACATGGCCAAAATTGTCGCCGGAATATGCGGTGTATAGAAAAAATTGTCCTCATCTTAAACGCTAGATGTATGAAAAGGCGCGAAAATTTTGGGGACAGTCCCCAAAGTAAGGAAATGTCCCTAAACTATGCGGTGGAACGAATAAATGTCTCTGGACTATGCGCTGTGCATATATATATATATATATATATATATTATATAATAATATACAAAAAATGAGAATACTAATTGTATCATATTAAATCGAATTTGATGAAATTAGTTATAAGTTTATACCATAATGTCCTTATTCAAATTTATCAATTTATATGTAATGTGATACAATTATGTTCAATTAGATACAATTGTATACAAAAATAAGAATTTACATGTAACATATGTAATCACATATAGATCGATATGTAATTGGATATTTTTACATATTGCACTAGCTGAAGTGTAATAGAAAGAAAGATATAATTATATATTTGAAATATGATTTTATATAATTTTGTCTGAATATATATTTTGCAATGTGTCATTATAAACAATTTTATAAATAAATATATAACTATATGATTTTTTTTTAATTTCACTTCCTCTTTTTGTTTAAATGTGCAAGTAATTTCTTCTGTTGTTCGTAAACAAATGGCATTAGCATGCGAAATATCACCCCAAATTAATTCTCTAGTTAAGCAATATATTCAGAACTAAAATTGACATGCAGACAAGTTTTTCATTCCAGTCTATTTTCTACTAAATTTTTTATTCTGAGTGTGCTATATGTGCATTCCTTATATATAAAAAAAAAAAAATATTTTCACATTTAATTAAACTATAAATGAAAACCACAATATATTATTCATTGTAGCAACCACAACATTGTTACCGCAGAAAATATTTAAGGATGTTGAAAGGTTAAAATTATATTTATACATATATATACGAGGGCGTTTCAATAAGTCCGTGACTGTTTGGATAAAACACAGTTTTTTTGCAAAAAAAAAATATATTTTTCAACATAGTCTCCTTTTAGCTCAATACACTTATGCCCGTAATTTCAAGCAATATATACCTACCGGTGCTTAGAAACCTACCCGATTTTGTTCGTGTATTCGGTAGGTATCTAAGCACCGTTAGGTATCTATTGCTTGAAATTACGGGCATTAGTCCAACGTTTTTCCAATTTCTGTATCACTTCCAAAAAATAGGATTTTTCGAGGTCCATCAAATAGGCATTTGTTTGATCAATAATTTCATCGTTGAAGCTAAATCTCTTTCCACTGAGCCATTTCTTTAGGTTTGTAAATAGGAAATAGTCACTGGGGCTAAATCCGGAGTATATGGCGGATGAGGTACCAATTCGTAGCCCAATTCATGGAATTTTACCATTAAGACTGCACACGAGTGCACCCATGCATTATCTTGATGAAAAAGAACTATTTTTTTTCCCATATGGGGTCGTTTTTTTTTTAAATCCCCGTTAAATCGGTCCTATAAGTTGGCATAATATTCGCCGTTTATTGTATTTCCCTTTTGAAGGTAATCGATGTGGATTATCCCGCGTGCATCCCAAAAAATTGTTGCCATCACCTTATTGGCCGACAAACTTAATTGACCTTCTTCGGTGCCGGTTCACCTGGAGAAACCCATTGTTTAGACTGCTGCTTGGTCTCCGGAGTGTTGTAATGGATCCATGTTTCATCCACAGTTATAAAACGCCGCAAAAACTCATTCGAATTGCGGTTAAACAACTCCAAACAATCCTTTGAAGTTGTCACTCGATTACGTTTATGGTCGATTGAGAGCAAACGCGGCACCCATCTTGCAGCCAGCTTGCTTAAGCCCAACTGATCATTTAAAATCGAAACCACACTGCCATATGAAATGCCTATGGCATCAACAATCTCACGCACTTTTACTCTTCGATAGGCTAACAATATATCATGGATTTTGGAAATTTTCGGTTGTATTGACCTCAATTGGCCGTCCAGAACGTTCAGAGTCATTTGTACTTATGCGACTACAACGAAAGTCAGCAAACCACTTTTTTACCATTGAAATTGAGAGTTCAGAGTCCCCATAGTATTTATTAAGCTTTTTCTTGGTTTTATTGACGGTTTTTTTTGGCAAAAATTAATGTTTAATTGATCCGCCCTCGTACATATTTGCCCATAGTATATGAGTGATTTCTATTATGGCATGTGTGTTAGTTACTAACTATTAAAATAACACATATTTTAACTATTTATAAACACAAATGTTTGTAATTGCTAGTAATTTAACAAAAAACTAATAATGGCAATTCAATTAAAATATATGTATAGTATATTAGGGTGGATCGATTTTGGGTTGTAGATAAATTTCGGTAGTTTCGCAAATGTAACAAAGAAAAAAATTTTTTTTTTAATTTATATGTTTTTACATATTTTTTGTGTTTATAACTGCATATTTTTTATATTCTGTGCATATTACTATTTTTTTAGGTGCACTTTCCTTGCGCTATTCATTACATATTTATATTAAAAGCGGAAACAAGGATTTTGTTTCATTCTTAAATGTTTGGTAATTTAGATTAGTTTGATAATTCGATCCTTTATCGCAGTTAGGTGACATATTCTCGTGAGCCCTTAGATAAAAACGCCTATTTGCCGATAGAAAAGGGCAAAGACGAAAGCATGTCTGCTCACTTTTACCCAACTCCTCCATTTCTAACCCCGTACTTTTAAACGGCTATATTTTTTTTATTACATATAGATAATGAATTTCATTCTTCATAGTTTAAACGAGCTTAAGATCATTTATTTATTAATTATATATTATAAGATCATTTATTTGTTAATTATTTATTTCCAATGTTTCGTCTCCACATTGGGTGACTTCTTCAGGGAACAAATATTACAATTTGAAATTTCGTCTTCACATTGGGTGACTTCTTCAGGGAACAATTATTACAATTTCAAATGGTAATATTTGTTCCCTGAAAAAGTCAACCAATGTGGAGACGAAATATTGGAAATAAATAATTAATAAATAAATGATCTTAAGCTCGTTTAAACTAAGAAGAATAAAATAAAAGAAGATCGAAGAAAACTTAACATTGATAATGAATTTATTTAAAACTCCTGAAGTAAAATCATGACTACAATCGTAATTAAAAAAAAAGGTGGAAAATTGTTATCCAGAGTTGCCAAATAATTATTTGAAAAATGAACTTTTTGCACTTTTTGGATGGTACCTATTTAACAAATGATATAATATTATGAAAAAGCCTTAGCTTGTTATTTTTGATTGTTATAAGTTATGACGTGAGCAAAATTATTCAAAATCATTTGTTTCTTGTTAAACAAAAAACCGTGCAATGTTTATTTATTAACGAAAAATGTCTTCATCTGCTAATTTACAGCAGACTTTGTTTACTGACAGATTCTTACATGTTTCATTTCGCGTTGTCTAAAATACTTAGAGGACCAATGTAGAAGGGGTAGAAGATTTACTTAATTTGTAATTTTTGAAGAAAAAGGATCAACGCTTTACCCGCATTGTTTTATTTACTCGATGAGACGTAAAAAACAAAATTGGAAGTATCGAATTAATTCTATTGAAGTAATTTGAACAGCAAAGCTGATTTATGACCCTAATGCTATAGTCAGAAAAAAACAAACTGGCGATTCTAGCCTTTACACAAACAGTCTTTATTGACTGAAAACATGTAAAATCAACCACTCGATTTCCTTCACCCTTCTGGTTTTCACAAAACTTGGTATAGAAGATGTACATCATGTAACTGTAACCGCAGCTAATCCCAGCGGATCTTGAAATATCGCATTTCATAATATTCGAAAATTTTAAAGTATTCGTACTTAATATTCCATATCATTTTAAAGGCTTAACCAACTAGGGCGGATCAATAAGTCCGTGACTTTTCGAACTTTCCACGTAGTTATATGAAATGCAACACTGCTCCCATCAAGTACCACCTGTTAATAGACTACTGTCAAATTTTGAGCAAGTTCCGTCATTTACTTTGCGTTGAATAGCTGTTCAAAACATACAACCTCGTGGATTTTTTTAAAACTGAAAAAAGTGAATTTCGAATGCTCATTAAACATTATTTTTTGTGAAAAAAAAAACCGCCAATCAAACCAAGGAAAAGCTTGATAAATACTATGGGGACTCTGCACAATCGATTTCAGTGGTAACAAAGTGGTTTACTGACTTTCGTTGTGGTCGCACAAGTACAATTGACGCTGAACGTTCTGGACGGCCAATTGAGGTCAATACACCCGAAAATGTCGAAAAAAAATCCACGATGTGGTGTTCGGTGTATGGTCGATCGAAGAGTAAAAGTCCGTGAGATTGTTGATGAAATACCCATTTCATATGGCAGTGTGGTTTCGATTTTAAATGATCAGTTGCGTTTGCTCTCAATTGACCATAAACGTAATCGTGGCCAATAAGGTGATGGCAACAGTATTGAGCTAAAAGGAGATTATGTTGAAAAATAATTTTTTTTTTTGCAAAATAAAAACTGTGTATCATTCAAATAGTCACGGACTTATTGATCCGCCCTCGTACGATAGTCATTGATAGCTCATTTTAAACCTATTTAAATTGTGGTTTTACTACAGCAAACAAACTATTCATTTCTCCACTGCAAAATGCATTTTCAAAAACCACGGTTCAAAAGCTGAATTTCAAAAATTTGTTTGTTAAAATTTAAAAAAAAAAAATTATGTTAAATATAAATTACTTCCCTATGCCATGTTCAACTCCCCATGTGGAGCTCTTACAGTATCCTGAGTTATGAATTAAAATGTGAAAAAATTTAACTAAAAAGCTCAGAACTCAGAAACATGCAGGAATAAGAATAATTTATAATTAAATTTAAATTTTTTAAAAATTTTAGAAAACCAGATTTTTTGAAATACAGCGGTTTAAATCACGGATTTTGAAAAAGGCACTTTAACGTTAAGCACTGAACTATTTTTGTGAAACAGGTAGACCACGAATTAATTACCTTTATAATGAGGTATCAATGACTCCTGTAGCTTAAACCGAACTAGTAAACAACTGGTTCAACATTATTGTTTTCGAAAGCAAAATAGGAAGCGAAACTGCCCAGGTAGAAAAATACAATCTTTAAAACGTTTTAAAAGCATTTTTCATGATGGTACAAGCGTTTTCAGAACATACCAAATTACAAATTTAAAGCGTTTTGAGAATGTGCAAAATGATAACCCAAATTTACGGTCTGAGGATGGTATTTTATAACGTTCTCAAAACATTGCAAAACAAAATTTTTGAAATGCTTTTTCAATCGTTAAATAAGTATTTGCAGAACATTTTGGCTTACAGTTATTAAGCGTTATGAAAACGACCCAAATGATAACCGCTTTGAGGGTTGTAATTTTGAACATTGTCAAAACGCTCGAAAGACAAATTATAAAGATCTTTATGAATTGTTCATAAATACCACAAATAATGAAACATGTAAAATATGATTAAAATAATATAAATAAAGTAACAAAACATTGTAATTTTAAATAGTTTAACTAGCGTTTTATTAAGTTTTGAAAAAGTCCTCTAAAATATTGCTTTATCTGTCCTCAAAATATAGTGCTTTATAAAAGATATACAAGGACTATACACTTTATAGAGTCGCTACATTATGGGCTGGCCATATTGAGTGATTTATTGAACTCGGTTCATGAAGAGAAAAGCATATAAAAAAATTGCATAAGAAACCGAGTTCGCATATAGATAGACCCCTTATGACAGTGTTGTTTTTTAATCAGTAAAATATTTTGTAAAAAAAAAAGTATTTCTAAAGTACTATTGGCAAATGTTAGAAAAACGCTTTAACGCAATGGTTTTACATTGGTTTTATTTTATAAACCGTTGTAAATTTTGTACGATAAGAACTTCTAAAGTACTTTTTACAAACGTTGGAAAAACGCTTTGAACCAATGTTTTAACAGTGTTTTTATTTCACAAATATTTGTAAGTTTTGTATAAAAAGTATTCCTAAAATACTTTGTCCGAACGTTCGAATAGCAATCCAAAATAATGTTTTTTAAATGCTTTTTTTCGTATTATTTGCAATTATCGCTTTGGAAACGCTTTTATTTTAGTACCATCAAAAACAAACGTTTTGAAAACTCTTCGTTTTTTGTACCATCCCAAATTTCTACCTGGGTGGTTCTAAAGATAAACTAGTTTTGAAGTGACTATCACCTGCGGGGTATGTTAGGGAAATGCTCAGGGCATGGAGAGAGTCTGAATTCTCTGGTTACTGGGAAAACTCTCCTGGTCAGCGCCAGGCTAAGAGATTGATCTCTTTTTCCAGTAGGGGGTCGTGGCGACTCTTGTCGCTTGAAAGGGGGGGTTTGAGGACCCTGGCGTCGTATTTAACTGGACACTGTAATCTCAGATACCATCTGCACAGGAAGGGTAAATCGGACACGGATATGTGCAGGTTTTGTGAGATGGTGTCTGAGACCTCGGAGCATGTTCTCTGCGAATGTCCCAGGCTTTGTGATAGGAGACTTAGGTTTAGGGTTGCCATATTTGAAAAGTGAAAAAAAGTACATAGATGAAAAAAAAACAGTACTTTTCAAAAAAAAAACAGTACATTTTTGTATTTATTGTTAACATAACTTTTACTTCAATACATCACATATTTACTTAAAATAAGTTAATACACCGAACCAAATAGCGTAGGTAAAATCAACAAAAAAATTTTTGTAGATCTTTAACGAAATTTTGTCAATTTTTTTTTTAAGATTTAACAAATTTTTTTCAAATCAACAAAATTTCGTCAAGTTTACATCCTCTAAAGAAGTAAAATTGACTAAATTTCATCTAATTGACTAAATTTTGTCAAATTGGCTAAAATTATTAGTTTGGGTGCCATTACTTTTTGCATTGGGCAGTGTCATGAAAAAAAAAATTGTGTTTACAAACATCCATTGCTTGAAAAGTAAACAAACCAAACTTATATGTGTACAAAGAAACGAAGTGGAATTAATACAGGGAGATTCAAAAAATGTATATAAAAAACTATTGTACACACAAAAAAAAACATGGTTAAAAAAATATATATTCTTTGTACACGCAAAAAAACTTGTTTATATAAAAATATGTAAAATATACAAAAAAACAGTACAAAAACAGTACAAATCCAAAAAAACAGTACTTTTGCGTACTGTTTTAGGTGTTGTGAATAAAACAGTACATTTTTCAAAAAACAGTACATGTACTGTTTAAAACAGTACGAATGGCAACCCTACTTAGGTTTCTAGGTGACCGCTTCATTTCGTCTTCCGACATCGCGAACATTTTGCCTAATAGGATAATTGGCTTTATAGGTAGCTTAAATCTGGCAGCACAAAAGACCTACATTGGTCGCGGTGCATAGTGCGGCGGTATGAAACAAGACCCCAATGAAATAAGGCCCCAAACCGAAAATGAAGTAAGGCCCCAAAAATTTCGATAAAAAAAAATTGGGGTGTTATTTCATTTTTTGGGACTTTATTTCATTTTTTTTTTTGGGACTTTATTTCATAATGAAATTAGGCCCCAATATGAGAAATGAAATAAGTCCCCAAATAATATTTTTGTTGACTTATTTCTTAAAAAGCACAATTTTTAAGTAATATAAGCAAATAACCGTTATAATTACTGCATGAATTATCAAGTTATTAATGTAAATAGTTATTTGCTATTAGTAAGTGAGATTATACCGTGTAGTAATTTTGAAGTTTCTTTTATGTCGCACGCAGAAAAAAACTTCATTTCGCGAAGCCGCCTGCCGCGTTCTACGGAGGAAAAAACCCCTAAGACCGGCCGAAGGCCGCCACCCAGAAGAACTTGTTTTTCAAATCAGATGTCGAATCCGTTGAAATCTTATATTTTTAAGACATCAAGTAATTTGTAAAAACAAGTTTTTCTGTGTGGCGGCCTTCGGCCGCTCTTAGGGTTTTTTCCTCTGTAGAACGCGGCAGGCGGCTTCGCGAAATAAAGTACACAACAAAATTACTTTTTGAGAACTAGTTTGTTTTTCCTAGTCTTAAAACTAGTACTTTTCGGAACTAGTTAAACTGTTTTCAACTGGGTTATATTTGAATTTTATAAATTTATGTACTTAGTTGGCATTGGTTAATACATACAATCACAAAAAATAAAAATAAAAATCTTATTAAAAATTAACAGGATATCACTAAATTAAATTGTTCCGTTTAATTAACATTAACCAACAATATTCATTGTTATAGCAAATTTTAAATACATACCATTATTTCGAATGTCCCAGCAAACAATTTGCGTTTAATAAGCTGATTACACAGTGCAACACATAAATTGGTTCCTCTTTCGTACCCGGTTTTTTTTGAAGTGTGTATCGAAACTAAAAAAAATCCGCAAAGGACTTGGCCAGATTACATCGAAATTTTTTTTTTGGACACCCTAAGTCGTTGCACCCAAACATGATTTTTTTAAAAAAGGAAAATTTTTATGGAATCCATATATCATAAACCGTTCGGAATTTTGTTTTTATGTCTTTGGCAAAGTTGTAGATCCAAACCAAAGCAAAAAAATTCTCATATGGACCGACCCAAAAAAATTGCATCCACTGCATCAAAATTGCAAAAAATTGGGAAAAAATGCTATTTTTTTATGATAATATGGAAATAGCCAAACTTTAAAATCCAATTTTAAAATCCTGTTTAGGAAGATGAGGTGTTGTAAAAACCCAGTTCCACCTAAAAACCGCAACACGAAGATAAAACACACATGACAATCACACCCACTCAGAAACATTTTTTAATAAGTTTTTAAAAAGGGTGTTGTAAAAACCCAGTTCTACCTGCAAAGTGCAACACGAAGATAAAATACACTTGACAATTACACCCATTCAGAAACATTTTTTAAGAAGTTTTTAAAAAAGGGTGTTGTAAAAACTCAGTTCTACCTGCAAAGTGCAACACGAAGATAAAACACACTTGACAATGAAATTGTTAATTGCGTTATAAAATAATTACTTTTTATTAATAAAATAAATATATTCATTTTTTCAAAAACATATCAGCATTACAACAATAAAGTGTTTAAATAGTAAATTTGAAAACAAGTAACAACAAAAACGGCATTAACCTATATAGTCTTTCTTTGTCGAAACGACAAACATTGGCTATGCAAAATAAGTGTGAGCAAAAAGATGTGCTTTCTAGGGTTAAGGAATGTTCGTATTAAGATGACATGTACTAGAGAGTTGTTTATATTGTTGCTAGATATAATTTAGCTGAAGAAAGATTTCTTAAATTCCCAGTATTTAAGCCATTTCAGGACAAAATCATGAAAAAAATCATAAAAAAATAGCATTTTTTTCCCAATTTTTTGCAATTTTGATGCAGTGGATGCAATTTTTTTGGGTCGGTCCATATGAGAATTTTTTTGCTTTGGTTTGGATCTACAACTTTGCCAAAGACAAAAACAAAATTCCGAACGGTTTATGATATATGGATTCCATAAAAATTTTCCTTTTTTAAAAAAATCATGTTTGGGTGCAAAAACTTAGGGTGTCCAAAAAAAAAAATTTCGATGTAATCTGGCCAAGTCCTTTGCGGATTTTTTTTAGTTTCGATATACACTTCAAAAAAAAAACGGGTATGAAGGAGGAACCAAACGATGACCTTAACAATGCTGCACTGTGTTATAACCTTAAATTTACTTTTGCGTTCAAAAAACTTTGTTTTGCTTAGCAATTAAAACTTTAACTACAAATATCTAATAACTGCCAATACACAGCATAACATAAATTGTTTACTGGGATGTGTTTGCGTGTGTGTTTGTCTATGTAATGTGCATAAAACACTTGAGAATCAAATATTATTATAGACAATCCATTTAAATTAATAATAAGTTCGTTGAGTTCAGTTCAGTTGCAGTAAATATGTTGCCTAACCAGGCATGTGTTTGTATATGTGGTAATGTTTGTTGTGTTTGTCAGGAAAATAAGTCTTAATTATCCTGAGAGGTTCAAAAGATAAAATATTGTCATATATATATCACAACACAGATACACACATACACTAACTTACTAACACATAATTATACGCACATTTTCTCTTCTACTTTAGTTGACTCCATTGTATTAAATTGTAGATACACAGCGAGATTTTATCATATTAAATGCTATTAGAGGATTCATAGAATAAAACAAAAAAAAAAAAAACTTGCATTGTAACCATAGCATCCATAGGAAAACAATGTTAAACAAACTTGGCTAATAAACACAAGGAGTTTTATTAATGTGTTGGTGCGGTTATCTGGTATGAGTGGGTTAATTGTTAAGATTGTTAATAGAAGACAAGTAAAAAAACTAATTTCGTTAGTTGTTTATTACGATAGAAGTTAAAAAGTTCTTAAGAATTAATACGCATAGCAAAACCTCGGTAATTGGTTGGTCTTGCGAAACATGTTACCTGGTAATAAGTTGAACTCCTTACCCTTGCAATACTTCGCAACATTTGTTTTTACTGGCTGCCCCTTAGTAGTACCAAATTCACACATTTAAATATGTTTATGCTATAATTAGTTCCCCTATGAAAAAAGTTCCGATATGGTTATATAAAGTCATATATATTATTCATTATCACATCATAGCTAATTAGAAAAATGGCATACCTGAGATTATCTCATGAGATCCCATGGGATCTCATTTGATATATCGTGGTTCGAGAAATGGGCTTATCTAATTTGATCAAGGTATTATATATAATTTGATATAACTTCATGAAATTCCAAATAATATTGAAAATTTAAATATAAATCAATAGATTGAAAAATAAGACGAGATTTCAATTTGAATAATATGTTATGCCATATACAATTATATGTAAAAGTGATACAATTTTTTCTTGTTTATGCCATATATGTTTATATATATATATATATATATATTTATATATACATATGTATATAGCAAAGTAAGCAAATGTCCCTAAACTATGCGGGGGAACGAATAAATGTCTCTAGAGTATGCGGTGTGCATACATATATATATATATATAACGATATATAGAAAATTATAACGAATATATTTTCATAATGTCGTCACATATAGTTTAATAAGACTTAGCATTGGTTCATATATAATATCGATCACTACATATATTTTTTGGATTATTATATGTTATAATATGCTTGTTAATACACTTTTTATGTATATTATGGCTGGGTAGCCAATATGTTAGGCTCTAAAGTATATTTTAATTTTTTAATTAAGATTAATACTCAGTTTTTTATTACTATGTAATACTGTTAATTGGCCCTTTGGGCTTTAGTATTATAGTTTAAGTACCGTATAAACAACTTCTCTCAAAAAAAAAAAATTATCTGATGTATTTGCATATAATGATATTAGCCGTAGTGTGACTTCATTCAAAGTCATATATGACTTAATCATATTATATATGACTAGATATAACTATTTTTACCCGGGAAGTTATATATCGTTCCATACCAGAAAAATGTAGATCTTTCTTTGGATAAAACTATATATTGCCACAATTAAATACTGAAGGCTATATATTATAAAATTTGTGCCTAAACAAATATTTAATTGAATCAATATATATTTTAATTGACTTTTAAATATATAAATATATATTTTATGGTAGACATTTCTTTTCATAAACTGTATGGTTAAATGGAAAAGTTTCGGTATAAAATACTAAATGCATTTGAAGTCTACAAACAAAACAAGCCCATACAAAAATACACAAACACACATACACATACACATACATACACAGCATCACAGAAAACTTTTTTTTCTAAGCATCTAAATTTTTTTGTTGTAGATAGTTATTTATAGTTTTTTTTTTTTTTTTCTTTTTAATTTTGTATAAACGCTTTAATTGATATTTTCATGGCCGTGATAGGTGCAAAATCAATTAAAATATTAATTGATTCAATCCATTTTTTAATTGAAACCCGTTTTTAGTTTTTTCTGTGTATATTTAGTACAATCATATACAAAAATGTAACATTAAGTACAATTTTACCACACAAAAACTCGGATATAATTATATTTACATGTATCAATTGACATAAAATTATATAGAATTATATCTGGTCAAAATCCAGATACAATAATATCTGTTTTTATATTATTATCTCTATTTGTGTCAGTTTAGATAAAAACTGATGCAATTAGTTTTTAATACAATTCTATCGGACTATAATTCGGATAAAATTGCACTGGACATTTATTTAATTGCATCAGATTAAATCTAAACCCATACAAGCAGATACAATTATATGTGTCCATATTGCGGATGAAATTTAATAAGATTACATATGGCGTTATATAGAAATTGATATGACTAAATACATAAAGCTCCATATCAATTTTTTTTAATCGGGTACTTAATTTTGATTTTTTGATAGCTGGATAGTGATGACATTTTGTGTAAGCAAGTCATTTATGTTTTTGTCTATCAAGTATAACATCTTGAGATAGCTCATATGGTAGAGCGCTTGACTGACAACCTGGAGTCCCAGATTCGAATATCAGTGGGCACATTTTATTTAAAAAAAAATTTTAATTAAAAATTTTTTTTTATTAAATTTAGTTTTTTTTTTTAATTTATTTTTATTTTACGGGTAACAAAATATTTTTTGAGTTTTCGTAAGGTGTATAGTAATGAAATGTCATTATTTTGTGCAAAATTCCCATATAAAAGTATTGAGATTTGTAATGATATTTGTACGTACTTGCCATTATCAAATATGTCCTTATATAACCATTTATATGGTAATGCTTTTCTACACTGGGATTATTCAAGTAATTCTTTCCTTGTAGAGCCTTATGAATTTCTAGTTACTTTACAATTGACCCACATACATTCGTAAATGTAAATGGGAGCACTTTATATAAACAGATGAATTTTATGACAAACATTTATTTATAATTTATACGAAATACACACATGAAGTAATGTAATGTTGTAGTGTGTGTGTAGAAGTAGCATAATTGTTGTATGACAGTGTTAGGTTTATAATTAATTGTAGTAGAATTGTAACAATAAACATTAATATTCCGTATTCCTGTGGTTATTAAAGGAAAAATTCCATAAAATATAAGGGAATGTTACCTAATGTTGCCCTACACCTTGTATTTGGCGAAATATTCCAAAGCCAAAAACATCAGAGGCCAGCGCCTTAAACGTTTTTTCGGCTATAGATCATTTTATTGTGTCGACCAATGTAAAAAAAAAGTTATATGACAATTTTCAAAACAACAATTTTAAAACAACAAAAAAATTAATAATATTAGATGTAAATGCAGTTGTTCAAAACATTTGCAACTCTCATTATTCTTACTCTTAACGAAACAATTTATACTAACAAATGCTAGGATTACCGTTATGTAATCGCATTCCTTTTTAATATGAGATTCAGGCCGTTACATTTTTTAAACAAATTTATTATAATTATTGTTCGTTAATAGTCGTAATAAGATGTTGGAAGCATAAACATCGTAAGAATAATTTTTGTAAAAAATGGCAGGAAATAAATACGATTCTGATTTTAAATCAAAAGTTTTAAATGATTTTTAAAATGGACTTTCCCAAAAAGAAATTTCTATAAAGTACTCCGTTCCAAAATCAACGATTTGCCGCATTGTTAATAGTGGTGACATCCACACAACTCATAAAGGTGGAAGACCCCGTATTACAACTGTAAGAGAAGATCGGAAAATCAAGAATTTTTTTACGAAATATCCCAAAGCAGTTCCCAGAGAAGCTAAAACTGAACTTTTAATAGATGCCAGTCTTCCCACCATTAAAAGAAGAGCCCGAGAATATGGTCTTAGAAGTTATAGATATACAAAAAACCGTTTGTGTCGGAAAAAAAAAACCGTAAAGCTCGGCTTGACTTTGCACGCACCCATTTGAACTGGACTCAACAGCAATGGAAAAATGTATTGTGGTCAGATGAGTCTAAATTCAACCTCCGGGGACCTAAACCATGATTTCAGTTGCAAATGTTTTGGACACCACTGTAAGTTAGATCGACAACAGTTTATATTTATATTTAAATTAAAATTTAATTAAATTTTGTTTATTAAATCGATTAAAACTGCTTAAGATGTTATCATCTGCGGTAAACAAACGATTTTTTTTTTTGTTGTGAAACATTCCAATATAGTCAAAAACAGTTAAACTAAAGCGTAAACCATTTACAAAAGACCAAAACTTGTAAAAAAACCCCAAAAAATAAGAAAATATATCAAAGGTCCACTTTAGGCAACATTACGAAAATTAAACTCTTCACATTTTTGTTTTATTTATTATATTTGTTTATGGAATTAGTTTTATTAAAATTGTGAATAAAACTCTTACCGTTTACAAAAATCCGACTTTGTTATTTATTCACTTTTTATGTTTACGAATATAATTATACTTCATATTGCGTTTTTTTAAATGACACAAAAAAACCAGAAAAAAACGTGTGCTTTCGTGTCGAAACTTTTTTAAAATTGTAAAAGCGGAAACTAAACTCGATTACATTTGACAGTATATTCATGCAACAGAAAAAACACGATAGGGGACAGACCGCACAGGGAACATTCCCTTATAAATACATACCATTAATAAAAAAAATTAAATAAACATAAGTTGTAAAGGCAATAACGAAATCTAACATAATATCTCAATTAAGTTTCATCTCATTAACAAGTTCATTGGCCTAATCCCTACAAAAACTTTCATTACCACATAAGTGGTTATATAATGAAAATAAATATCTCAACACTTTATTATTTGGCGTCAGCCTTAGTTGTTTTTGTATGACAAAGTCGTTTTTGTAAGCAGTCAAGCTTACCCGCGACTACATATTTAATTACAAATATATTGTCTCTTTGTCAACTACTTATTTTTTAATTACTGATAAGTATTTACAAACTTGTACTCACCTATTTTGTAGTTGCTAATAAGCATACGAATAACGAAGTATTTTGGTAACCACTTCTTTTTTATTTCTTTTGTAATGCAGCGGGTATGTGAGTGTACAAATATTGTGCGTTTTTCATGAAGCAAAAATGTAAAAATAAATACTTACAAAAACGACCTCTTCGAACAAAAATAATGGGTTTCAACGCCGAATTATTTGCAGTTGGACCGAATTCTACTGCTTATTATTAAGACATTGGTAATGAGTGTAAATTACTAAGATTTTGCTACGATGTTAAAATAAAAGTCATAAGAAAAATCAAATTAATATTTTCTAAATTTGTATTTCTTCTTCTTATATTTTTGCAGCAACATTCCCCATATACAAATCCAACAAATTACAATAGTAACAATCAACAATCATCGTCATCATCGCTCTTACAAAATCAACAAAATTTTCAACAACAATCGTCATCATATTCGCATAATACCAACAATCCCTCGGTGGCAGTTGTTACTTCAACTGCTGCAGCAGCAACTAGTCTGGGACAAAATTATAAGAATTGTAAGCCCATAACAACACTGCAGCAACAACAGCACATCATTATGGGTCCCACAAATATAAACGGCACACAACAACCTGCTCAACTACAGCAACTTCAACAACAAATGCATCAACATCAACCACAACAACATTTACAGCAACAACAATTGTCGGCTGAAATTCAACATCACCATCATCAGCAACAGCAGCAGCTGCAGCAACAACAACCAGGCTCAGATCAATTGTCGAAAACGAATGTTTATATACGTGGTTTACCAGAGGGTACGACTGATAAGGATTTAGTTATTTTATGTTCAGAGTAAGTATAAAAAAAAAAAAATATTTTAATATTAGATTTGATTTTGAAATATTCAAATCTAGACTTAGTTTTTCAAAATTCAAAAGCAACCAATTGTGGATTTAATTATGATACCTTTTTATTTTAAAATTCTTCAAATAATCACCTGAAATAATTCATCAGTAGAAATAACTAAAAAAAAACAGTTAAGTTTCCTGTTTAAAATAATTTTAAATTTAAACTACCGTAACATTTTAGTACCCAATATTCAACAAAAAAAATTAGTTAATTAACTGTATAACTCTTCTAACGCATTTTGTTTTTTAGTACAGTGTTATTTTAACGTCATATAGACAGTTACTATGCATTCGACAAATTTAATTTATAAAGGTTGAGGTTAAGATGAAGAATAATCTGTTTTTCTCTAAAAATTATAAACACTATTAATTTCTAAATCAGACTAGACTAGTTTCTGACTTTTTTTATGGACAGGCGTCATCAGTGGTTTTCTCTATAGAAATTGTCTCTATATCAAAATTTTATCAACAGCCTGCAGCTGTAAGAATAAAACCTGCGCTTCTTCTTACATTACAAACGTAACAAAACCAAGTCATGACCGTTTAGCCATCACACCCAAATATGGCCTCGAATGTAATGCAGCTAAGTTGCAGTTTTATTTCCTATCAGCTTTTCTGTTATTGTATATTTTACTCAGAAATGATCAACACTAACAAACACAAATATTCTATTTTTAGATTTTTGTTTATAATGGGAGAAAAAACTGATTTTTTCTTTGTAAACTATAATATATTTATTATTAATTAAAAAGAGTTTAAGGACCGGACCATACATTTTGTGTTTAACTTTTTGTTAAACTTTTTCGGTTTAAACATTTTTTGGAACGCACACCTTAATTCACCTAGTATTGTCAATGTATTTAACAGTCAAGTTAAATTAAAATTTGGGTCACCTTAATTTAGTTTTTACTACCATTGTAGTTATTTTATCAATAACTAAACTGTTTTTCGAGCTTTTTTTAAGCGCTTAAAACACTGTTTTTAGAGCTGCTTTTCGTTGCCCTGCTTATGAGATATATTAATTTTAAAATAGCATATTTTCCCCAATGGTTCACTCAAAAAAGTGTTGTTTGTGTAGTAATCAGTAGTAGTTGTTTTTAACTCCAATTACAGTTGTTTTTCTATGAAATAATACAAAATAACTTATATGATATGGAAAGGTTGAGGTTAAGAAGAAGAATAAATGTTTTTCTATTAAACACTTTTAATTCTTAAACCAGACTAGACTAGTTTCTGCCTTTTTTAAATTGTATTATTATTTGTGTGTTATAATTGTCAGATTGTCTCTGTATGATAAATTTTTCAACAACCTGCCGTCTGTAAGAATCAAACCTGAGATCTTCTTACATCACAAACATAACAATATCAAGTCATGACCGTTTAGCGATTACACCCAAGTATGGCCTCGAATGTAATGCAGCTAAATTGCAGTTTTATTTCCTATCAGCTTTTCTGTTATTGTATATTATACTCAGAAGTGACCAACACTAACACTAACACTTACAAACACAAATATTCTATTTTTAGATTTTTGTTTATTTTTTCTAGTCTCCACCGTCTCTAATTCACAACGTTACGTTAACTCATATGATAGTTATTTAAAAAACAACTTAAACAACAGATATAGTTTGTTTTGCCGCCATTTTGGTAAACATTAGTCTTGACAGTTCATATTTGGCAGTCGTGAAGTAGACACGTGGCAAATTTATTATGGAAAAATATTCGATAAACCAACGTGTTTTAATCGTTTAAACATTTAATCAAAATCAATCATCGATTACTGTGACGATGAGAAAGTTACGTGTTATTTCAAGTTATTTCAAGAAATGGTGATGTTGATTGGCCTCCACGGTCGCCTGATTTGACTGCTCCGGCCTTCTTTTTGTGGGGATATCTGAAAAGCAAGGTTTATGCAAACAAACCAGAAACGCTTGAGCAACTCAAACAAAATATTCGTGATGAAATTAATGAAATACCGTGTGAAATGTGTGAGAATGTAATGAAAAATGTGATCAAAAGGGCTCGCATTTGTGAGGCTAACAAAGGCGGACATTTATCTGATATTGTATTCCATACATAATTGCCGGCATTAATAAAAACATTTATCAATATAAGATCCATTCTCTTTCATTTAATCAAAAATTAGAAACAAACAAAGTAGTATACCTTCCCGGCGGACACCCTGTACAAATTTGTATTGTAGTTGAAAGAAAAAAATATTTTTTTAGTTAAAGATTATTTTTAAATAACTGGAAAAAACAGTAGTTTTTACTAAATTTTGTAGGTGATTCGAAATATTATTTGAATTAAAGATTATGTTTAAATAACCGAAAAAAACAGCAGTTTTTACTAAATTTTGCACTTTTTTAAAAATTTTTATAGTAAAAAATTGTCAGTTGTTGCAACGACAATGTTAGTTATTTTTACTACATTTGTGAGTTGTTTTTCAATAGTTAAAAATAACTACATTTTTAGTTGTTTTAACGGTAATTACCTTTGTCGCCTTTTTTCAGAAATTACAGTTGTTTTAACAGTCATAGAGTCAATTTTTTTTAAATGTATTAATGAAACTCGTGAAACATTTTGTAAGGTTTTTTTTTCGATTTATTTAAGGGGGTCATTATTAAAAATTCATAACTCAGTCAAAAACAAACATTTTTCCAAAATTTTTATTATTGTAGAGAATTGAACACATTACAAGAAAAAAAATCAAAAAAATATATTTTTCACTCCAACATGGTTTTATAGAGCTCCAAACTGGCGGCAGGGAAAAAACGGGGGCTCGTGGTTGCAGCGCTGGGAGTCGCAAAACTTGTCCGATCTGGAAAAAAAATAACTTTTTAAATCTTAACAAAATTGGTTATCGTATGACACGAGCTTTTTTTAAAAGTTTTTTTTTTCAATTTTTGGTGATGTTCCAAATTTAAAAGTGTGTTTTTTCGAAAAAAATATTGACTTTTAAAATTCATAAAAAATCGAAAAAAAAATTTTAAAAAAAAAGCTCGTGTCATACGATAGCGAATCAAGTTTAAAAAAAAAATACAAAAAAAAAAAAATTCGTCAAAAAATGAACCCGCTAGTGCCGCAACCAGTACGAAAAACATGGTTTAGAGATAAAAGTGTTCAAAGTTTGTGAACAAAGAAAAAAAAGGTTACCTTCGTACTGTATGCCTTCGTTATCTTGTGTTGTGCTGTTTCTTGCAGTTTTTTGCAGTATGCAGTAGGAAAATGTTTTATCACAACCAACATCCACTGATGCTCCATAAAGTTTCTTAGCAGACGTACTAGTTAACTCCACCTCAGATTCCATTTCTTCTGTTGAAATAGGTTTTCTTGGTGTAATGATTTTGTGTAAAAAACCTCTTTTGCCTTTTCGATATAAATAACGACGCTTCATTTTTCATTTTTTCAATGTTTTTCACAAAAAAACATGACTTCACGCAGCAAAAGATGCCAAATAACTAAGCATATAAAATAAAAATTCCACTATATGAGGTATAAAGATGCCTTTTTTTCAAGAAATTCAAAAACACAAAAAACCCACCCTTCAAGTAGGTACGAAATAACAACCACCAAAAGTCTGGTGGCAAGTAAAACAAGCATATACCAGCTGCCGTACATAGGTAGCGCGAAAATTAGAAATGGGCTCTTACTAATCCGGCTGTAACTTTTGAACCCGTAGGAATATTTCCATAAAATTTTTTTTCTTAGAATCTTAAGAATATTTACTAAAATACAAAATTATAAAAAAAAGTCGATTTCAAAAAACGGCCAATGTCATGTCCCCCCTTAAGTTCCGGACATAAACTTATATCGACTTTCAGTTATACTGTACTATTAGGATGGTAACTATTTGGTGAAATTCTTTCGGCTTCTGATGCATTTTTTCGAATCAAAAACCACTTTGATTTAATATCTATGCACAAACAATTAAGTATATAACTAAATAAATTTTAATTTTCTTATATTTTCAGATATGGTACCATAGTATCAGCCAAAGCTATATTTGATAAAACAACAAAAAAATGTAAAGGTACGTAATATTTTATTTTTTTCTATATTATTTCTTATTATAAAAATAATATTAAAAATCCAAATACTTAATATAATACTTTATATTATTATTATTATTATCTCTTTCTATTTTCTTAAATTTTCTTTGAAATTTAATATTTTATATAATTTTAGGTTATGGTTTTGTAGATTTTGAATCACCAGCATATGCTGATAATGCCGTCAAATCGTTACAGGCTAAAGGCATTAAAGCACAAATGGCAAAAGTGGGTGTTTGGGTGCTACTTAGGCCGGCCATTGTACGTTTTTCTTTTTAAGTTTAATTATTCTTTTTTAATTTTTTTTCATTTTGATTTTATTTTTTTTTTGGTTGTTTGTTGCATGCAAGTATAATTAGTGCTAAAAATAAGAAAGAAGAAGAAAACATTTCAAAGAAACGACACTTTTCTTTATTTTTCTCAAGGAGTTTTTAGTGCAAAGAAATGAAAAGAACTTATTAGATTTTTTTTTTTTTAAATTTAAGAAAAAAAAAGACATTATTACAGGAATCTTTTTTTTTTTTGTTATTATAAGAGTTTATGAAAGAAGGACTATACAGGTATATATAGAAAAGTATTTTCAATTGTATAAACTATAAAAGGATATTTAGCCAACATATTTATGAAAATTATAAAGAAATTGTTAGAGAATTTCGTTTTTTTTTTATTAAATTTTTTGGTTCTAGTAAATATTTTTATATATAAATCTTTTTAGTTTTTAGTTAATTTTTACTAGGATTAGCTTATTCACCAGTTGGAAATGATTTGATTTAAAATTAAGACATTCGAATTATAAAAATTTAGCTGATTTGTTTAGACAAATCAATTTATTTCTGATTAGTTTATAAAATTGCAATCATCTGCTGTTAGATATAATTTCCAACTGTATTACTAAAATTTCTTATTAGCGTAGAAAAATCCTTAGAATTCAAAAGTTGTGTAATTATTTTTTCCCATAAAATTTTATTTAGTCTGGATTTTATAGTCATATTTCAGCATAACATAATTTAATTATAAAAGTTGTTGATTAAATTAAAAGTTTAATTAAAGTTGAACTTATAAAGAAAATTGTGCATAATATTTCAAATAACACTACTCAACAGATTGCACTTTTTTGCAGAACCTGTCTGTGAAATACACATTTTTTTAATAGACTTAGTTAGGTACGCTGAATCCATATACGAGGGCGGATCAATAAGTCCGTGACTTTTCGAACTTCCCTCGTAGTTATATAAAATGCAACACTACTCCCATCAAGTACCACCTGTTAATAAACTATTGTCAAATTTTGAGCAAGATCCGTCATTTACTTTGCGTTTAACAGCTGTTCAAAACATACAACCTCGTGGATTTTTTTTTTGAAAAAAAGTGAATTTCGGGTGATCTTTAAACATTATTTTTTGCGAAAAAAAACCGTCAATCAAACCAAGGAAATCTTGATAAATACTATGGGGACTCTGCACCATCGATTTCAATGGTAAAAAAGTGGTTTACTGACTTTCGTTGTGGTCGCACAAGTACAAATGACGCTGAACGTTCTGGACGGCCTATTGAACTTCAATACACCCGAAAATGTCGCAAAAATCCACGATATGGTAGTGTGGTTTCGATTTTAAATGATCAGTTGGGTTTAAGAAAGCGGTCTGCAAGATGTGTGCCGCGTTTGCTCTCAATTGACCATAAACGTACACTCACAATATTTTTTCCGTAAAGACTACTGAATATACACATTAAATTAACTGAAAATCTGTTAAAAACAGGATTACTTACTTTTCGTTTAAAACAATTGTATTTTTTAGTTTATTTTCAACTGTTGAAAAATTAATTGACAAAATCCTGTTTTTCGTTTATTTCAATACTCAATATAATATAACAACTTTTTGCTTTAAATAGAAAATTTTAACTGAATATTTTAACTATTACGGAAAGTCCGTTTTTTTTGTTTATTGAATAACAGACAGAAAGTTAAAAAAATATATTTCTTTGTTAATTTAACTGTATATTCCATTGAAACAACTTTACCGCTTAAACTTTTAAATAACTGTTTCTTTTTTATGGAAAAGTTCTTGTGAGTGTAATAGTGTGACAACTTTAAAAGGATCGTTTGGGGTTGTTTAACCGCAATTCGAATGAGTTTTTGCGGCATTTTGTAACTGTGTATGAAACATGGATCCATTAAAACACCCCGTAGACCAAGCAGCAGTCTAAACAATGGGTTTCTCCGGATGAACCGGCTCCGAAGAGGCCATAGTAAGTTTGTCGGCCAATAAGGTGATGTCAGCAGTGTTTTGGGATGCACGCGGGATAATCCACATCGATTTCCTTCAATAGGGAAAAACAATAAACGGCGAATATTATGCCAACTTATTGGACCGATTTAACGAGGATTTAAAAAAAACAAACGACCCCATATGGCCAAGAAAAAAGTTCTTTTTCATCAAGATAATGCACAGGTGCACACGTGTGCAGTCTCAATGGCAAATTTCCATGAATAATGCTACGAATTGGTACCCTCATCCGACATTTTCTCCGGATTTAACCCCCAGTGACTAAACCTAAAGAAATGGCTCGGTGCCTATTTTATGGAACTCGAAAATCCTATTTTTTGTAAGGGACACAAAAATTGGAGAAACGTTGAACTAAGTGTATTGAGCTAAAAGGAGATAATGTTGAAAAATAAATTTTTTTTTGCAAAAAAAAAACTGTGTTTTTTCAAAAAGACACGGACTTATTGATCCGCCCTCGTAACTCAAACTTTTTTTCTCATTTGCACTTTTTGAAATATCGCGCTCTTTATATTTACGTCACTAACTCCATTTTTTCATATATTTTGCTTAATTTTTCGAAATTTAACCGGAAAATCATGGAATTTTTTTTAAGAATATAAATCTACACAAAATTATAAATAATTTGAGTATAATCATGTGGGTGTTTGTTTCAAGACATTTTTAACCGGTATTGCAAAGAAGTGGAAAATTTTGCCTGTTTGGTTTTATACTTATAAATTGTATGTATGCTAAACTATTTAAAATTTTATCACTAGGCTTAATCTAAACATTTCACTTACAATGAATTTACACTTCCACGAAATCTGGTTTTAAATCGAGTTAAATCCAGTTACAAATCAGCCTCGTTTACATTATAAAATTTGGCAGGCAAACTGGATTATGGCTTGACAACAACAACACAAAATAAGTAAAATAACCACAAACTTAACATTTTTCTAAAAAGTTACTAATTTACTGGAGGAAGACAAAATTTGTAGCGATTATGAAAGAAACAATGTTAATTTTGCTGAAAAAAGTGTTTTTTATTGGGGATGACTTTTTGGAAGGACGATATTTCTTTTTGTTCTTCTGGTCAACATATCAATGTTGTTTTGTCTTCGCCGGAAACAAAAATAAGTAACTGGATGATGAATTGAATTTTGCCATATTTTATTGTGTTTAACACTCGTTTTATTTAGTTTTCCTAAGTTAATAAATTTTTTTTATTTTTGTTTACATTTTTTTTCCACAAAGTGATGCCACATTTTGCAAATTTCTCTCTCAAAATAGGGGAAAACACAATGTTGTATCGCTACAACCTAATTTTGAACGTAATTTTAAACCAGATTGTGCGACAATCTAGTTATGAATTTGTATGGAAAATCTGGTTTGAAATTACGTTTCATAACCAGATTGTCACCAAAATCCTGTTTAAAACCAGATTTCAGGTAAAATGTAAATTCACTATAAACAAATTTTTGTATTAAAATTCCAAATCCATTGATAATATGGTGAGATATTTAGTAAAGACGACGATTTTTATATAAAGAATATAGTATATAGCTCAAATATAAAAACCATAATATTTCATGCGATATTATTGCCAGATTTAGACGCAGCATTCCTAAATATATTAGAAAATATCGCTTATTTACTGCAAGACAGACAAGACTAAAAAAACACGATTTTGTAGAAAACGTGTTTAAAGTTTTCATTCCATATCTGGTTCGCTTGACCCTTTATCTACTTATTTGGTCACGTTTTTTATTAATAGGGGGTTTTAATGTATTTTTCTCTTAGTGAAAGTTGTGTGTAAATTTGCTTATTATCGATAGACCCGTGAGTAGCACAGTTTCTCTATGAAGTATATACTCTTCGCACCCACTTTAAAGAAAAAAGTGAAACATATTACCCTCTACCTCAAAAAGTATATATATGTATATAATGTCCTATGGTTCCTTAAGAGGTACAAAGGGCCACAACGAAATCGTTCCATTCGGTTCTTCTTGATGCATGATGTTTTATCTCTCTCCAGCTTAGGCCGCTTCCTCGAAAAGTATACATGATATTAATATGAAATTTTTACACAATATAAACCATGATATAACTAATAAATCTGCATCATTAACATAAAAATCGCATTTTTTGACTTATGACAGTCTGGAAGTAAAAGAGCGATATGTATTACAAATACAGGTTCTGAAAAAGTTGCAAATTCTTCGGTGAAAATATTAATAATATATTTCTATATGAAACATTTTTTGGAATGACTTACATATGTATATGCATTAAACATACAGAAAACGTAAACGGACAACAAAAATATGTTTTGATTAGATTTTCTGTGTGCGTTTACGTTTTCTATATGTTAAATGCATATGAATAAAACAACAAGCACTACACAACATCTTCTATTCTTATTTAACTTATTAAATTTTCTATACCGAAATACGTTTACGTCTGGCTGATTCAGCCTTAAATCTGAAAAATAATGAAAATAACAAATTGTCGTTTTTTTCTATATAAAAATGCTATAAGATTTTTTTTTCAAAAAATCATTAAAAATAGTTAAACCACGGGAACCAAAAAGTGAAATTTTTTATTTTTGGCAATAATGACATATTTTGGAAATATGCGTTCTTTTTCTACCTCGAGGGTGGCCAAAATTTAGGAAAATTCCTCTTAAAATGAAATTGCATAAGAGATGCTTTTCTTTTTGGTGCTTTAAAAAAATTTTAATCAAAGTACAGGAGTGTACCATTCCAATGGATTCTAAATTCTAATGATTAGATATATATTAAATAACCTACGAGAGACAAAAATCTCTAAAAAAAAAGAAACCCGTGACTTTTTCGAATTTCGAGAAAATAAAAACGACAATCTTTAAGTGGGTACATAGAGTTTGTGAGTGCAAAATATTATTTAAATCGGAAGAGCCAAGGTCAGATTTTGGTCGATCTATCGTGGAATAGCCGATATTTATTTTAATTCTTTTCGCTTTGCGTCACTATGTTATTGAATCAACAGGGTTTTTAAATAATTATACATATATGACGTAAAAATTTTTCTGTTAATATGAAAAATTTTTCATGATCTTGAACCGAACTAACCAACAACTCACGTAAAATGACTTATTTCTATTTTTTTTACCAAATTTCGTGATTTTTGACAAAAAATTAATATATGAGTAATTTCAAAAATATTCGAACCTGTTGAAACTAACTTTAGATGCCTGCTATACCTCAAGGGTAAGGTAGACTACAATGTATGCAAAGTTTCACGTTGAAAAGACTTCACTTAAAAAGAATTTATGCCTAATTAACAAGTCGAAATATGAAAAAAATTTCTTGAAACTAGAAGAGTTTTTTCATAAATTTTAGTCTTTCGATGATATTATCAATTAATTTAACAATACTGTAATATTGACTATAAAATCCGGCATTAGTTATTATAGGAAGTTGTAAAAAATAGTAGATTTTAAAAAACAATTTTATTGTCATTTTCATTTGAATTACTTTAAAATTCCAAATAAATATAGTTAAACATTTTAAGATTTTCAAATAGTTAATTAAATTTTTTAAGAATTCCATAAAAAACAAGCTTCCGTTAAACGCATACTGAGGAACAAGTTATTAAAGACATTCACAGTTAAAAATTCAAACCTGATATACACAATTTATTAGCAATTCAGCAAACTTCACCAAAATTGGCTTACAAGCAGACTGAGATTAAGAAAAATAAAGCATTTTTCGTAATAACAATAACGGCCAAAGTTTTTAATGGTGGGGGGTATACAAAATAAGATTTAAACTTATTTGAAACTTTTGTATTTAAAAATTGTTAATCCATTGAATAGGTCTTCAACATTGCTTTCATTTGATACCCAATTAGTACATATTTATTTAAACATGAAAAAACTCAAAAAAAAAAAACACTTTTTAACCCTTAAACTTTAAATTTGACTGCTTAAAGTGTTTTCTCTCATCACATATCCGAATAGCATTCAAGTCCACCACACCGCAGACCTTTCCAATGATGTCGGATCAAAATTATTCTATAATTCGAGAGAAGTTGTCCAAATACAAAACAATATGTGATATTTAAAAAAAAATGTAATAATTTCATTTCTACATTCATAAGCGACCTAATAAAAAATATGTTGTACTTTTTGTCCTTTATGGTTGGTTTTTTAATATTTTTTTTACAACACCTCAAAGTTTCATCAAATTTGGGCAGTATAGATTAACCAATTTTTCAAATCTCTTTCCATTTTAAGGCTTCATTAGTCTTTCAGTTCCATGCCCTGACGAATCAGCTGTTTCGTTTATTGTTTATGTGAGGTGCTTTTTTGAAAAAACGCACTATCCCGAAACTTAAAAACAAAACAGCTGATTCGTTACGTCACGAAACGGCAAGACTAACCGAGCCTTTAGTTTTAACATAAAATACTTACTTGTCTTCTTTAAATGCGTTTATTGGAAGTTTATTATAGTGTTTAATATTTTTTCTATAAATAGACCCAGATATTTAAAAAAGTATTTAGTGTAGATATGGACCGGCCTTAGATAAATTTTAACTTTAAGTAGTAGTTAAGTAGTTAATTTTTTAGAAATTAAAATTGAATTTTGTTTTTACCAAATTATAATTAAAAAAAAATTGTCTTCTTTTAACTCAATAAATATTGTAACTAAAGCAACAAGAACAGGATCCAACAAATTTGTATATAACAAATTTGCCGCCATATTTTAAAGAGACTGATTTAGAGAAAATGTTATCCAAATATGGGCATGTGGTATCGACAAAAATTTTATGTGATGCACAAATGAATTCAAGAGGTAAATATGGATGAAAATTTTTAAAACAAAAAGAGAAATGGGTTTGCACTTCCACAAAGCAAATAATGTTGAATTTGATTAACGTCTTTTGTTTTTTTTTTTTTTTAACCAGTTCGAAAGACCATTAAAAACCATAAGTTAGTCGTTTACAAACTTAATTAATAACTTCAGCTGAGTTTCTTTGAATCATTAGTTCATAGGCGGCTCGAAGGACCAATAAAATTCTCGTTACTACACTTAGGACTACTACACTTAGGCTCGAAGGACCAATAAAATTCTCGTTACTACACTTAGAATACTATGTAGGTAAAGACCACTGCAAATGTAGTTAAAAACAAATTAAAATTTCACTTAAAGAAAGAACGACTTACATTTTAGTAAATTACACTATTAATTTTTAAATCAGACTAGACTAGTTTCTGCCTTTTTATGGACAGGCGTCATCAGTGATTTTCAATTTAAATTGTATTATTTTATTTGAGTTTTATAATAGTCAGATTGTCCCTATATGATACATTTTTAAACAACCTGTCGGCTTTAAGAATCAAACCTACGGTACTTCTTACATTACAAACGTAACAATATCAAGTCATGGCCGTTTAGTGATCACACCCAATTATGGCCTCGAATGTAATGCAACTAAATTGTAGTTTTCATTCCTATTAGCTTTTCTGTTCTTGTATATTATACTCAGAAGTAACCAACACTAACAAACACAAATATTCTATTTTTAGATTTTTGATTATTTTTCTAATCTCCTCCGTCTCTATTTCACAACGTTACCAGATTGACGTATGGGTTTTACGTTCAGTGTTGATAACTTTTCGTTTAAGTAAGACATTACCACAGCACAAATTGTAAAGGGTGTCCCAAGAAGAGCGCAATTTTTAAATTTTAAATAAAACACAGATATTTAAAAAAAAATCGTGAAACTTTATTATATCGTAAAGTAGACACAATGAGGTTATGTATGGAACAATATATCGTGCAGATGGCCGCCGCGGCTTTGCTGGCATGCACGCGATCTTTTAATGAAATTTTCAATGACCGTTTTGCATGAATGCTGCGGTATTTCATTAATGCAGCGTCCAATTTCCTCTTTTAAGGCTTGAGTCGTCGTCGGCTTATTCGCGTAAACCATCGACTTAAAAAAACCCCAAAGAAAAAAATCTAGTGGTGTTAAATCGCACGATCTAGGCGGCCAATTCTGATCTCCAAAACGCGAAATAACACGACCGGGAAATGACTGATGCAGCAATTGAATTTTTTCTCTGGCTGTATGACATGTGGCGCCGTCTTGTTGGAACCACATGCCCTCCACATTCATTTCTTCAATTCTAGGCAAGAAAAAAACTGGTTATCATTTCACGATACCGAACACCATTGACTGTTTGCGCTTGACCTGCCTCATTTTCATAAAAAAAAGGTCCAATGATTCCTCCAGCCCAAAAACCACACGACACAGTGACACGTTGAGGATGCATTTGCTTCTCGTGAATCACTCGAGGATTTTCCTCACCCCAAATGCGACAATTCTGCCTATTGACAAAGCCATCAAGATGAAAATGGGCCTCGTCACTGAAGATGATTTTATCGGCAAAATCAGCATTTTCATGTTGTCTCTCCAATACCCAATTAACGAACTCCCTTCGCTGTCCATGGTCAGCTGGCTTCAGTTCCTGAGTCAATTGAACTTTGTATGCATGAAGATGCAAATCATTCGTCAAAATTCGCTGCAAAGTGGATTTGGAGACACCAATTTGCTGAGCTCGGTGTCGAATTGAGGTGGATGAATTTTGAGCGACATCATCACGTACAGCTGCGACATTTTCGGTCGATCGACCTGGTCGATGGCGCGTTGTTGTCTTTACATCACTAACAGACCCAGTTTCGGCAAATCTATCCATTAATCTCTTTACAGTTGACTCTTTTGGAGCATTATTGTGACCCCAAATTGATCGCAATTTGCGAACTGTAGCCGCAAAACTTTCACCATTTTGGTAAAACAATTTCACAATGAGAATGCGTTGTTCATTCGTGTAGCGCTCCATTTTTACTAACCTCGTACCTTCTACTAGCAAACAATAACAATTGTTCAAATGTCAAACAATGACACTTCGAATGTTGCCAGATTTAAAAATTGCGTTCTTCTTGGGACACCCTTTATAATGTATTTTAGTACAGTGTTATTTAACGTCATATCGACAGTCGCAATTAACTTTTTATTAATGTGCATTTAACAAATTTAATTTAGAAATATTGAGGTTAAGAAGAAACATAAACACTATTAATTTTTTTTTTAATTTTTTTTAATTACAAAAAAACAACTGTAAAAAATTAATGTAAAATCATAAAACAGTCATTTGATGTGGTCTGTTTTTTTTAAATGAACTGCAAGGTTAGTTAAAAATTTAATTTGTTCTACAAATGACTGACATTTCCCAATAAAAAATAGTGCTTACCCAGAAGCGCTTCCGGAAGGCATTATTTAATTACGAAGCGCTTCCGAAGCATATCCAGAAGGCATGATTTTTGTTCGCGATGTCCCACTTGGTATGTCTCTTTTAATTAGGTGAAAAGTGATTCTTTCATGTGCTCTTAGAAGCAATAAATCCATGCCTTCTTAGGCAATAATGTTGACAACATTATGCTTCATGGTATTCATTCTTTATTGCTTCATTGTATGCATTATTCACTGCTTCAAAGAAGGCATTTTGGGAAGCACTGCAAAATGTCTTCCGTTATTGCTTTATTGTATGCAAGGCGATTTGGAAGCATAAAATGTAGTAACTGCTTACCAAATCCAGGTTATTTTTTGCTGGGTAACATGAAAAATAAAGAAACTGTATTACAACCCAAACAACTACATATTTTTAAATCAGAAGTTCCCTGACTGTATTAGTAGTTTTAAAAGATTTTCGTTTTTGCAGAAATAAGCTATTAAACTTTTCTATTCTTAACAGATTTATTTAGTAAAATAATCAAGAATAACTAAATTAATATATTCAGTTGAGTATCATATAATACATTCACTAGTTCGTTGGCGGTTCGAAGAACCAACAAAATGATAGTGTTTCCCAGAAAAAACAGACATTACTAAGTATTTAACCCTAGATAATGACCTATCACTACTTTGTAGTCTATACGCTAATTACCTGCCATTACCATATTTTTGCTGGGTTCGTTAGTGGTTTCAAAATCATTTTGGCTGCTTTTCAGAAAAAACTTAAAACAATTGTTTTTTTTTAAATATATTAATTAAAAGATGTCTACTAATTAATAGTTTCGGATTCAAAGGACCAATTAAATTATAAAAATGTTCTCATAAATTTTTTCCAAACCTATCGCGAAATATTTAAGTTGTTCACATTAGTCAGCCAAAATCGTCTTACAGACCCATCTCTCTTTATTATAACACTCTTAATTTGATTTTTGTTCATATTATGAAATTACTCTTTTTTCCTTCTCTTTGCTAAGGCGTTGGTTTTGCTCGCATGGAGAGTCGTGAAAAATGTGAACAAATTATACAAGTCTTAAATGGTACTACAATACCCGGTGCTAATGATCCATTGGTGGTGAAATTTGCTGATAGTTGTTCATCTGCTAAAAAGAATTTATTGAAGGCTCGAGATCCTAACAATCGTTCTCGTTTGGATATATCGGCCGGAACCACAGGTATGGAAAGTATACCTGTAACCCCTGATCCAGGGGCTCAGCAAAATGGTAGTTCAGCTGGCTATACTCGTTTTGGTACACCCCAAATAGGTAGTTATCCATTGGCTAGTTCTCCCTGGATACCAGGCTATATGATGGCTGCAGCAGCTACACAGCCAGCTTCTGCTTTTGAAAATCAGGTGGGTTTCGAGGTGCTGAAAAGGCAACATTATAAGCAATAATAAATTTTGTTTTAAAACTTTTATTTTAGTATTTACAATTGGCTTCTTCGCCTCAACATTTGAGTGTTTCACCTTATAAGCCAGACTTGGTTAATACCTTACAAGGTCCAGGCATGTATTTAAATGGTTCAGAGGCTGTCATGCAATATGGTGCTATGATGGGTCCACCCATGGGTCCTTTACAGGTGATTTTCTTTTTGCTTTTCTTTTCAATTAACTTTTTTAATAATTTCTAGAACATCAACGATAATATTTTTGTATTTTATATTGAAAATTTTTGCAGTATATAAGCCCTACATATCCCTATTATGCTCCAGCTCCTTCTATGATTCCTACCATGTCTTTAACAGATTCTACAGAACAAACATTAAGTACCGCAGCTTCACCAAATGGTGCTGCCTATGCGCAATTCTTGCATCCCTTAGCTCCCAAGTAGATAAAATTTAAGTTAAGGTAAGTAAAAGTTGTATTAAATAGTTATTTTTTCTGAAAACAAGGAAACTACACAGTGGTGAATCCTCAGATTTGAATGAAACTAGGAAACGTTGAAGACACAACAAATATTATACACGTATGGTTTTTAGGTACGCAAAAACTCACGTATAGGGGTTAAAAAGTGGGGTCATAAATAACCCAATTTAATGTTTTTTTTTTTTTAAATATATTTCATAATTAAGTAGTTAATAAACTTTAGGCAAATTGGGTATCAAATGAAAGCTATTTTGAGGACGCATATACTGCCATATAAAACCTGTTTCTACATGTCCGAATACTTTTTAAAAAACATTTTTTTTCGAATACCACATTTGTATGGGAAGTTGTTGTTACTTTGAGTTCAAATCATACATGGTACTAATTAATTGTATGGACTAATTAACTGATGGTTTCATTAAAATTTAATTGATATCAATTGTAATGAAATTATTTTCATTAGCATTTGTTTAATTAATTATAATGAATTTCATTGATTTGATTTCATTGATTAATTGCAATAATTTAAAATTTTATTACGATTAGTTAAAGGAAACAAATAACAATTGACAGATAAGATTATCGAAAAACTAATGATGAATATCGATAAAATCTGGGCATCACAGGAGCTTTAAGTAACGCTTATTATTAATACAAATATGCTATGTCTGGGAAAGATCCCAAGAGATTAATTTTTTATGAAACCGCCACAGGGTTTCCAAATTATTTGTTTACCCAAATACGAACTTGATAATACCAATTTAATCACTCTGATAATAAAATGGTACATTCGTCTAAACTGGAACGATATGAAATATACCGGGGAACGAGTGGAATCGGAACACTTAACACATTTGAATTATCAGAACGTATTGCGTCGTATTACGTAGTTTTCTAGATACTAGTCATTTTATAAAATGACAATTTTTTAAATGCCCAGTATCTCCGAAAGCGAGATAGGGCAAAACTGAAAAAAAATTTGCTAAACAGGAGTATTAATACACCTTTATAATATAACTGGGCTAGGTCCGGGAGAGATCCCGATTGATCAATTTCTATAGGTTGACTTATTTATTTAAACAAATAAACATACGAATACAATTCCTATCGATCTCCGTTCCATTCCTATGTAAAGCAAATGAAATTGCAATGCTAATGAAAAAATCCCAAGTATTGTTCAAATTAACATATAATAATACTTATTTAATTTAATCAAGAGGTTTGTCTGGGGTTTTCACCATTTTCGTTATAGTTGTGCTTTAACGTGACTTTTCCCGAAGAGCTTTTATAACCCATATTTTAAATATTTCAAATAAGTAGCAACCCTGCGCACACATCATAGGCAATATGGTATCAACATGTTTGTTTTCTCTAGTTTTAATTTCTTAAATTTTAAAGGTGTTTTTGAAACCCCTTTTTAATCCCTAAACGTGCATCTGCACACCTAACCTCAAATACGTCTCTAATTTTTTTTTGTCCTCAACAACGTATCTAAGTTTCATTAAAATCTGCGGATTCACCACTGTGTAGTTTCCTTGTAAGGTACGACATTGACAATATCAATTAACATTTAAATTAATTTTCATCTATAACGTAATTGGTTAATTATAAAAAAGTTTGTAATATTTAGCGACCCTCAAAACATTCCGATGAATAATAAAAAGGGTGTTTTTTATAGAGGTATAGAACTGGAATAAAACAAAAATGAATTTTTTAAATTGACATGAAATTTACTTTATTCGAAAGATAATCTTCTGGCATTATAATTTAAATATGATTCTGGCATACGACCGCCACGGCTGGCTCGGGCGTAGTCTTATTTGGAGGTCCAATTTTCCAACATTTGTGGCTGTATATTGGCAATAACGCGGCGAATGTTGTCCTGCAAATGGTCAATCGTTTCGGGCTTATCGGCGTAGACTAGCGACTTCACATATCCCCACAGAAAATAGTCCAGCGGTGTTAAATCGCACGATCTTGGAGGCCAATTCAAGGGTTCGAAACGTGAAACTATGCGGTAACCGAACATTTCCTTCAATAAATCAATTTTGGCACTAGCTGTGTGACATGTTGCGCCGTCCTGTTGAAAACACAGCTGCTGCACATCATGGTTGTTCAATTGATTAATGAAAAAGTCAGTAATCATGGCTCTATAGCGGTCACCATTGCCTGTAACGTTCTGACCAGCATCGTTTTTAAAGTACGTAGTAATGATTCCACCAGCCCATAAACCACACCACATAGTCAGTTTTTCTGGATGTAACGGTGTTTCAACATACACTTAAGGATTATCATCACTCCAAATACGGCAGTTTTGTTTATTGACGTATTAATTTAACCAAAAGTGAGCTTCATCGCTAAACAAAATTCGCAAATACGTATTTCGAACAGAACTATGATTTTCAAAATAAATTTGCACAATTTGGAAGCGTTGGTCAGGCTTCAGTCTATTCATGTTGAAATGCCCAACCAAACTAAACATACATCACTTGACAGCTGAAAAAATGGCCGCCAGTTAGAAAAGTGTTGACAACTTATAGGTTTATAACTGTATAAAAAACACCCTTTACAACGAAACCTATCACACTTAAAAAAAAACAAATTATCCTCCATATTGGATCCGGCAGATTGAATTATTTAAATCTAATTTCAGCCATCCCCAAAACTTTCTAAGAAAATATTTGAAACAAAACCGATCAGTTTTTAAAAAACTCATCCGTCATCTTGGCTTCGTCAAATTTTGTTTTAAAAATCCAATATCCGTTACGTATTCAGCCAGCCGCAAAATGTTCCCTTTAATACAGGGTTGGCATTCAATAACTTCTCATAACGGTATTTGGCTACCACAGTAACATTAAGACCGAAATTAGAATTTAAAGAAAGCGATTGAATTAAAGACATGTTTCTTCTCTATAACCGGTTTCATTTTACTATTTTACCTGTTTGATTTTGAAATATCTTGAACTAAAGTCAAAATAACGCTAAAATACAGAAACGATATTTTGTTGATTAACCAAAATTTATTGGATAGAATTTTTTAAATAAACCCTGTTATATCAGAAGACACATGCCACTATTGGAATCGTGGTTTCAAAACAATCATATCGGCATTGATGTGGGTCGGGTAATCAACTACCGTTATAATGAAACGTGTTGTCTACCAAACATGCTTGAATATAGGACAAAACTGATCACTTTTCAAAAAAATCATTTGCCAAATTGTGTCTGCCATTTTGAATTTTGTTAGTTTAATTCGTATTCAGCGATTCCAAAAACCATTCAGTGACAATTTTGAAGCTAATTGCAAAGCTTTATTTTAAAAATTTGAGACCAGATTCGATTTCAGCTATCCTAAATACCATCGATTATCAATTTTTAAGCCAATTCCATCACTTCTTAACATGTTTTTAAGCATCTGTGAAAGTAGTATCAGAACTCGTGCCTCTATATTGGCTTATCCACCATTGCCTCCATAGTGCGGCACTAGATTTTTGAAAGTGGAAATATTCACCTAAATTATAAGCCATGAAGCAAGTCTGTATGTCAAGCTTAAAATTATGCAGCAGGGCATTTCTCCTTCACAAATAATGGAGTTAAGAACTTGAAATATGAAACGTAGTTCCTCCGGCATAGATGCACGATGCCGCAAATTTTATAAAATATTTACGGAATGGACAAAAAGGGAAAAACCCCGTTATTTATAACGCATTCTAATAAAATTATTCTAAATGAGTAAAGTTTAATGTAATATTAAGCAAATAAGGTAAATTTAAACACAAAATTCGTAAAACTATTTTGCGCGCACTTTACTTTTATATACATACAATAATACACACTTGCGGTATGGGGGGTCCAAAAGTGAAAAATGCTTAAACGCTTAGGCTAGTAATGTGAAATTTTAAATATGGGATATTTCTTTTAGAAATTTTCGCCAGGAAGATGGTACAAATTGGGTGCTCAAAAGAGGAAACATTCCCCAATATACGGCCTACCCAAACGGCTTGAGCCTAAAACATTAAATTTTATGTGTGCTTTGAAGTATAAAAAATTCGCTGATAAGCTCCTTTTTGGAATTTTCGACAGAAACGTAGAATAAATGGAGGTTAAAAATGAAAAAATATTCCGTTTAACGGTCTGCTCAAACCTCTTTAGCCTGAAAACTTAAAGTATGTGTTACGTGTAGTAGGGCTTCATGTAAGGTTCTTTTTTAAATTTTCGCCAGGAACGTGGTAAAACTGGGGGTTCAATTAATGGCTTTCCATTACTCTTTTAAATATAAGTCTAACATTTTAAATATGTATTCTCTAGGCCACAGGCTTATGTGTTTTTTTTTTTGTTTTGTATTATTCTTATTTTTTTTTTTTTTTTTTTTTTTTTTTTGGTAAAAATAGTTTATTTCAGAGTTTGAAAATGTATGTACCACTAACATAACATTCCTATCAAAAAAAAAAACCAATACAACAATCTCGATTGTTTCGTTCGTATTTATAAACACAACACAAGTGCTCAAATCGTTGTTTGTAATCAGTGTTGCCATGTATTTTTTTAAAAAAAACTGTAAAAAAAAAACTGTTTTTTAAGAAAAACTGTTTTTTTTTTTTTAATAAAAAACAGTAGAAAAAACAGTAATATGTGCATTTTGAATTCAATTGCATTTTATTTAAACATAAACAACATAAAAAACATTAAACACATAACATATTTATATACACAGAAAAAAAATATTTTTTGTTGTAGACTAAATTTTAATTGTACTAACAAAAAAATAAATATTTTCAAATTTATGTTATTACAGATCACAAGTTGTGCTCTGTTATAAAACTACATTTTAATTAACAATAAGCCTAATGTTTTTTTCTGTGTACTTGTTTAAAGTAAAAAAAAAAAAAATAATATAAAAAAAAATGTTTATATTAATTAGTTAACATATAGCAAAAAATAGCTACAAAACCATAAAAAAGCAAAATAATTCATCACATTTTGAGATCTTACTTAATTACATAAAAATATCAGTTATACCTTTTTTGATTAAATTTGATTTTCATTTCGTTTAATTGCACAAAATTTCAACACAAACAAATGCTAAAAAAGGGAGTTAAAACTTACTACACAGTTGCATTCAATGCGTAGTATTATTTTTTATTGGACCATTTTGTGCAACTTTTGTATTAAATTTAAAAATTCAAGTAAAAAAAAGTAAATCGAGCAGGTAAACTGTTGAAAACTGGAAAAAACTGAAAAAAGGCTGAAATTTAACAAAAACTGTTTTTTTTCATGAAAACTGGAAAACTGTTACACAGTTAAAACTGGCAATATGGTAACACTGTTTGTAATATATCAAACGGAACAAAACGAAAATGTTTCTTTCGTCAAACATTATTATTTCGTACTGGTTATTTTTTTGTGTTCATTCAACTTAAACATTAAAACTCGTTTTTTACGTTGTGGTTGACAATATAAAGAAATGATTTTTCTGCATGTTATCAATGTTTTTTTTGCATTAGTTTTATGAAATTTCACTGGAACTCCTCCGTTAAACCTTTTTATAAAACTAATGCAATTATTCATAATATTCAATGAAACATTTTTTTCACTTGTAAAATGACATAAACACTAAGAACGGTTTACGAATAGTTTTGTTTCATTCCATAACCACAATATTGGACAAACAGAACAAAATCGTTTAGTTTGGTCTCTCATCGAAAACTAGTTTGTGAAAGTGTTTGTGTTCTGTTTACAAATCAAAATCAAAATAATGAAATGTTGTGTTTATGCTTACTGTGCACAACAAAACGATTGTGTTGAGTTTCAGCAAAAAGCAAAACAGAACGATAGAAAACCGATTTCTTGTGTTTAATTTCGAACTCTGGTTTATTTAGAGCAGTGAAGGGCAGCACACATACTACCACATTTATGCTTGTGTGGGAAGCAGCAGAAAACGAATGACGCTCGCTAATTTTACACTCGAAAGTAAAAGATTTTCAGTCGAAAGTAAAAGATTTTTTTTTTTATTATTATTATTATTTTATTTGAACTTGTCCCGTAACATTGTCATGAAGAGAAACTAGTTCTAAAACTTCATCAAAATAGGTTAAATTTGCATCAACTGTTTTGATGCAAATAATAAGCTGGCAAATATTATTAATGTCCGTACTTTCGTCAATAGATAATGAAAAATATTTGCAATTTCTCAGTCTAGTATTAGCTGCAGAATGAATCAATTTACTTGTCTCTTCTGTCCTACGTGCAACTGTACGTCGATAACAAGGAATGTTTTGGCAAAGTTTCAAACCTTCTTGACACTTTTCACCAAAACAGTTCAAAACATCTGATGTTAAATCTTTTAAAAAAAATACCATCCTCAAATGGGCGACATTGCTTTGCCAAAGCCAAAGCAGCTACATAGGATGCCTTTTTTAGAGGCAATGAAACATTTTCTCTTATTAATTGAAAACTGGTATGATGATGAATATTAGTTTCATCAAAATAAATTTTAATTGAAATAGTTTCAGCGATTGGTTATCGTAATTTCCATGGCAAGAGTAGTGATGTCTTCTTAAACAAAACAAACTTTTGTTACTTATAACGCGATAACAAATCACGCATTGCGCCTCACCATCCATACTCTCTATAAACAAAAAATCATATTCCCAGAGATCTTCCTTCAACAAGTGCTGATCTGCAACTGATTCAGTGTTGCCAGTGGGTTTTTAAAAAAATACCTACACTAAGCAATAAAAATCGCTTTTCTCCCTACTTTAACTGATTTTTTTCCCCTACAAAAATCGCTACGAAATTTTTTACATTTTTATAAACTAAATATGCTTTGAAATTTTCATACTTTCGACGACAACTCCAATTATTTTCAAAATTTAATATCCAAATGCTACTATCGAAAATTTGTTCGAAAATTATTTGCAAATAGAAATTTGTTAAATTTTCCAAAATATTTTTAGAATAGATTTAAAATTATACTAGCGGTTTCTATTTCGTCAAAAAATCATTTCTATTTGGCGTTTTTTTACATAACCCATCATAACTGTATTGCTTTTCGTCGGCGAAATTTAAAATTAGTTTAACATTAGTTTTTCCAAAATATAACTTCCTTAATAACTTCCAAAGAGTATGCTTGTTAAAAAACAACCAAAGAATCATCTATTAAAATGGCAAATTATAAGAAACTATTTTTTTCTACGGAAATATTGTCTCTCAAAATATAATAATTTTACAAAAAAATGTAGAAATAGCTGTTTTTGAAAAGATTTGCATTATTTGGAAACAGTACCTACATTTTGACTAATTTGAAATATCTGTCCCTTTCCCCTGCGCCGTTATTTTGAAGGCATAAAACCTACATGTAGGGATTTTCCCCTACTTCTGGCAACACTGAACTGATTTAAATTACTTTGACGAAATGACAACAAAGCAACAGCCGAACGTACATTGCCAGAGACCACACGAAGAAGTTTATAGTGTACATGTGTCGACGTCACACAAGCAGCATTTATTTTCCTATGCACGAATACATAGGATTTGCAAAAGCGCCCTTCACTGATGTAGAGTAATAGTTTTATTATTATACATTTTAGAATTGTCTTTTTTTATTTTTTATATTTATATTTTTTTTTTATTTTTTTTTTTTATTAATTTTATTTTTATATTTTTTTATTATTATTTTTATATTTGTTTTTTTTTTTGGTAAAAATGGTTTTAAGAATATAATTTTCAAAATGTTTTTTTATTATTTTTATTTAATTTTTTTTTTTGGTAAAAATAGTTTTAAAAGCGGGAAAAGATGTTGCGTAAACATCCCCCTCCTAATGGACATCTAGTATGACGAAGTTTTTTCATATTTTTAAGGCAGCCAAAAAATGGAAAATGTGCCCCTTACATATTGCCAAAGTCACTTCTCATAGATAACAGGTGTGATTCAAGAGTTATGGGATCACTAAAGATAAAACTTTAAACAAATTTCTCGATTATTAGAACTTTAAATTAGAGGCAAAAACATGTGAACCGACAGTTTAGTTTTGTAAAAAAAAAAATCTATAATTAAAATCTTATAAATTTTTAATTTCTATTCCACAGTTATCTCCATTTATAAACACAAGAAAAAAATGGAAGTGTAGTTGAAGGTGAAACCAAATTAAAAGTTTGTGTTTAAGATTTAAAAACGCTTTTTTGGAAAACAAAAAAAAAAAAAAAATCAATATTTGTTTTGGCTTTTTTTATATGAAATTCCATAACGCAACCAGGTGGCAATCCTGGTCGATAAGATGATATATCTCTGATAAGTATAACCCAACAAACATTTGTTTTTATTTTTAAAGGAAGACAATCTCTTCAGAAAAATAAAAAAATGAAATAAAAAAAAAAACAAAAATAAAGTTTTTGTAGTGTAATATTTTTTGTTTTTTAATTAATTTTAAGCTACACTATCCATGATTTATTGAGCAGCCATTTTTCAAAATAATGAGCTCTTAATTTGATATAGAAGTCATATTTTCTTTTCTTACCTTAGTTTAAGTAGTTCAGTAATAAATGAATGTTTTTTTCTTTCTTTCTATTTTTTTTTCTTTAGCTTTTTAAACTATTTTTGTAAAATTTTCCAAAAATTTATAAGAAATGATTAAAAAAAAAACAAAATAATAAAAAAAATCCAGTAGTTCTTAAAGAAAATGTAGTAGTAAAAACATTAATGAAAAACAAACAAAAATGTTTATTAAATTTAAGTCAACAAGAAAAGAAAAAGAAAAAAAACCAACATAAAACATAATTGTGGATGTATTATTTATTTTGAATAAACGAAAAAACTTTGAAAATATATTTTTGTAAAATTGTATTTTTAAAGTGGCTGAATGTTTAGAACACGTAAGTAAGATTTTTATAATATTCTTATTAAAAAGAAATTATTAATTTATCATTAAGATATCCTACATCAAAGTTTTTATATACGTGAGTATCATTTCGGGACTACTAAAATTTATTTGCACTTGTTTTATAAAAAATATTTAATTAAGTTTCTTATCGACATACATATTTAATAATAACGTCAAAACCTTTTTTTTTGTTAGCCCATTTCAGTAAATAATAAAAATTGAACTAAACCTCTTTAAGTATTCAAAAATATTTGAATTTTTGTGTTAAAAATTGTTTTTTTTTTTGGACTTTCTATATTTTCATAAATTTAGTTAGAATATTGTTCTACCTCAAGTCCAAATAGTTTTCAGGCAGATCAGGCAGTTTATACACTAAGGCAGACAAAAATATTCTCATAAGAGTTTATTTTGTATGTAATGTCTCGGTTTGGTTTAAGACAATTATTTTTTTTTTTTATTGCAGATAACTGAAGATTTGGGTGATGCCACTGAAACAATTTTATTGTCTATCATGAAAATTATCAAACTTTTTGAAAAGCAACAAATAAAGTCTAATATGACAATATCATATTAGATTTTTGAACTTCAGATAGAACAATATATAAATGTAATAAGTACATTTTTTAAATATTTTACATAAATGTTTTGTCTTAACCCTCTAACGGGTAAGGCTGCCTCAGGGCAGTCTTCATAAAATTTACCACAAATGCGTCAAATGAGCGTTTTATACTTAGAAATTAATATATTCCGATATAAAATTAAATTTGCTTAATATTTTGCAAAGAAAATTTTTTTGTGACGTCCACGGTTTGGAAGCGAGAAAGCTTAAAAATCAAAATTTCGTAAAATTTCAAAAAATTATTATTTTTGAACAAACACAGTTTTCAAAAATCCAAAAAACCAATATTAGTTTACTAAAAACTCTTTATAATAAAACATAAGTAAGATTGAAGCTTTATCTTTAATAATAAATCCTTACTTTGGTTCAAGGACTCACAGGATTTTATCAGGATTCCTCTAAAGAACATCATCTTAACTTATAAACTAATGGACGGATTTTTATGAAATTTTACAGAAAGAAGACATTAAGTATGAAAAGCAAAGCGTTTAAGTTTGAACAATATAAATTGAAGTTTCGATACTTTTTCGCCTAATTTCGCTTTTTCCAAAAAGCGAAAATTGCGATATCTTCTTAAATAGGAGCAGAAAAAAAATAGTTTTTTGAGTGCGGTTATATCTTGGTAAAAGAAATAACGATTAACAATTTTGTTGAAGAACTTATTTGTTTTTCGAGTGGAGCACATAGTATGAATTTCGTTGCAAAACATTGTTTGCCAATTAGAGGGTTAAGATAAGTTTACTGTAATACTTTTAATGACATATTTAAACTTATTTCAGCAATATCCTTTTGCCCAATAGTCTATGTCAAATTTTATTCATTTTTATTTATACTACTGTAAGTGAATGTTCGCTAATGTGGACTGTTCGCTAAAGTGACCATTCGTTTTTTGTTTGGTGTTGTTGCAGGAATATGTAAAAACTATCAACTGTTATCAAGTTTAATTTCTTCTATCTCTATTTTTAAAAAGTTTCGCTTTTCCTGGATTTATTGTGTTATTGCAAAAAAACGCCACATAACGTGATTTTTATCGTTAACACAAAAATTTGACAACAAACAATTTTAAAAGTATTATTTAAGTCGGATTTTTGAAAACGGTATGAATTTAATTTAAAAATTGCAATAAAATAAATTTATTCCATAAAAAATAATAATAAATAAAAAAAAGTTTTGAAAATTAAATTTTTATAATGTTTGCTAATATGGTGCATTGTTTGTTCGCGTATACAACTTATGCCCAACACATTCTCACGATTACGTGGGAAATTTCCCATTTTCCTGCATCTTTGAAACCGCGCCTGATGTATATTTTTCTCAAATTTTATTATTTTTGTGTACACTTAGAATAATATGTAAGTAAATACAACTGCGAATATAGTTAAAAACAAATGAAATTTCACTTAAAGAACGGAAGACTTACATTTCAGTAAATTTATATATATGCAGTAAAAAATAAACAAACATTTATTTGTTTATTTTTTTAAATAACAAAAAACTTCTGTGAAAAATTAATGTAAAATCGTAAAACAGTAATTTGATGTGGTTTGTTTTTTTTTTAATGAACTATAAGGTTAGTAAAGAATTTAATTTGTTCTACAAAAAATGACTGACATTTACGTTTAAAATAAAGAAACATAAACAACTACAAATTTTTAAAGCAGAAGTTCCCTGAGTGTAGACTGTGTAGCCAGTTAAATATATTAGCTTAAATATGAGCAATATAAAATTAATAAGGGTAATATTTGTTGGAGAAATTTTTTTATTTATTTCATGCACTTTTATATTTGAAAATATGGCAGTTTTTAAATACACTACCGCTTTGGCACTTCCAAAATGCATAATTTTTTAGCAAAAATACTAACAAAGGTCACTTTAATATAAAAAGTTATTAAACTTGTATAATAATATTTAAAATTTCAATTCTACCCAATGTACATTAAGGTGGACTGTTATAGAAAACAAATTTAGTGTCCCTCTGGAATTAAACTTTGGAATTACAAGTTTGATATAATTTTTATTAAAAATAAAAATTATGTTTTTTTCTATCTTTAATTGTGCAATGAAAATGATTCAAGTTCGAGGCCATACTCTGCTATCCTAACAAATAATCTATAGAGTTTTTGTTTTTAAATTTAATCTTTGACCCTTTCAGGAATGTGTTTGATAGATCTATTTCGGGAATTTTCTTGGTTCCCATCATCAGAACACGTTTTGACTTCCTGAAAGTGTCAAAGAATAAATTTGAAATCAAAAACTCTATAGATTTTTTGTTAGGACAATATCCCAATAAAGACATATTAATTATGGCCTCGAACTCGAATAATTTTCAGTTTCATACTTTGGAATTTCATAAGAGTATTCAAAAAACATAAAGACTAAAGAAGATCCAAAGGTACTCAACATTTTATATGCCAACTGCTTTTAAGAGAAACATTTTTTTAAAGGTTATATTAATGCATATTTTTTAGTATATATAAACATAATTGTATGTTAATTATACAAAACTTATACACAAATGAACTTTAAAATGTAATTAATATTGCTTAGAAGCATGCAAATTATTTAATTAATACGGCATTCAGACTAGAGAGCGAAAATCGTGTGTTTTGCCAAAACGAGTGGAAAAGAATAAAGAACTGTTGGAAAAAATACGTGTTTTGGCAAAACACGAGTTTTGGTATCTAGTGTAAATGTGGCTTAACACATTTTTTTTTTCGAAACTCTCTTAAATCCAGTTCAGGGTTTTAGGAAAGATCGTTGGAAAAGAGGGACCAAAATGAAAGATCTTTTGAAGACGCATCTAACAAAAAAAACAAACATAAAAAATATATACTTTATTCAAAATTTTTTCAAAACGGTTGTTACAAACAAATTAAATATTTTGTGTATCCTCATAAAAAAATGATAAAATTCAGTTTTAGGGGGCCACTAAAAAATTGTGGCGTTTCTATCTACTTTAACTTCTCTGTTGTGTAAGACGTATATATACGTCTACTACACATAAGTGCAGCAAGTGTTTTTTTTTATTTCGAAGCAACCAGCGAGTCTTTTTTATTTTTTTGTGACTACGCAGTTAAGGAGTTAATGTACATATGTCACATAAAACTGTTTCATTAAAACATATTTTCATTTTTGTTAATGTAAATATTTGTTTAAAATTTTTTAAATCTTATCTACAAATTCCACAACTTAACATCCTTTTGCTTGTCTTATTGGAAGCAATTTCTTTATATGATATACAAAAAATCAATAACATAAATGCTTTCAATATTAAATTTTAATATCACGAAGTGTCCCATACTTTGCAGGTTTTAATAGTAACATTTAAGATAACAGACCAATAACATTCAAAAATTTCAAGGTAACTGTGGTAGAAGAAATGTTAAATAACGTAACAGCATACCCGTAATGTGCATTAACATTACACTGTTAGCATTATATTAACCTCTCACTCAGTGTTGCCATGTATTTTTTTCAAAAAACTGTAAGAAAAAACTGTTTTTTTAAGAAAAAACTGTTTTTTTTTTAAATAAAAAACATTAGAAAAAACAGTTAATATGTGCATTTTGAATTCAATTGCATTTTATTTAAACATAAAACAACATAAAAAACATTAAACACATAACATATTTATATACACAAAAAAAAAATATATTTTTTTGTAGACTAACTTTTAATTATACTAACAAAAAAAAAATATTTTCAAATTTATGTTATTACAGATCACAAGTTGTGCTCTGTTATAAAACTACATTTTAATTAGCAATAGGAATAATATGTTTTTTTCTGTGTACTTGTTTAAAGTAAAAAAAAAAAATATAATATAATATAAAAAAACATATTTATATTTATATTAATTATTTAACATATCGTCGGCTTATTATTGGTTTGACCCATACGCCAAAAAGTTGTTATCGAGAAAACGATAAAGAAGGTACATACATTTTAATTTTTGTATGCAAAATGGACAGGTAGATCAAATTAGATACTGGATATCTCAGGTATGATACGAGATAAGGTGAAACGGGGTTCGGAATTAGAAAGGGTATATTTACATTATATATAATCCATACCTAACTCAATTTTTTCAAAAATGGTCGGTGGGTCAAACCAATAACAAACCGACGATATAGCAAAAAATATCTACAAAACCATAAAAAAAACAAAATTATTCATCACATTTTGAGATCTTACTTAATTACATAAAAATATAGTTATACATTTTTTGATTAAATTTGATTTTCATTTCGTTTGATTCTACAAAATTTTAACACAAACAAATGCTAAAAAGGGAATTAAAACTTACTACACAGTTGCATTCAATGCGTAGTATTATTTTTTATTGAAACATTTTGTGCAACTTTTGTATTAAATTTATAAATTCAAGTAGAAGAAAGTAAATCGAGCAGATAAACTGTTAAAAACTGGAAAAAAGGCTGAAATTAAACAAAAACTGTTTTTTTTCATGAAAAACTGGAAAACTGTTACGCATCATAAAAAACTGGAAAAAACAGTTAAAACTGGCAATATGGTAACACTGCTCTCACTAGCACCTCTCTAAAACTTACTAAAACAACAACAATAACACTCAATTAGTTAAGCTCAAATATAAAGTTACGCGCATGTGTTGTTATTTTTGTTATTTATTTTGTTTTGTTAATTTTCTTCATTACATTTTCTTTCATCACATTTTACATGTTTTACATGGCAAAAATAGTTGCCAGATTTGACGATTTATTGTCAAAAATATGACAAATGACAATTTGACGATTTTTGGTCCCAAAATGACAATTTATTTTTTGTTATTAAAACAACATAAAAAAATCTTGTATGTCTATAAAACTTTCCACGACTTTTATGGAATAATTTTTGACCAAATGAATAAAAAAAAATCGTTCAGAACGTTAAAGGAATAAATTACTCACAAGTAGGGCCCGAGAGCATTAGTATATTTTAGTTTTCCCTATAAATTGCTTTGTCCAAAATAGCATCCTTTATATTTCTTCATAAATTAAAATGATCTTTTAAAGGGTCCGCCATCTAACGTTTTTTTCTTCCGATGCCGATTTTGCCAAAAAAATCATCTTTTCAGATGAAGCTCATACTGCATGGCCAGCCGAGGCAGCCATTTGAATGAAATTATTTTCCATTATTAACCGGAAGGATTGTACTTTCAATAAAAAAGAAATTTGAGAAAATATTCAGTAGTTTTTTTTATAGCATTTTCAAAAAAAAAAGTTATTTGGCGGACCCTTTAGTCTTTTTTTTGAGCCTAAAAAAATATCACTCACTTTGAGGCAGCTTTTTAGATTGTTGAGATAATTTTTTATGGTTCATATTGTGTTTTCACTTTCTGGACTAGTTTAAAAGTTTTATATGTCAGCGCTCCGAAATTGGATAATAATTAATTATGGTTTTTAATTTCATTTATTAATTAATTTTTTTAAACCATTTTTTTATTACTTTAATATAAAATTTATTTAAATTTTAACAAAATATTTTCTTTTTTCATTTTGTAGAGAGACGTATAAGCAACTCGTTTCTTTAAACTAAAAAAAAAATTATTAAAATTGGTAAAACTAAACTATTTTTATGACGATTTTTTTCACATTGATTTGACGATTTTTCCAAAAAAAATATCGTAAAATTGACGATTTTTTAACAAAATCATCTGGCAGCCCCGCTTGTAAATTCTCTTGCTCTTACGGTATAATAATCAAGACCCATTAAAATAGTGATGCGCTTTTTAGTGTGTGCTTTTGTTTGAATTTTACTGTGAAAGTGATAAAGAAAATACAATAAATTAACATTATAATTTACAAAACAAGTGCAAAATTGTTTCTTAACAATAACTAAATTATTTAAAATAAAGTAATAATATAATCCAATGTTTAATTGCTTGCAAAAGGAAGTTTGCTAAAAGTTAGAAACTGAAAGAAATTTGTGGAAATAAGTAACCAGACAAGCTAAATAATAGACAGAGTATCAGCCAGGTGCAACAAAATCCCCCACCACCACAACAACAAAAACAACAGTAAGAGACAAACTAGCCTTAATGCAAAAAAATAATAGTGCCAAGTAGAGTTGCCAGACATATATTTTAAAGCTTTTGTTCCCATATTAAAATATTAAAAGGCCAAAAATGATTACACTAATAATATAATGAGGTACGCTGAGTTTAAATCTGGCAAATTTTTTATTCTCATTTTTAGTTTTTTATGCTACATACTCCATTTTTTTTATATATATTTTTTTCTTTTCTAAATACTCCAGAATATTTTCAATGGATTTGCAATTTTAGTAGAAAAATGAGTTCAGTGTAATGTTTAGTTTTCGCATAATGATTAAATTTAAAATTTTTTTAGAATATCGACGCCTCCAAAGTAAATTATGCTAAGTCGACTTAGCGCGTTTTAGTGTTTTTTTGTAGTGTTGTTAATTTTTTCATAAACTTTGTTTTTTCATAATTTCATTAATTAATGAACATTGAAATTAAATTAATGAACACGAATAAAATTTTTGACTTGAAATAAGCAAAACAAAATTGTTTAGTGTAATTTTATGATTTTGTTCTGAGTTTGGACTAACAAAATAATCGTAAAAAAAAAAAATTGTCAAACAGAATTTAACAACAAAGTTTTGGAATAAATTGATTTGAGTCGGTATCATATCATTAAGCGAATAAAATATTTAAGTGAAATGACTTTAAAAATTTTTCTTTAGTCGACATATGTAAGTACTTTAGTAAAAAGTCAAAGTTAAGCTTTGTGATTTTTGAGCACTACATCTACTTTTTTTTGATGTTTTAATCGCTTATTGCATAGTTCAGATGTGGAAGATAGTTTAGAATTCATTAGGTTGAAAAAAAATGTATATACTTCATGAAATTGTCATTGGGTCAATGAAATTTAAAAATGATTTAATAAATTTTTTAATCATTTATTACATAGTTGATATGTGGAATGTAATTCAGAATTCATTAGATTTTGAAAAAAAATTCATATATTTTATGAAATTTTTATTGGGTTAATAAAACCTTTCACTAATATTAATATAATGAAATAAGTTTTATTGATCCAATGAAACATTGCTTTTGAGGACCCTCTGACCAAACTATTGGTAACTGAAGTGAAAACTGTGACAAATGACCCCAGACTTATTTATTTTAATTCACAAAAAACGCCAAAGCTTTGCTTACTTCTATTGAATTTTAAGAAACATAATTTGCAATATTATGACACAAGGTGTGAAGCTGCCGTTATAAAAGTTTTGGCCAAATTGAGCAATATATATGGGTTAATTTAGTTCAGTATCTCTTTTAATCTCAGTGTGGTACGGCACGGGTTAACGTTGTGCAATTTGGCCAACATTTTTTGCACATCAGCAGCACAGATTGTGTCATAATGTTTTAAATATCGTTTCTTAAAATCCAATAGTAGTAAGCAAAGGTTTAACGTTTTTTGTAAATTGAAATAATAAAGGGACATTTTGGGCCTGGTTAGTAATGTCCAACATAGTTTTTTTTCAACCTTGAGTTTGTATGACGACATAAAACAACATAATGTGCAAAATTAACTAATTTTCGATATTAAATATTTAATGACAACAAATTATCCTTGTTATTACCATAAAACACAAGTTCCTCGAAATGAGCAAAAATCAAATCACTGCCAAAGGGATATTTGTAAAAATTTAAATTTTCGTTTCCTAAAATGTATTTAACAATTCCTCGAAGTTAAAATCACATTTTTTTCTATTTTGTTAAAGAAACTATTTAAAAATTTGAAATTGCAGATTTGAAAAGTGTCCGAAAAATATTGTCCGTTTTTGACGTCACCTTAGGATAGGTTAGCAACATCCGAAAAATAAGCATTTCATATCTCATAATTTGTGAGTCCATTAAATCAAAATATTATGTTGCAGTAATTAATTCCGAAAAGGTTTAGGATGTGTGCTGGAAATTTGTGGTCATGTCGTTTTTGTCACATTAGTGGTCTGCGGCAGTTTTTTATTACTGCTGTAGTTCGTAGGCCAGCTTTAATTTTTATATATTTTTGAAAACATTATTTTGTCTTTATATACAATAATTTATCATATAGAATAAAACTAATACGGCATTAAACATTTTTTTTGCAAAAAACTGAAAAAAGTAATTTTTTACTCATACAAAACAGAGTTTCAATCGATTTCCGCCTCGACGTTTCTTTATCCAAACTTCATATTAAATGTTTTTATATACAATGGATTGGAATTAGCCTGCCCATTCGTTGACTTTACAAGTCATTTTGAAAAATGGCCATACAACACACGGTGTAAGATTTGACCAATCTAGCTGGACAAAAGTCGGTTTTTTGTTATTTAAGTGTTCCGATTGCACTCGTTCCCCGTTTCATTCCATATCGTTAAATATTGGGCCAATGTTTCATTCTATTATCGGACACCCTGCAGCTGTTTCATAAAAAAATAATTTCTCGGGATCTTTCCCGGACATAGCCTATTTGTATTACGAGCGTTACTTAAAGCTTCTGATGAAGCCCAGATTTCATCTATATTCACCATTAGTTTTTTGAAAATCTTATCTGTCAATTGTAATTTGTTTCCTTTAATTGATGCATTACTAATGGTAATAAAATTTTAAATTATTGCAATTAATCAATGAAATCCAATCAATGAAATTTATTATCATTAATTAAAAAAATGCTAATGAAAATAATTTCATTACAATTGATATCAATGAAATTGTAATGAAATCATCAATTAATTAGTTAGTTCATTCAATTAATTAGTCCCATGTATGACTTGGAATAGAGATATGTATGTTTTTTCGGGAAGTTCCCAGTCATTAGCGGCTCTATGAAATAACCCCCCAAAACAAAAATGAAAAAACTCCCCAAAAAATTGGAATGTATTTCCTTATGAAATAATACCCCAATTTTAAAAATGAAATGAAACCCCAACGAAATGATATAAATCCCCAATCGGGAATGAAATCACCCCCAATTTGAAACGAAATAAGTCCCCATTTTTAAACTCAAAATTGTACGTATATATTTAAATTCAGATACTATTTTTAATTCTCATAATTTTTGTATTTCCAAAACAGATATTTTTAAATATAAACCTGAGTATAGTCTTCGACTGTATTGCGATAATAAGGGCTTACAGGCATTTCGCCTTACAGCCTGGCAGAAATAAAATCTAAAAATATAGGGATTCGAAATTTTTTTATTACACAACCATAACAATCTATATAGAGCAAATTTTTTTTCACATCAATAATCTTTTTTAATGCCTATAGATTTTGTCTTTAAAAATAATTCAAAATTTAATTTTTAGTGTAGAAAAAAATTTTTCTCAGTGTTGATCGGTTCGCGCGAATTTCTCATTGTCAACCGATGTACACTGAGAAAAAAATTTTTCTACACCAAAAATATTTTTGGGTGCCTTTAGGATTGTTAGACTTAAATAAATACTTGAGAAATAAAAAATTATACAGATATTTCTATTAGTTTACACTCACCAGCATCCCACAGTTTTTGCTCGGGGGAAAATCAAATTAATTGCTTTTCTCATACCTTGTTCGCAGTCGGTTACAAACACAGCTGAGTCCAATTCGAAAGTATTGCTCTTTTAATAATGCAGCAGTTCACTATATATTTCATTTGTTTTTTATCCATCGAAGTGAAAAACATCCGAAAGATCTAAACAAATAAGTTATCGAACATATTAATTTTATTTACAAAATAATTACTTTACTTTACCTCTTGAAAGTATACAATATGAATTACTAATAGCTGTTTAAAACATCCTTGCGGAACAATTTTAAATGTTGCATCCATTAAATATTGTCTTTGCGGTTGAAGAATATTTTCTTTCACCAAGTCAATTATTTTAATTTTATAGAAAACGAAATAACTCCCCAAAAATAATTACTGGGGAATTATTTTATTTTGGGGACTTATTTAATAACGAAATAAATCCCCAACGAAAAAAAGGAAATAAATCCCCAAAAGTGGAAATAACTCCCTAAAATGTGGTTGTTGTTGTCTTCTATATACATTTTTGGGGATTTATTTCATTTCTGTTTTGGCGAGTTATTTCCTGGGGGGTTATTCATGGAGCCGCCATTAACATCAAAGCGTTACCACATTGCTATGAATAAGAAGTAAAAGAAAAATCCGTTTTTAATAGAAACTGCTTCTAAATTTTTGCTGTGATATTATTTTCTATCAAATAAGTTGGCTCTAGAAGCAATACTTTGTGGTATGAAATACCTATATTTTTAGATTTTATTTCTGCCAGGCTGTAAGGCGAAATGCCTATAAGCCCTTATTGTCGCAATACAGTCGAAGACTATATTCAGGTTTATATTTAAAAATATCTGTTTTGGAAGTACAATTTTGAGTTTAAAAATGGGGACTTATTTCGTTTAAAATTGGGGGTTATTTCATTCCCGATTGGAGATTTATTTCATTTCGTTGGGGTTTCATTACTGGCGGAAATTATTTTTAAATTAAATTATTTTTTGATGTTCTGTAGCATATTCAAAGTTCATTTCAATACAATAGTGAACCCAATGATACCTTCCTTATGGGTATAAAAATAGCTAGTAAAAAATCCCCATTTTTCAATAAAATTCCCTTCAATCATCTGGCAACACTATTTGCAGGGCTTATTGGAATAGTTTAGAATTGTAAACAAAAGGGGAGTGATATCGCTTAGTACTTCTAGTGCATTTTACTCAGTGTTTTGATATTGCTGTTGTTTATTTCTGTTTCTTCTGATGCTAATTATAATTATACAAGTGGAAACCAATAGAATGCAAAAAAAAATAATACAGAACAAAAAATAAAAATATTAACATAAAAATATAAACACACAACTGACAAACAAACAGCAACCGCAGTAATACAGAAGAAACAAATAAATCGCCAAAAGTCGTTGAACTAAATAGTAATAAAAGAAAATTAGCTAAATTGTGTTAAAAATATAAAAATATAAAAAAAACAAGTGTGAAAATATTTTAAATTTTACATGCAAAAAAAAAGTGCAATAACTGCAACAAAGTTGTAAGAAAATTTTAAACAAAGTGTCTGGTTTTTTTGACATCTTTTGGTGTTTTTTTTTTTTTTTATATATAAAACATTTGTGGACCCCAGACATTTACAAGTGTCAAACTTTGGTTTGCTCTCTATTTTTGTAACATTTACTCTTAGTGTGCAGTACGTTGGTTTTACGTTTTTGTCTAACTAGTAATTTGTGCTGCCATATACTTTTAGTAATAATTTTGAAACTGGGATACAGATTTCTTAAAAGGGAAGTTTGTTTGGAGGTTCCTTCAGATTTCTATTAAATTCCGAAATAATAGAAATAGTAATAGAAGAGAAGAGAAGAAAGTAATAAAAAATTGATAATAAACATACCAGCACATTAACATTAAAATGGGTTTCATAGCAGTTTAAAACGTTTTTGTTTTAAAATCAATGGAAACGTCATTCAAATACTTTTCATGTGATACCACATTTCTATATTGTTTCTTTGAAGGAGCCTCAAAACAAAAAAAAAAAAAATAACTCAAATTACGAAATATTTGGCTATTTCTGACCCCAAACTTTAAACCTTAAACGTGAAATTGGGCAGCTAAAAAGGTAATCATTTTTAAATTGACTCCTCTATGACATATCCAAGTTTCATGCCCATCGGAAGGAATCCATTTGCGTCCTTCCTAGTAAGACATTTTTTAATAATTGCATATCCCGGGGATCACCCACCAGTGTAGCTAAAATATAGTATAAAGATGTACTGGTTATTTCTGAATATAATACTCCCCGCTAGTGGCTGGTATACAGGGAACTTCTGCTTTATAAAAAAGAAGTTGTTTGTGTTGTAATACAGTTTCTTTATTTTTAATGTAAATGTCAGTCATTTGTACAGCAAATTAAATTTTTTACTAACCTTATAGTTCATTAAAAAAAAACAAACCACATCAAATGACTGGTTTACGATTTTACTTTAATTTTTTAACAGTTGTTTTTTGTTATTTGAAAAAATAAAAAAATAAATGTTTGTTTTTCATTTTTACTACAATTGTGGTTAATTTTTTGAACATTATAAAACAAATGACAATGTTAGTTGAATTTACTAAAATGTAAGCTGTCCGTTCGTTAAGTGAAATTTCATTTGTTTTTAAGTGTAATAGAAATTCAAACTTTGACTGTTTGTACACTTAGGATATTATGTAGTTAAAGACGACAGCAATTGTGGTCAACAACAAATGAAATTTCATTTAAAGAAAGGACAACTAACATTTCATTAAATTCAACTAACATTTGTCATTTGTTTTTACTGTTCAAGAAAGTACTAACAACTGTAGTAAAAATGCACCACATGTGATAGTAAAAAATAAACAAACACTTATTTTTTTTAAATAACAAAAACCGACTGTAAGAAATTTATGTAAATTTATGAAACAGTCATTTGATGTGGTTTGTTTTTTTAAATGAACTACAAGGTTAGTAAAAAAATTAAGTTTGTTCTACAATTGACTGACATTTACATTAAAAATAAAGAAACTGCAAAACAAGCCAAACAACTACAAATTTTTAAAGCATAAGTTCCCTAAGTGTATATATTAAAAGAGTTAAGATGTTTTGAAAACATGGATGATAACAGATTCAATACGGGTATGGGTCAGGGTAACGATGTTGTCGTTTATTTCGGTAACGGTATTTTAGGGACAACGACTTTTCATTTATTTCGGTATCGGTTTTTTAGTATTAACGGTATTTGACTTATTTCGGTAATGGTATTTTAGCGGTAACGGTATTTGAGTTATTTTGGTAAAGTTATTTTAGTGATAACGGTTTTACGGTTATTTCGGTAACGGTATTTAAGGGGTAACGTTAGTTTATTATTCAGGTAATGTAAGTGAACATCGTTGTGTCCGAATCCCAATAACTCTAGTTAATGATCACGTTTTGGGAAGATATATCTATTAACAGCGATCATTTTTGTTTTTTTCTTGCGAAATTATTTCGGTAACGGTATTTTCAGGATAACGCTATTTCAATTATTCCGGTAACGGTATTTTAGCGATACCAGTATTTTAGTTATTTCGCTAACATTATTTTACGGATAACGATATTTCAATTATGTCGGTAATGGTATTTTAAGGATAACGCTATTTCAATTATTTCGCTAACGGTATTTTAGCGATACCGGTATTTTAATGATTTCGGCAGCGATATTTTAAGGATATTGGTATTTTAGTTATATCGGTAACGGTATTTTACGGATAACGCTATTTCAATTATTTCGGTAACAGTGTTTTAGGGATAACGATAGTCAGTTGAAAGGGTTTTGAATTGATAACGGTATTTTAGCGGTATTGCCTACCATCCCTGTGTATAACAAATATTAGTCAAATAATTCAATCATTTCTTACTTGCTGAGCGGATTTCCATGCAAATTCACACAGCAATAATCAACGTAATTTGAAAATTAAGTTACAAAAAAGAACCCACTAAATACATCATGCGCTGACCAATAGGACTTCAAAGTAGGACACCACTTGTATTCAAAAACTTTGAGAGCTTGCCATTTTTATATTTATCGACCGAAAATACGCTTACTTATGCGGGTTATCAATATTTTTTATAGTCAAAATTTATAATTTTTGAAAAAAAAAGTCCGATTGCTTTGCAAAGTGTTAGTCATTTAATTAAATAAAAAAACTTCATTGCAATATCTGGTCCACACTTAAATTAAAATGCCTATAAAATTGTAAATTAGTATTTTTTTGGTCAAAAAGCAGGTAGTAAGACTCTTTTGCCACCAGATTAAAAGTTTTTTCAGGAACACATATAGTGTTTATATTTTTCAGAAAGAATGCTATATATATTTGCGTTTTATGAAAACTACACTCATAATATTCTATAGGTTACTGTTTGTAGTTGAATAAAAAAGTTTAAAGTTAAGTCAAAAATAAATGAACATGCATTTATTTTTCAAATAAATATTTATTTCAAAATGTATACAAAATTTGTTCAAAATAATTTACTACCATTTACCGATTTTTTTAGTTTCATTCATTTAAAGTTTCAACAAATCTAAATACTAAACATTATAAATTTAAACTATTTTTTCAACAAAAAATATTTCAAAAACTCTTGTCTGTTTTTTTTATTAAAATGGTTTATTTCAATTCAAACTACATACAAGAAATTAAAAAAGTTTGCACAAAAGCGTGTGTGTAGAAAAAAAAAACACAAATTACTGAAATAATTTTAAATAACTGAATCGAACATTTATTTTTACTGATCTATAGTTAAAACTTGAATATTTATTTTCACTTAATATTCTTTTGTTTTTACGGATTTATTAGTTATATAAACATCATTTAAAAACAAATAACATAAAACAATTGATTTAAATGAAAAGTAAGTAGACCGAATTTTAAGTGATTTATCATATTGTGCAATTACATTTTCAGTTATTTAAATTACAAACTATTTTGAGTATATATTCCCCAGTTAGTTATAATTCTCCCCCCCCCCCCCCCGCAGAACCCACCAAATTAGACAAGTTTTTACTCAAATTTCAACTATAACCAATTTTTTCTTTGAGTGGAAAATGGCCCAATTATTTCAAATTTGATAGCATTATCCATTTGGAATATCGCTTTAAATGTGGGCAAGACAGCAATAAATGTAAAAAAACAACATTTTAAGATTTTTTTTTTTACAGTTTTTTTTAGGAATTGTGGGATTTCTGTTAGTCATATATAATTTTTTTTTGCTCTAATAAAAATAATAGCAAGTCTTAAATTTCAGTAGAATACGTTTATTATTTCATTCATTTTATTTTATTTCCTTGCATTTAGATTCTATTGCAAAATAAATGTTTAACATTTTCATAAAAATTAAACAAAAAAAGGTTTTGACGGATATCCGAAACAATTATCCGATTTAGTTAAAACTAATGGCACATAATATTAGGATCTGATTCCATGAGGATGTGTCAAGTTTTGAAAATATTTAGACATAGTATACATACAAAGTTTATTTTGCTACAAATTACACCATCCGATTTCTTGTAGGAAATATTCTTTAGTACTAAAATAGTAAGGGAGTTTTGGGCGGTGTATCAAGAGGGATGACCCAATTTCGTAGATTCAATGAAGAATTTTATTACATCCAAAAATTTTAATTAATATTAAAAATTTTTCTTTTTTAAAAAAAAAATTCATAGTTTCATAAAAAAAAATCATTTGTGTTTCATTGATTCTATGAAAAGTTTCAATGGACGAGTTTCAGTTTCAATGGACGAGTTCCAGTTATAAGATAATTCTCTGAATGTAGTGAACTCTATTTCTTCCAATATAAACAAAAGTATGTTATGGCAACACTGCTAGATATACAGTAGCGAGCAAAAAAATGCAACGCGAAGTCCTGCTATCTTTAAGTACGTCTATGTGCTAGTAAATGCATACATTTTGTATCTTACTTTGTGTTTTATTTTGTACACTTATAGTTAACTAAATAAAGTCACAATATCTAAACTAGCCAATAAAACGTTTCTTATTTTTGTTATCTAAGAAAAAAAAAGTCCTAATTCGGTGCGAGCAAAAAAAAAAAAAAAAATTAGCTGTTTGTAATTCAATATATTTATTAAAATTATATATTATATATATATATATATATATATATATATATATATATATATTAAACACAAAAAAATAAAAAGCCATTTCAATAACGAAAACCACAGATTCAATAAAATTTCGCTAACAACGAACATTACAAATTCAATTAGAAATTGTTAGCTTTTTGAATTGAATTAATTTTCAACTCATTTGATTAAAAAGTGATCAATATTGTATACCTTCTCAAAAACCAGAAACCAATTGGATAAAGTGTTGTCGCCACGCCAAATGTTTTTTATAGCTTGAATTTTATAACCGGCATGTAATTCTCATTTAGATAGCAGATTTATTTATACGTGAATAAATTCACACAGAAATACGTTTTTTCTTTCTATTGAAACGTAGGGAGTATGGCAAAAATTTTGTTTTGAATTTTTTTTTTTGCAGAAATTACCTATTTTGTTAAAACTAGTGTATTTTATTTTTTTTAAATAATTTTTAATTTATTTTTAGCATTTTTTGTTTAAGCAAATTGTGACATTTCATTAAACAAAATTTAACTTCAAAAATTACGTTATCAATTTAATGATAATGTTTTACAATAAAATAATATTCAGGTTTAAACCATTGAAATACAATAATTTAACTTAATAAAGTAATAAAGCTAATGAGAATTAATAAAATCTAATTTATATGAATTTGAAATATTAATTACTTTTACATAAGCATTTGTAAAAAACAACTACATACATAAATGTTACAAAAAAACAACAACAATATGTGTTGAGCGTTATAAAAATGTCAAAATATCCAAAATAAGCGATATACAAAAATGTCAAGCACGTTCCGAATTTGAGAAAATATTTAATTGATTTAATTAATTTGAATTGTCAGCTTTTAAAATTTTCAACAAATCGACTTAATTGAATAAAGTACCGAAATATTTTTTTCTGTGTAGTAATAATATTTCATGACACATCCATTATTTGCTTTTCCTGTATTTACTATTAAAGCCATATAATCAACTTATGATATATATAATAATAACGAGAGGCATATTTTCCCATTCGCTTCTCAGACTTTTGGTCTTAAGATCGTTATCGTGTTGGAATATACCACCATGGGACATTTGTGCACGAAGAGAGTGTAGCACGCGTTGCTTCAGTATTACAAAGTATGCAATGACATTCATATTTCCTTTAGTTTTAATTCTTTAACCATCGCACAGTGGAAGATTTTACAATTTACAAAGTTTTTCGCGTAAAGTATGCACGACATTTTTGTTGGTGTTTATTTCTTGCTTCTAACGCCTCCTCCGACAATTGTCCAACAGGAAGAATGCTTTCATCAATAGTTTGTTTTGAATGCCATGAAACTTTATGGACAGTCACTGGCATACAGTACCCCGAATATTCGTTCAAATAAAGTTATTATTTTTCCACAAACATAGTCAAAAGAAGGGTCAATTCTTGTAATTTCGGGTTTTGTTAGCCATATATCAAAAATTTCATGGTATGAGATGTTGTCACTCATAGTAGATTATTTATAAGATCGGCAAATTTCGGCAGACAATTTAACTAGTCTCAAGTTGACTTCAAGTAGACACTTGAGCTATTTTGAAAATGTTGTTTCTTAAATTAAATAACACTAAAAATATTTTCCAAGTTTTAGACACGTATTTACACGATTTATGAAGAGGAGAAACTAGCTAAACTAACTAAAAAAATTTAAAAAAATAGGTTTACCGATAAAAAGTTTTACTTATTTAAAGATGCTCAATTTTAAACAAGTTTATTGGCATTTTAAATTTACTCATAGATGTTCAAGTTCAAAGTACCGTTATTTTAAATATGTTTAATTTTCTTCGATGTTCTTTTATTATATGATTCTTCTTCGAGCTTAAGATCTTTTGTTAAAACGATTTTAAATTATTAATTTACAATATTTCGTCTCTACATTGGGAGACTTCTTCATGGAAATTTATTTTAATTTAATTTTAACAATTTTAAAATTTTTTGAAATAAAAAAAAAAAAAAAAAAAAAATTTTAAAATTGTACCGTTATTTTGTTACTGTTGGCCAATCGTCGATTGATTATTGGAGAGCCGCACCGACCACAAACATTTTTGCGAGAAAAACGATAAAGAAAGTTTACAACAAAATTATTAAATTTCTGCAAGATAGGGTTTCTTTTTTGTTTGCTATATCTATAGCTGCATTTATTATAAACAATATTGTTAATTTTTACGCCTTTTTGCACTGAGTATCCAGAGTTATTAACAATTTTTTAAAAAAAAATTTTTTATTATATGGAATATAAGCCGTTTTTATCACAATTTTATTGTTTTTCTTTCAAGTAGGTCAAAAGTTTTTTTTTTCTTTTAACCATTATAAAACTAGGTTGTCATAGTGCAAACCAATGCTTAAACTTTTTTATTGTTTTTTGTTTTATATGTGTTGCTTATTTCAAATGTGTCAAACCAAGATTGACGAATAATGTTTTTATTTTTCTATAGAAAGTTTGACTCATTGGCCAAAAACTGGTCAATACACCATACCAATGTTAAGGAATTTGTAAAAATAGGGATACGCAGCACATATGGGGCTGGATATCTCCTAATTGATACGAGGTATATAAAAACGGATTAAAGATTTAGAAAGAGGACACATTAATCATATATAAACAATTCCTAACTCAATTTTGCCAGAAATGGTCTATAGGTCTCACCAATATTCATACGACGAAATATGTCGAACTTTTTTGCATTTTCCTACTCAGTAAGAAGTCCTCTTTCATTATTGATTAAAATATTTATTAAAATTGAATGTCAAAAAACGGACTTTTGTCCAGCTAGATTGGCCAAATCTTACACCGTGCAACGCCATCACGTTGTGTTATTTCTTACCCCACACCATTATAGATCCTCCGACATGTTTGACTGTTGGCACTTGATATCTATGTGAAGGTCCTAAGATTAAATAACCAAGAATAAAATACCAAAATATGCGATGTATTTGCAAGCTGCATTCGAAGATCATGTGACACAGCGTTGCATTTTTTTTCTGCTCACAACTGTAAATATTGTTTTTCAATTTTACCATCAAGCGTTTCTTTTGTCAAAATTGTGTGTAAATTGTTGTTGTTTCAGACCTATTATTCATATTGACATTTGCTGAAATTATCCTTTTATATTTCAGCAAAGATATCCTGATTTAAAAAGAGTTGCCATTTCACTCAGAAAAAAAATCAAATTTACAAAAATAACAAAAAAAAATATATTTTCAAACAAAGAATCTACATAAAAAATTTAAAATATTTTCCAACAGACTGTCTTCGAGTGCCTCCTAAAAATTTAAAATAAAAAGTGTAAAAAAATTAAGTCTCAACAAGTAATTATTCTAAAATAAAATATATATATCTTCCAATATAAAGCAATTAAAATAAAAATTTAAAACATCTATTAAATATTTCGAACTCTTAAAATATTGCTAAAAAAAATCTACAACAAAACTTTACAAAACAAAACAACGCCCGTTATTTTGCTCTTAATCTTAATACATATTCATAAAGTTTAACGAAATATAAAATGTTCTCTTAAATCGCTTATACGTTTAGTAGACTCTTTGTGCATACAAATTGCCGGTTAACTTTTGACATTTAACTTTTTCCGCACACGCGAGTTTATAAACAATTTGCAATTGCTGTTTTTTTTTGCGTGAGTGTATTTTCAGTATTTTTGTTGTTGCTTGCTTAGCAAATAATTAAAAAAAAAAAAAGTGTAAAGTGTATTTAAACTCTCATTCATCCCCATCGTCTGTCTAACAGTTTTGTTAATAAGTTAATTGGTTTAAGTTTCTAATCACTCACTGGTAAGTGCTATTATAAAATATTATATCTAAGTACCTAATGCTGTTAAATTGTTATTTAAACTTATTAATAAATACTTGGCAATTTAAAAGGTGTTGGGCTGTTAATAATACTTATTAAGATATTATTTTCAAAAAAAAAAAAATAAAATATAACATTTATTAAATTAGATGAATTTAATTGGTATATCATATAGTCTGAATTATATAGAGCTAATAGATAATTTGGTTATTCGCAAAATAAACATTGACTTAAAAGAACGGTTCACCAAGGGTCGCCTACCGACTTCGTTTACCGTTTAGCTAATGAAAGTTTTAGTAAAAATTAGCAGACTTTACTAAAATTTTACTAAAAGAAAATTTATTTGCTAGAATCAGCCAACTTTTTTTTCTAAACATTTTGAGTTTTTTTTTTTTAATAAAATTTATTGAGATGTTATTTTTGTTCGGTTAAAGATAATGAACATTTTTCTAAATTAATAGCAAAACTATAATTTATTTGTGACACATAAAAAAAAACCCATTTCAATTACGAAAACCACCGATTCAATAACTTTAATTGCTGAAATTCCGCCAACAACGAAAATTGCTAATTCAATTAGAAATTGATAGTTCTTTAATTGAATTACTTTTCAATTAAATAATAACATATTTGATTAAAAAGTGATCAATATCGTATACCTTTCCAAAGACAAACAAAATAAATTATTGTTGCCATTGTAACGAAAATCGCCTCTGACCCGTAGAAATGCTCGACCGTGCTCATGGTAAAATGGGGGGGGATCTTGGTCAGGTCGTTACACATTTTAAAGAGAAAAGTAGAAATGAAAATTTAAAAAGAAGGAGGAAAAATGTATGAAGTCAAAGTCAGTTCGTCCTGAATTGTGTCATTATCTATTCCCTAAGTTTCGTCAACTAAAGAAAAAAATCTAGCAAGTCATAATAGAATTCATGGTTTATTAAAGAAGAATGGTTTATACAAGAAAAATTTCTGAATTTAAACTAAAGTAAAGGTAATAAATTTATATATCTAATTGTCAATAGTATGTTAATATAAAATTAAGAAAAATGATAAATTAATAAACTTACCCAGATTCTTCCATGGCTGTGATCACGGCGACGAAGTTGACCTGGTGTTTTTATATAAAGAAATTTGGACTAATACTAGTGAGATATTTAGATATATAAATAAATTTTACAAAATATTTAATAGGTATTAATAATTAGCGATTAGAAATTAAATTAGATTAAATTTATCGCGAAATAAAAAAAATAAGTTAAGATTTACGTTAAAAAAAATGAGAATAAAAGAAATTAAAGCAAATTTAAGTTAATAAAATAATAAGGAAAAATTGGAGTTAAATATAACAACCCGTTTAGTAAAAATTATCTAAATTAAATGATCACGTCAAAATTCTTTCAATGAACTCTGGACGTGATAAAAATGATTGTAATACCGGTATTTAAATTATGTCCAAATAATTAAATAAAAAAACTCGATAAATATTGCGACTCTATTTAGTGATTATATTCAATAATGATTTAGAATGTTGCTGCCGATCCGATCAAATTCAAAATATGCTCTCACAGAACGATGTAAATTTGATGAGTTGCTCTCACAGAACGATGTAAATTTGATGAGTTGCTCTCACAGAACGATGTAAATTTGATGAGTTGCTCTCACAGAACGATGTAAATTTGATGAGTTAATCTCACAGAACGATGTAAATTTGATGAGTTGCTCTCACAGAACGATGTAAATTTGATGAGTTGCTCTCACAGAACGATGTAAATTTGATGAGTTAATAGTTGAGATGTAAAACTAATCTGGATAAATTTTAGCTTCACCAACACAGAACGATGCAAATTTGATAAATAAAATAGTTGAGATGGAAAATCAATTTTGATATAACCATTAAAATGTAACACCAATCGTTCTTAAATCGCTGTATTGATGATTTGATGATGAGTCTGACTTGAATTGTAGCTTACACTCCAAATTGATGATGCGGCTATTGCCCCTAAGGGATGGATAACGACGTTTATAAAGAACCGCAGGATGTAGTTCTGATCAGGATTTCAACAATTAAGCTTCTGAATTAGTAAACCCCAATATTTTATAAATTGGAAGTATTTACCAGCAGGATGTTGAATATTTATTACCTTTAAAGATGTTTGAGAATATTGTTCGATTTGTACGAACAATTCAAAATCCAATTTTAGAATTAAAATTATTTTGAAACTTTGAAATTTGTAAAAGAAAATTTTTGAAAATTCAAAATGAAATAATTTTCAAAGTAACAATTTTCGATAAGCCTCAAGTGAATATTGTTGAATTCTTAACCCTTTTAATACCTTTGAATATTTGAATAACGAACCAAAATCCCTCACACCATACCAAATATTTGTTTATAGAAGTTTTGTTGCCATACCAAATGTGTTTTAACAGCTTGAATTTTATAACATTGAATTTAAACCGGTATGAAATTCTCACTTAGTTAGAAGATTTATTTGTACTTACACAGAAAAAATTATCAACCTAAAATATCTAATTAAAGATTTGATTTGAATTAAATTTGTTTCTAAGCAAATATTTAATTGAATCAATTACTATTTTAATTGACTTTTAAATATATAAATACATATTTTATTTTAGACATAATTCTCAATTTATTTTTTCATACACTGTATGCTTAAATAGAAAATTTTTAGTATAAAATACCAAATACATTTGAAGTTAACAAACAAAACAAGCATACACACAAACAGATTAACAAAAATACACACACCAACGTATCGTGTACACACTTTTTTTGTGAGTATCAAATTTTTTTTTGTAGAAGTTATTTATAACTTTTTTCTTTTTAGTTTTCAATAAAAGTTTTTATTGATACTATCATTGCCGTGATAGGTGCAAAATCAATTAAAATATTAATTGATTCAACAAACTTTTTAATTGATTTTAATTTTAGTTTTTTCTGTGTTTGTGAACAAGTTCACACAGAAATTAGTTTTTTTCTTTCTGTTGAAACGTAGGGAGTATGGCAATTTTTTTTTGGATTTTTTCTTTGCAGAAATTAGCCCTTTTGTTGAAATATTTTTCTGTTTAAAATCATTTTTAATTTATTTTTTGCATTTTCTTTCTGTTTCAAAAAATTTAATTTTTTTTTTAACAAAATGAAACTTTAAAAATTTCGTTATTAATTTTATGATAATGTTTTAGAATAAATAAATATTCAGATTTAAACAACTGAAACTAAATTATTTAACTTCATAAAGTAATAAACCTAATAAAAATTAATATCTAATCTAATTGAAATAAATTTAAAATATTTATTACAAATACCACTAAAACAAACATTTATAAACAACAACTACATAAATATTAAAAAAAAAAACAACAACAATGTGTTGATGTTTGCTTTTGAGCGATAATATTAAAAAATGTCAAGCAAGTTCAGAATTTGAGTATATATTTAGTTGATTCAATTAATTTTTAATTAACAGCTTATAAAATTTCCAACAAACCGATTTAATTGAAAAAAGTAGGTAATTTTTTTTTTCTGTGTGATGATTTACCTTGACTAATAGAAAAAACACAGAAAAACTTATTAGATACCAGCATGAATGGAATTCATTTTCTGGCCAGCTACGGCCTTCGTCAACATTTTGGCCTTGTAGTATTAATTGAAAACATCACTTAATTAACTCAGCAAATCAATGAAAATATGTGTTGTTAAACTTACAATATATTTACTTTTTTCATTGACTTAATCGAAGTTTATCTACGAACCGTTTCTATTTTTAATGTTTTGTTTATTAATAATTACTCTCAAAAAATAAGTTAATACAAAAGTTAGTAAAATGTTTTTTAAATCAAGTATACTATTTCTCACTAAATTTTTTGTTGACACTGTGTTTTCAACTAAAATTTTAGTTATACTAATTCAGCACTTAACTGTTTTGAACTAATGCTTTACTAATATTTTACTAATGCACATTAATAGTGTGGATGGCAACCAGATTGAAAGATATATGCAGAATCCAGTAGATGTCGCTGTATGTCATGATGTAATAGTTTAAGATATGTGGCCCCACCTTTTATTTATTTATTGGAGTCAATGGATACAATATTATACTTAAAGACTAGCAACTTAATTAAAATGTATAAAATAACTTAAAGTAAATTATTTAAGATATCCTTAAAATGAGAATAACCTCATGGATATAACAAGCTGTTCATTCAATGCATGCTTACACTCAAAAATAAGTTTGTAAAGTCAGCAAAAAATTTTTCTGAGTCAGCAAAATTTTAGTCACTATGGTCCTTGCAAGAAAATTGCTAATGTCAGCAAAATAGTTTGCTGAAAATCAGCGAGCTTACTTTTAGCAACAAAATTAGTAGATTCAGCAAAAGTTTTGCTAACAGTTAGTGGATTAGAAATTAAAAAAACGCTTGCAAAAATTTGAATAAAATTTTTGCCAAAAAACTCAAAAAATGTGTAGAAATATTGTACTTCAGTTAATTTATTTGCTGAAAATCATAAAAATATACAATAAAAAATATTTAAAAATTATTCGATTCTGCAATAAAAACATTATTAAATACTCGAGATAATAAGATTTTGATGTATTTTGTTTGCGGTTTTATAATGAAATTTTTATAAATACTCCAAAATATCTTAAATTTTTCATCCGTTTTTCATTTTGAATACACATTTCATTCTTAAGATTAATTCCGCTGGTCCTTACAGTAGCTATATGCGATTATTTCTACGCAACGCGATTTCGACGCATAATCAATAATGCAGAACCGTTAAATATTTCCTTAAATATAAAATCCAAATTTTTGTAATAATTTGCGAACATATATAGTAACATGCAAATCAGCTTATATAACTATCATATAGTCGTAATAACATTTGAATATATACAGTAACATGCAAATCAGCCCATATAACGATCAAATATTCGTAATAACATTTGTATGTATATAGTAACATGCAAATCAGCCCATAAATAAATCGTAACAACATTTGGATATATAAAGTAACATAAGAGTCAGGCGATATAATTTTTAAAAAGCCGTTGTAAAATTTGAATATATGAAAATAAAATACAGATAGCAATAGTGATGTGTAATTCAGTTAATATAACATTTGAATATCTATAGTAAAAGACAATGAGCCATACAAAATTGTAATATGCAATAGTAAAAATCAAAAATTAAATAAAAGTGTAAATAAGAATTTAAAACGGACGTTATGAAATTGTTACATTTAATGTGCAATAATTAAGTGTAAATATTTGCCGTAATATGTAAATCAGAATGTATAACTTTCAAACAAAACAATTTTTTTTGTATATCAGCTGTAATCAAAAAGAATTTAAGCAGACGTTAATTGTAAATCACAAATTATCAAATGTACTTCAGATGCATTTTTAACCTTTTTATGTAGTCCAGTATTTCTTTATATTTATTAAAAAAAATAACGATGCTGACAACACGGCTTGAAATTTTTAACTCAGGTTCCACCTTCCGCTAAGACGGGATTTTTGAAAGTTATTTCGGGAAAGCCGAAAAGAGCAAAAGTCTCCCCTTAACGGCCTGGCCAAAACGCTAAAGCTAAAAACTTGGAATTTGATCTTTATGTTTCCTCTGCTAAGTAGACATCCACTTAGGCCTAGTTTTTTGGGGTGACAATTAAACTTAGTTTTTTTGGCCTGTTAAGTTAACCTTAAAACAAAATTAAACCTACTGTTTTTCAGTTCTGGTATAAGAAATGTCAAATTACATGATGATGACACATTGATTTTGACAAAATTTTGAACTGTCGGTTGGAATTGCCCTAGCAAGGTGGTACCATTTAATATTTTCTTTGTAAATATGTTACAATTCGCCTAATGAAATTATTATCTAACAGTTGTTTTTTGTTGACAAATTTATAGTTTAAATGGCCAACCAAGCTGGGTTAAACCTAAATTAAAAATAATGTAAACCACAGCTGAAGAACAAAATTTTAGGTTTAAAGCTTAACTAACAAACATAGATTTGGAAATATTTTCGTGAAGTGGCAAACATGAGTTTAGTATTCCACTTGACGGCCTCCCTATACCGTTTTGGCTAGAAATAGGTAATTTTAAATACGTGCTTTCTAGGGTGTGGGTTAATTCACAAATAAAGTTGTTTTGGGAATTGTTGCTACCAGCGGTGAAAATTAGAAATCTAAAATGGGGATTGTTAAAATCCAATATCAATTGTAAATATCCATTGTCAATTGTAAATATACATAGTCAATTCTAAATATCCACTGTCATTTGTAAATACTTCATAAGTCTTCCAAAATCAATGACGCAACGAATTTAATACCAATGTTCCTTCTCCCGAGTAGACATTCGCTAAAATGGGATTTTTGGGAATTTCTACGGTAGGGGCAAAAAGTGGAAAAAGAGTCGAATTTCATACCCACTTTTTATTTAATTCCCTTATAAGTTATATTTTGGAACTTTCGCCTACGGCGTAAACTAGAGGCTTAGAGGAGGAAAGTCTCCTGATACATACTTTTTAATGACACTGGTAATAATACCAAAAGTTAACTGATATTAGATGGTAGCGTGCTGGCTTATCAGTGCTGGTGTCGTGGGTTCGATTCCCACCAGAGGCATTGGTCTGTTTTTGCTACAACGCACCGAAAGCCATAGTAGCCAGTGCTCGTTTAGGGTAATACGATATAATTTGTAATTATACGATTATTACTTAATTAATTAATAAAAAAATAAAATAAATAATATTCCCTCAAATCTGAAATTTATGTTAACAATTTCTGAAATAAAGGGCGGAAACGAAAACAATTTACCATTTTCAATAACTTATTGTGCAAAAGCTTTAATCGCTAGGGATGAAAAAAAAAATTGTTTTTAAATTCTGTGAGTATAAACCCTTTGAACCTTAAGATATTAGTCTTTTTTAGACAGCAAAAAACATAAAAATAGAGAAAATTGGATTTCGAATTCTTTTTTGTTGAATTTGGATAATTTTAGCACATTAATGAAATGAAGAATGTAAATCGATAAAATAAAAAAAGATTATAAATTATATTTCGGGTACATGACAGTTTTATAAAAAAAAATTAAAATTAAATGCAGTAGTTTTTATGCTACGTTAATGGGCTTGTTGCGACGGAACTTTTTCGTGCCAAAAATTAACGTTTTAAATCAAGTTATAGCCAAACATTTTAAGAAAAGATTTCAGACTTCCAAAAAGGCATATGTTTATTAAAACTAAGATCATATAGATTCAAAAAAATGTATGTCTCAAAGCCATGGAGTTGGTAAAAGTGTCAGGGAGTGCAATTGAAAATTGTATATTTCAACTAGTCATAATTTGGAAGTGTCCTTTAAATATACAATAAAACCGACGCAATTTGAAAATAAACTAATCCCTGAAATTGCTTTTTACATTGCTTACTTTGTAACTGTTGTGTAGAAAACATTTTTATTAATGTCGGACGAAGTCAGTGTTTGCCAAAGCAATGTGGGCGATTTAAAGCGCTTAATGAGCCGCAACAGTATTTTAGACAGAAAATTTTTCATTTACAAAAGTTTATACAATATTTAACTATCTTTTATTAAATCACTTACTTATAATTTAGCAACAGCTCGTCACTTTTTTGTATGTAAATAGTGTAATGGAATAGGTCATCTAACATAATGTGTATATAATATATATAATAATTCACCAAAATATCATCCATGCAGTTCTGAAACACTTACAATTTAGAAAAATTTAAATCAAATATCCACAAACACTACTCCCTCTTTCCTTCCTCCCATACTCTAGTTTCCTGATCAATACAATGCACTGCATGAGTAGGGGGCATCCCCTAAGTATTGGTTAAAATTAAAAAAAAAAAAGCGAAAAGTTGCCACATTTTGCAACGAATCGTAAAACCGCCTATATGTGAAAAAACAAATAGTATTGTCCTTCATCTGTTTCATCATATTTGTTTCTATTGTTGTTTGTGTTAATAATAATAAAATTTAAAAATGGTATTGTTTTCACATTCCAACTTTTACATTTCACTATTTTTATTTGAATCTTTTTGTGTTTGAAATATCGTTATAAATCCTGCATTACATTTGATATGTTTTGGTTCAAAATTGTTATTTTGAACTACAATTTACTTTGGCTTTTTACTTTCTGAAATACAATTAAAATTTTTTGAATTTGTTTTTCCTTTTCCGAACTCTATTTATATGCGATTATTGCATGTTATATTTTCACATTGATTTTTTTTAATGGATTTTTACATTTTATATCTGCTGAATATCATATCACATTTTTCTATTGAATATTTTTTTTTTTCTCTCGAAAGCAATGTTATGCCTTCTCATGTCACAAAAAGTTTTTACAAATGACAGTGGATATTTACAATTGACTATTGATATTTACAATTGACAATGGATATTTACAATTGACATTGGATTTTAACAATTGACAATAAATATTTACAATTAACAGTAAACATTTCCAATTTTTAATTGGTGAATGTCGGTTTTTATTGCTAATTTACATTTTTTAAACTATTGTTGCCTTATAATGGCTTATTTACATGTTACTCAATATATTTACAACGTATTATTTTCTCAAATGTCGGTGATAATTTCTGAAAACTTTTTATATTTGCTGAATTACATGTTACTAATCTTAACATCAGTTTCAATTGATAAAACTCTGTTTTTTGTGCCGAAATTAATTTTGAAATGGTGTAGTTACTTTTGTTTGACGAAGTCGTTTTTATAAGCAGGCAAACTTACGTGCGACTACTTATTTAATTATAAATATAATGGCTAATTTCCAACTACCTATTTTTTATTTACTGATAAGTATAATCGTACACTTAGAATACTAATTATGTAGGTAGAGACCACTGCAAATGTAGTTAAAAACAAATGAAATTTCAGTAAACTAAACCAACATTGTCATTTGTTTTTTAATGTTCAAAAAATAAACCACAATTGTAGTAAAAATGAACCACATATTTTAATAATGATTTAAATGAACTACAAGGTTAGCAAAAAATTAAATTTTTTCTACAAATGACTGACATTTACATTAAAAATAAAGAAACTGTACTACAACCTAAACCACTACATATTTTTAAAGCAGCAGTTCAATGAGTATATGGCCTATTATTTACAAACTTGTAACAACATATTTTTTCAGTTGCTTTTAAGCATACGAATAAGTAATTATTTTAGTAACCAATTATTTTGGTGTTTTTTTTGTAATGCAGCGGGTAAGCGAGTGTACAAATTTTAAGCGTTTTTTATGAAGATAATTAGTAAAAATTCTTACAAAAACGACCTTGTCGAACAAAAATAATGATTTTTGACGCCGAATTACATATATGCAGTTGTCCCTCATTCTACTGCTTATTATTTAGATACTGGTAATGAGAGCCCATTGCTGAGATTTTGTTGGGCAGTGCCTTGATTCTAATTTACTGAGTGTAGATTTGATAGATAGTTTTTTCATTTTGCGTGCATAAAACAAATTCTAAATTGCGTGATCCGTTTCGTTTTTTAACAAAAATGTAAGTTTTTTTGATGCGCAAAAAATCTTGTTTGTCTAGGGGTTAATATTGACCGCACTGGAAAAAATTTAAGTTTTTTTTTTGATGGCATGAATGTTGAAATAACGTTGCTGAAAAACTGCTAAAATTAGCTGATTTTTTTTTGCTAAATATTAATAAAATAAGTACAGCAAAAAATAAATGGCTAGCTTTACAAAACTTTAGTTATATTCTAGTTAATTTTCGTTAATTTAAAATAACAATTTAATCTGCAAAATTAGCAAAAACTTGTACAAAATATTTGTGTACTAAAAACATTTAACAATTTTGTAGAATGCAAAATTTAGTAGAATGCAAATAAATGTTATTTTCAATTTATAACCAGCTTTCAACCTCCGTATATTTACAAAAATAAAGCAAATCAAACATATTAGCTAGGTTGATACTAGTATTTCGATCTGGCTAAAGATCTCATCAGAACCCGAAGTTTTAGAAAAGTTAGAGCCTCCATAATAGGCAGAACTTTAACAAAAAACCTATCAATAATCAATTTTGCTCCATTCTTGTCTTCTTAGTAATCAAGCACGTGGTTAGGTCTTTTCCTAACAAGCCTCATGACGTTACTAAACTTTGAAGACCAAAAATGTTCTATTTATATAAAAAATTTTTAGTTTGTACTCTGGCTCAAGTAATATTTTTTACAGTTATATTAGTTTATTGTTTTTATTTACATCGAGATTATTTTAATGTTATTTGTAATTTACAATGAGCTTTTAACCTCCGTATATTTAGAAACATTAAGCAAATTAAACATATTAGCTAGGTTGATACTAGTATTTCGATCTGGCTAAAGATCTCATCAGAACCCGAATAAATGTATATTTTGTTAAAATAAACAGAAATTTTTGATAAAAACTTGCAGATTGCTAAGATTTTTGAAGAAATTTATTCGCGTTAAAAAAAACGACTTTATTAAATAATCGCTCTGTAGGCCACTTTTGTATTTATAAATAATGTCATTCATTTCAATGGCCTGAAAGCAATTCATAATTTATATCGAAAAATAACTTTAAAAATTTCACATTTTTTTATGATTTGTTTTGTCTACTAATATTTAGCCGATTTTTTTTTGTTTTGCTGATTTTAGCAATTTAATTTGTTATTTTCAAAAAACTAAAGTTTAAGTCAAAAATAACCAAATATTTGTAGGTTCATAAAATTTATTTTTCCTATTCTCATCTTATTAATATGTAGTAAGAAATTTGTTAATTTTAGCAGTTATCTTTGCAACGTCATTTTAAAAAATAATTTTTAGTAGTTTTAGCCAAAAAATTTTACAAATTTTTTCTATTAGTATATGACATGATCTACTAGAATTCCATATACTGCCCGTGAAACTTGTTTGTGCGCACACTTCTTACTTGCCAGCTATTTTGTAGGAAATGAACAATGAAAATAAACAGTCAGTAATCGGTAAAAAGTCTAATACTTTGTAATATTTCTGGGAATTAACCGTACTCATTGAGAGTTACAACAAACTTTAATTTTATATTTATTTTAATTACAGATTTCTTCAATGATGCATCAACCGCGTTATAGTCCAGCTCCCGCATTACCACCGCAGGGAGGTATGAGGCCACCCTTACAACATCCTCCACGTCCTCAAATATTTACCAATGTAAGTAAATTGTCAGGGTTGGCATTATATTACTTTTAATAATAACGATAGATGGCTACCACAGTTACACAAAGACCGAAATGGAAATTTAAAAATAACGATTTCATTAAAGGCATGTGTCTATTTATATAACCGGTTTTATTTCGCTTTTTTATCGGTTTGATTTTGAAATTTCTCCAACTAAAGTGAAAATAACGCTAAAATACCGAAATGACGATTTATAACGGTATTTTGTAGCACAATTTAATGGGTAATAATTTTAAATAAACTCTATGATATTTGAAGACACATGCCACTATTTGAATCGCAGTTTCAATATTTTTATATTGGTATTGAAGTGGGAGCGATAAGCAACTACTGGTATAATGAAAAGGTAGTGTTTGTAAATTGTTCATTATATTAAAATTAAATAAGTATTTGCGCCTTAATGACATGAGATTTTATAGCCTCATAACTCTGGAAAAATTTCCCATAAAATACAAAATATAGCAAAGCTCCAAAATGAATATAGGAAATACATGTAGTGAAAATCGTTTTCACATTTCCAAGATATTGCTGTTAGATTTAGGTTACCTTTCAAATTTTGGATACTCAATACTACTTAATACATTTAACGGATTTTCTAAATTTAGAAACTTTTTACGATATTTTTCTAGATCATTCTTATCATATCTCTGTTTACAAAGGATGCGGGTACATTTTCGATGAAAATATCAAATATCTATTTTTCAATATCTAACAGTTCTTTCTGGCGTTATGTTGTATTTTTAGGGATTTTTTATTGTGATTTGAAGTTAAAAAATGTTTTAGTAGTTGTTAAAAAACATTTATTTCGACTTTAACAAATAATGGACACCATTTTCAACTGCGTACTGTTAAACGACTATATTTGGATTACGAGATAATGATAATTTAGAGGTTTAAACGCAATTTAATAATTTAATATCTTGGAAACTCAAAATGGTAAAAAAGTGCTATTCAGAGTTGCTTAATATTTATTTGAAAAAAATTAAGATTGGAACTATTATAAAAATTACTAAAAATTATTAAAAAATATTAAAAATACTTTATTTTATATTTTAAATTTATATATTGATGAGAAGATACAAAACATTATTTGTGTACAAAAAATTAGACTCAATCTGACTCATATACACTAAAATTATTCCGTTTTAGTCCAAACATAAATATAATGGTTAGTTTTTATTGTCAAGGTCACCATATGGCAATGATCAAAAACCAGCATATTTAAAAAAATATTTTAATCAGTTAATTTAAAAAAATCAAATTATGAATTTTATTAAAGATTTATACACTGAGATAATTCTCTGCATGATGCCAATGAATTTTTGCATTAGATCTATGAAATATCACTGGAACTCGTTCATTGAAACCATACTTGGGATTTTTCATTATTATTATCCGAGTATCTATATTTGCATTATCACGTAAATAAGTAAAAAAAAAATCACCCTGTGGCTGTCTTATAATAATTTAAAACTCGGGATCTCTCCCGAAAGAAGAAAAACTATTGATATCATTTTGGACAAAAATTTCTAACTACAATAGGTAATTAGTTATATGTATCTGAAAAAAGGGTTGGTTCACGAAAATGTCAAAATTCAACACCCTCGGACTCATAAGTAATTACCAATAGCACTCAACTTGGGCCAAGTTTCATCCCGGTCCCAAGACATCGGTTGGTCTCAGAAGTTCGGTCACTTGGGATGGAATCATCCCTATATATATACACCCTGAAAACAAGCTCTGCAGTATCAACCGCATTTGTTGCCCATCGAATGGTTCGGTTATCGACATTTTTGGTAGTTATCACCGACTTTCTGTTGTGGCAATTTAAATTCTGTTGTAGCGCAACAATTTCTGCTGTTTTAATCAAATGATTTTTATCGCAACCGAAAAATTTGGTCGCAACAACCGAAGCATTCGATTGACAATAAATACGTTTGCTACTACCGAATCAGCTTTCTGGGTGTACAAAGTTTGGTTGAAAAATGTCTAGCTGATGTTCTAAAAGGTTTGCAATTATCGAGAAATCAATGAAAATTGTTACCTATTTCGATGCAGACTTGGGCGACATCAATTACATTTCACAATCGTTCACTTGTGAAATTTTTCTATATCATTAATAATATCAAACCTACACTCACACTTGTTAGCTTAATAGCTTCCTTTGAAAAATGTTTAATAATAAACATGGTATTTAACATCTGGGTATTAAATTACAGGGCAATTACTAAATAACACCCAATTATATGTAATTGAACATAAAAAAAATAAAAAATTGGCCTGTAGTTACCCTGCGGGAAATGAAGGGTAGATTAAACCAAAGTGACGATTTTGTGATATATGATTGGGGGGCCCGTCACGAAACTGGTGAAACCGAAATTTTGGTGTACCAAAAAGTGTTAATTTGTGTGAAATGACCAATCACATGACTATAGTAATGGTGACAAAACATTGACAAGTTGGTACCAGGTATATGTAACATGTAACTGGATAAAAATTATCATAACAGCATTGCAGTTGAAGTTTCTATTGGTTCAATCCCGTTAGCAATAGATGAAAACATGGTAATTAGTGCCAAAGGATTCAGTCCCTTGACTGCTACAAAGCGGACATAACACTGAAATAAACTTATTTTAAAATTGAATTTTTGTGTGCGTTTTTGTAAACAGGGGCTATGACACACTGTTTTGGTGAAATTCAGTGACTGGTTTCGGACGGGCAATTTAGCAGCTCGTATATAATATGACACACGGTGAATAAAAAGTAACAGGTTATTTACTAATTACTTTTCGTATACCCGACGACATGTACTCCTTAGACCAGTGCAGTGGTAAATCACAAAACTATTCCATTCAAACTACGACTGTAACAGCAGACATTGCGCTTAATATGTGACTAAATTGGTCTCCAGTTCTCCGATACGTACACGTAAAATGATCCTACTTTAACACTGCCTACTTCTAACTTGTCCCGTAGCTTATTCATTTCAGTCGGTACAGTGATAGGTAACCTTCGTCAAGTTATTCGCCACATCACAAAGTGCTCCAATGGTATCAATTGCCACCTCCTATGACAAGTTCATGTTAAAAGTACCGGTCACTTTCATATAACAGAACCAAATCTAGGACAGGTTCATACACACAAAGTTCTAGTCACGTGACCATACCAGTGACTGGTCTATTTCCAGCAGGGTAAATACACAGCTATTGGTATTATGTCCCATGTTTGGTATTAACAAAATTGAACATTTTCCAAGGAAACGTTTAAGCCCACAAGTGTGAGCGTAGGTCTTAAATTATTGATGATATAGAAAAATTTCGCATGTGAATGATTATGAAATGTAATTGACGTCGCCCAAGTCTGTTTCGATGTAACTACTATTTGCTAAATTGTTACATTCAGTTACAATGTTTTCTTCCACATTTTCTCTGTTTTTTAAATACTACTTTTAAAATTTACCAGTAATCACTTCAAATACATAGAAAAACTTATAATATTTCTTACACTTTGCTTATTGCAAATACCTGCCCTACACAGTGCAATAAGATGTACATTACTTTTGAACAAAATATGTCACCACTCTTTTGTTCAGTCGTGGAGGGATATAAAAATTTAACAATGTGGCCAACACACTATAAAATATTTTTCACATTTCTTGGTAGCGGAATAAGAATCAAAACCTTTTTGATTTTTTCCAATATATTGCACAACCTTCCAATATGACAAACACGCTGGTAATATTTTGCAAAAGAGCAAAAGTTGTACAAGAATATTGCGTAGTGTATGGGTACCTTTAAACACCACAAAACTATTTTAGTTTTTTTTTCGAATGTAATTATTTAACAATATTTTTCTTTTAAATGTTGAGAAAAGTTATCTGAATATGTTTGTCTGCACTAATGCACATTAGGGTTTAGCTTTTAAAAGTAATGGAAGTTTATGAAAATTTATTTGAAATAATATTTACAAAACTATTCTTACACTGTGTTACTCTTAAATTTTGTGAAATAAATATCATAAGTTCAGAATTTTTTCTATATGTTTAAAAATTTTGGATTTGAACTACACAGGCAGATAAATACTATCGGCACATTGTTAGTAAATCTCTGGCAACGTACGGTTATGCGTTAGCAGAACGTGGGATTAACAATCTTCACAGTATTAACCTCTTACACGATAGATAACAGTCACCAACCGTGGGTTTGAACGAACTTGCCACCGTTAGCATAACGTTGGTAATTCAACAAATTGTGTGCTTTTAAAATAGCTTAATTTAAGTTAGTTTTGAGAAATTTGTACAATAAAACACAAAAAAATGCAGGAATATAATTCGGTCTTAGTAATATACATAAGTTGGCAAAACTTTTTACCTGGCGGCCATTTTGTCAGCTGTCAAGCGATTTAGTTTTAGGTTGGATTGGTATTTTAACATGAATAGACTGACGCCTGAACAACGATTCCAAATTGCGCAAATTTATTTTGAAAATCAAGGTTCGGTAGGAAATACGTATCGCGCACTACGTTCACTTTTCTCAGGTCACTTTTGGTTAAATGGATACGTTAATAAACAAAACTGCCGTCTTTGAAGTGATGATAATCCTCAAGTGTATATTGAGACACCGGTACATCCAGAAAAACTGACTGTTTCGTGTGCTTTATAGGATGGGTTACAGTCAATGGTGACCGCTATGAAGCCATGATTTGCTGACTTTTTCGTTCATCAATTGAACAACCATGACGCGCAGGAGCTGTGGTTTCAACAAGACGGCTCACACAGCTCGTGCCACAATTGAGTTATTGAAGGAAACGTTTGGTAACTAGATATTTTCACTTTTCGGAACAGTGAATTGGCCTCCAAGACCGTGCGATTTAACGCCGCTGGACTATTTTCTGTAGGGATATGCGAAGTTGCTAGTCTACGCCCACTTGACCACTTGGTTATTGTCAATTTAAAAAAATCATCTATGTTTTATTTTATTTCAAAGTTATACACCTCTATAAAAAAACACCCTATATGTAAATGTTTAAAATATAAATACAAAAAATTTTTTTAAAATAATTCTTCTAATTGGTTGTAATATAATATAATAAAAACAATAGTACACTCAGGGATCTTCTGCTGTAAATATTTGCAGTTGTTTCAGTTGTAATACAGTAATCTTTATTTTGAAAAAAAACAGTCATTTGTAGAAGAAATTTAATTTTTTACTACATATGTAGTTCATTTAAAAAAACAAACCACATCAAATTACTGTATTACGATTTCACAATGTTTGTTTAGTTTTTAGTGCATATGTGGTTGATTTTTACTGCAATTGTGGTTAAATTTTTGAACAGTAGAAAACAAATGACAATGTTAGTTGAATTTCATTTGCTTTAACTACATTTGCAATGGTCTTTACATACATAGTATTCTAAGTGTGGCAAAGAATTTTGTGGGTGGTACTGGCAAACACAAGCTTTGCAAACAAAATAGCGTTTTCCTAGTACATACGAAATTAGTTATACCTTTATTCATTTTTAACATGGTGGGTTTTACAAAAATTCCAGTGGTTTGCCAGCACTAATTTTTAGGTACGGTTGGCAATTTCTACCTGAGTAGTTACATAAAATGGAATTTGATTTTGGCTTCAGAAATAAAAGCTATATAATTTTTTTTTTCTATTCCAATTCGAAATTGTTTCCCCTAATAAATATATATAAGTAATTTTTTGCGCTTTCGAAAAATTTTCTTTATATCAACAGCAGTAACATATAAGATGCAATAGGGGTATTCAAAGGCAAGTTTTATAAATTTCCATTAGGTCGATTTTTAGAATTATGATTTAAAATAATGGATGGTAACCGTTTCGATGCGGTTATCGCTAAGGGTAACGCGATATTCTTTTATTTCGCTAACGATATTTTAGGAGCAACAATATTTCGGTAACGGGTTTTTAGCGATAACGTTATTTTTCTTATTTCGGTAGCGATATTTTAGCGCTAACGGTATTGTAATTATTTCGGTAACGTTATTTTAATGATAACAGGTTTTCAGTTATTTCGGTAAAGGTATTTTAAGGGTAACGTTATTTAAGTTATTTAGGCAATGTCAATATATGACAATATTATGCGCAAACTCGAATGACTGGCTAGTACATGATGAAACTTTGGAAAACCATATCTATTTACAGCTTTTACTTTTTCTGATCTTGTCAGGTTATTTCGATAACGGTATTTTAGGGATAACACTATATCAATAATTTCGGTAATGGTATTTTGAGAATATTGGTATTTTAGTTATATCGATAACAGTATTGTAGGGATAACGGTGTTATCATTTTGGTAACGGTATTTTAGGGATTACAATAGTCAGTTGAAAATGTTTTTTTTACCGGTATTGCCTGCCATCATTGTTTAAAATTTGATCATTGCAAATTAAAAATAGCTATATTTCCAATCGTAGGACATTAGTGTACCTATTATCTGTAAAAACTACCCGCTCACCAGCAGAATCTTCAATGAAGTTGAGAATCACTGTCTGCTAAATATAAGTGACCTAAATTTTAGAAAAACTAAATTTCAATTGATAGATTTAATTAAATTAGCTAAGAATTTAGCTAAATCAACAGAATTTTATTAGTTGAATAAACAGAAAATTTCTGCTTAAAATGTCTTTCCGGACCTAACCAGATTCAGGTTAACATTTATTATCTGGGATATGCTTAGTTTCCGAGATATATACTATTTCATGATAAAAAAAAAAATATGAGAAAATAACGTCATCTACAAATGACACTGATAGCGGAGACAAAAAATGGTTTGAAAACAATTGTGGTTTAAACTAACTGGCAAAATTGTCAATTTAACAATCACGAATCATAAAATTTTGGATCGAAAAATTAGTGCAAATACTGAAGAAATTTGTTCTTAAGGTAAAATGAGATAACTTATAACTTTAGCTAAACAACTAATTTAAACGATAAAAACTGATAAATTAGCTCAACGGAATTGGAACACATTTAACAGACTTTGGAACTAACTATTTTTTATGAGTGTACTAAATATTTAAAAATTTTTTCAAAAATTCCATTTTTTTTATTGTTTTAGTTTTCAAAAAAATTCAAAAAATCCAAAAAGTATGTACACTCATAGAAAAAAATCAATAGAAAAATTAGTAAAGCCATTAGTAATCCAACTATGCAAGTTTTAAAGTAATTGTTTAGTGTCCGACCGAACAGTTCGGCCAGAAAATGCATTTGGTCTGTATTCGGTATTTTAAAGCATTATGGACAAATTTGGCGGATGGAAAAATGTTTATTGGGCTGATTAGCTGCTATTTTGAGTGTCAAATTTGAAGAAAAGTCTGTAGTTAAGCAATGAATTCACTGTTCGGCCTCAGAAAGTTCGGCCAAATTGAAAATAGTTCGGCGGCCGAACTTTTAACTTTATAGCTAAACTTCGGCTTTTCTCTTAAATTTTATACACAAAATCGAATTAAATCGGCTCAACAAACATGTTTCCAATACCAAAATTTGTCATCATTGCCTCTAGATATCAAAAAAAAAAAACGACAAAATATAGTTTTTTAGCCGAACTGTTCGGTCGGACACTACAATTTTTAGTTCAAATTGAGATTTTAGTTAATAAAAATTTCTTAACATTTTAACTGTGATTACCCTTAAAAATTTTTTTTTCAAGTTACAAGTGGGCGCTCAAAGAGTGAATATTCCAAGTACACACTCTATCGTATGTAGAAGTTTTTAATTATGTTTTAAATTATTATTAATTGTAGATATTGTTCAGTTTACATAAGGAGATATGAGCGTAAATATAAATTACTAGTTTGTGTAACATTAATTTCATGTCTGTGTAGGAAGTTTCATAGAATACTAAAAAAAGGAAGAACTTAATAATAGCACTGCAATAACAATATATGAAAAGGAAGTATTGTAATAAGTACTTGAATAGTGTTTACAATTTAATGTTACAACAAAGCCTCGATTAACGGCGAATGTATGTTAAGGGCAAAGTTTGATAGAAATTCTAATGTTTTAAAATAAAATTGCAGATTTTTTTTTGTATAATTATATACTCCTGACGGGAAGCTAAATATTTTTAATTATTAAGTCTTTACTGTCATATTATAATTTAAAAAGTTTTTATGGGTGGTGGACCATAGAGTTCTATTAAACAGTAAATACCATTTAGTTATGAACTTGACGTATTCCAAAATGAAAATTTTAATTTTTTCAAATTTAGCAAATTTTCTCCCTACCATATTTCATCTTAACATAAATTTCTTTAAATTACCAGAAACGGATATTCGACTTTTGTTAAAAAAAACTGCTTTTTTTAAACACAATGAATACCAATGAATACAATTATCTCAATTGAAAATTGTTTAAAAAAAAATAAAATTTTAATCTCTGTATGGCGTTACAAAATTTTAATTTAGTATAGCCTTTTAAAATTCACAGTTTTGTTGCCCACTGTAATAGATAATAGAACAATTATTATTTCCCAGGCAGAAAAATACAATTGGCACAGTGCTGGCAAAGCGTCGGTCGGTTATGCATTGATTGAACATGGGATTAACAATCTGGACAGTATTGTCCTGTTACCCAAATGATAATAGTGACCAACCGTTGGTTTGAGCGGTCTTGCCACCGTTGCCATAACGTTGGTAATTCAAAAAATTTTATGCTTTTTAAATAGCTTATTAAATTAAATACATTTTGAGAAGTATGTATAATAAAACACATTTAGAAAACAGCAATACAGCCTTAAGCTATGTACAGACGGTTGTCAGATCTTACAATATTGTAAGAACTGGCAATGTGCTGGCATTGTACTGACAATGAAACATGTTTAGCAAAAGGTAAATTGTCAGTTCAGACGATTGTAAGAAAACCTTTCAATTTCATTGTCAGACAATTGTCAAACAATAAATTTATCTGCCAACGAAAATTGTCAGTTCACACGGTTGTCAGATTCTTGTATGGCAAAAATTGCCAGATCTGTTGTTAGACATCGCCAGAACTGTTAAAGCATTTGAAAGAAATCATTAATTGTCAATTGTGTGTTTAATTAAATTGAAAAAGTAATAATATTAATTGTCGTGGAACAAAAAAATCAATTGCAAAGAATTTAGCCGCAGGATGAAGACAAAATATTTTTGCAAATTGCAGTTGAAAGAGGTGCGGAGATTTGCCCATTTTCCTTTGAAATCGTTCACACTTATCTGGATGGCATCTGCGACCTCTTGCCATAAAATATCTTTGGGAAGTTTATACTCAGCGCAACCAGCATTCCATAAACTTCGCCGTACCTCAACTTCCTCGATAAGTTTGATAATACTTTAGTGTTACCACACGGATTCCACCTTTTTGCGGTAGGATCTTTGTTTGGGTGTTGGTTTTTTCCCAGCTTTAGAGCCTGTTGTCGACTGGGAGCCCCTTGGCGACTGGGTACGAAACATCAAGTCAGTTGGCTCATAGCTGCAATCTATGACGCAGTTTTCATTAATGGAAATGTCGCCAACCATTTTTTTTTATTTAATTTGATTTCCTATTTTGTTTCACTTTTGATTTTTAATATTATTAATATGAACTTTTGTTTTCTTTTCATTATTTATGGACAGTGCCGCCAATAGAAACATTTCTGTGACAATACTGCCATTGTCAGATGCATTAATTTAAACACATCTGCCAATAAAAAATTGGTTACAATGTCTTGCAATTATCTGACAATGGTAACCTACTGTGTTCACACGAATGTCAGATGTCTGACCATATTATTGTCTTACAATGTACAGACAATGCTTTTTCTGACAATGTTGCAAGACAAAAGTTGTAAGTTCACACTGTTGATAGATGTTTTCTGAACATTTTTCTGACAATATTGTAAGATCTGACAACCGTTTGTACATAGCTTTAGTCTTATACATCGTATTTAAATGTGCGAAATATAATAAAAAATTTAAAAAAATGCAATTGCTTGTAATATTGGTAAAAACAATATTGGGAAACAATTTTGCGTATGGTACTGGCAAAACATATGCTTTGCCAACAAAATAGTGCATCCGAGTACAATATTAGTTGTAAATTTGGTAATTTTTAACGCGGGGGTTTTACAAAAATAGCAGTGGTTTGCCAGTACTACTTTTTTTGTACGGTTTGCCATTTCGACCTGGGGTTTTCAATAAACTTGACTTAATTTTTTTTTAATTTCTTCTCATTAAAAGAAAATCTTAAATAAAGTCATATAGTTTCTGTTTCTATAGTTAATGAGCAAATAAATAATAAAAAAAATCATAAAGAATTTGCTGACATATAAGTGTGTGCAGGGTCGTAGCCAGGAATATATTTGGTGAGGGGGAGTTCCCGATTTTTTTTTTAAATTGTGCACATAGAATTTTTTTTTTTGTTTTACAAGGTGAATCCTATAATGTTAGACAGTGGTAAATCCTATACTTTTAATAAAACTTGGATATGTTTTTAAGGAAAAAGAAATATTAGACATGTATTTTGTTCATCGTCATCGCTCGTTTCCCACATTTCGAATGAAAATTTTTTTTTACAGTTTCATTAGTTTTTTGTTTTTATCTTCATATATTTAAATTATTTTAATGTCATTTTTAATTTATAACGAACTTTTAACCTCCGAATATTTATAAAAATAAAGCAAATCAAACAAATTAGCTAGGTCGGTACTAGTATTTCGATCTAGCTAAAGATCTCAGCAGAACCCGAAGTTTTTGAAAAGCTAGAGCCTCCAGAATAGGCAGAGCTTTAAAAAAAAACCTTTTAATCATAAATTTTTTTTCCGTTCTTGTTTTCTCAGTAATCGAACACGTAGCTAGGGTGTTTTCCTAACAAGCATCAAGGCGTTACTAAAGTTTGAAGACCAAAAATATTGTATTTATATAAAAAAAAATTTAGTTTTACTCTGGCTCAAGTAATTTTTATTTTTACAGTTTTATTAGTTTCCATTATTTTTCTCATCACAAACCACACAAAATTTGAGTGTTTTCTTGCTAAAAACGGTTTAAAGTTCTTTTCCTATTTAAAATTTTGCAAACCCTAAAGCTTTCTTCCAAAATATGGATATTTTCTATAAGTGCATTTTTTAAAATTTGTGAAATCATTTTGTGAAACCTCCCCCTGACTAGCTACGGCCCTGCCAGTGTGTGTATTCGTATGAATTCACTTAAATAAAACTTGAAGTCGTTTACAAAATCCATATTGCGCTTCAATGGAAAACGTTTATTTTACGACTTTTGTTGGGATAAGGACACACTCACTCATTAAAATGTGTAACACATTATTAAGTGTTCTATTGACTATTCAATATGTATATTAAATATGAACTTTGAGGGAGAAACTTTTAATTTAGGATCATTTTAATTTATAATCAATCAAATATTTGTTGCTTTCTGAAAGATAATAAAAATTAAAAATAAAAGTTTCCTATTTTTGAATAATTCTTCTCCTAGGCGTTCTAAGATTACGGTCTATTTTTATGTGTGTGAAGATAAATTCCATAGTTAAATTCCATTTTATTGAAATTCACCCAGGAATGATAACACTAGTAATTTCTATTCTCTCTCATTAAGTGTGTTCGATAACACAACAATTTTTAAAAATTTGTAAAAGTTTTTACTGGAAGGTGTTCGTTAACACAAATACTCAGTAAGAAATAGTAAGAAGAGAGAGTAAAATGACAGGTTGTTGACAAAAAACTTACAAGTTTTTACTGGAGAAATTTTTGCCAGTAAGAATTTGTAAGAAGAAAAAAACATATGATTGAAAAAATATGCTTGTATTTTTAGTTAACAAAAAAAAATATTAAATTAAATTTTAATTATCTATGGATTCAAAGTGCAAAATATTAAAGAATTAACTATGGAAGAAATTCAAAAACATTCTAAATTATTTCTGGACGACAATTTCAATTAACTTTTATCCTTTCCATAATGACCAGTTGATTTTTTTAATATTTGTTATTTAAAATCAGCTATTTTATATATTTTACCAATTGTTACAAATTTTCCGTTCGTTTACTTTTTTGTAAATTTGTCTTACTCTCTGTAATTTTGTTACTGAGTAATTTTTACTGGACTTTACTGGGAAAGTAATCGAACACACTTATTCTCAGTCAATTTTACCATCAGCTGTTACATTAAATGTTGAAAAAAAATAACAAAACATTACAAAAAACAATATTTGTTTTTAATTGAAATAAAAATTGTGAATTTGTTATGAAGCATATTTTAAGAGGAAACGAGATTGGACCTGGTGGATTAGGTAACCACTTGATCCTACTTTATTTCTGCATTCAAATTTTTTCAGGTCTGTGCTCAGGGGCCGAGCTATGGGCCATTTTCAATATCATATATTGAAATTTTTTAAATTCTGTTTCTTTCATATAACACTGTGGCCATATTTTAAGATGAAACGAGATGCGACCTGGTGGATTAGGTAACCACTTGGTCCTACTTAATTTCTGCATTCAAAGTTTTTCAGGTCTTTGCTTCAGGGCCGAGCTATGGGCCATTTTCAATATCATATATTGAAAATTTTTAAATTCCGTTACTTTCATATAACACTGTGGCCATATTTTAAGAGGAAACGAGATGCGACCTGGTGGATTAGGTAACCACTTGATCCTACTTAATTTCTGCATTCAAAGTTTTTCAGGTCTGTGCTTCAGGGCCGAGCTATGGGCCATTTTCAATATCATATATTGAAAATTTTTAAATTCCATTACTTTCATATAACACTGTGGCCATATTTTAAGAGGAAACGAGATGCGACCTGGTGGATTAGGTAACCACTTGATCCTACTTAATTTCTGCATTCAAAGTTTTTCAGGTCTGTGCTTCAGGGCCGAGCTATGGGCCATTTTCAATATCATATATTGAAAATTTTTAAATTCCGTTACTTTCATATAACACTGTGGCCATATTTTAAGAGGAAACGAGATGCGACCTGGTGGATTAGGTAACCACTTGATCCTACTTAATTTCTGCATTCAAAGTTTTTCAGGTCTGTGCTCAGGGGCCGAGCTATGGGCCATTTTCAATATCATATATTGAAATTTTTTAAATTCTGTTTCTTTCATATAACACTGTGGCCATATTTTAAGAGGAAACGAGATGCGACCTGGTGGATTAGGTAACCACTTGGTCCTACTTAATTTCTGCATTCAAAGTTTTTCAGGTCTGTGCTTCAGGGCCGAGCTATGGGCCATTTTCAATATCATATATTGAAAATTTTTAAATTCCGTTACTTTCATATAACACTGTGGCCATATTTTAAGAGGAAACGAGATGCGACCTGGTGGATTAGGTAACCACTTGATCCTACTTAATTTCTGCATTCAAAGTTTTTCAGGTCTGTGCTTCAGGGCCGAGCTATGGGCCATTTTCAATATCATATATTGAAAATTTTTAAATTCCGTTACTTTCATATAACACTGTGGCCATATTTTAAGAGGAAACGAGATGCGACCTGGTGGATTAGGTAACCACTTGATCCTACTTAATTTCTGCATTCAAAGTTTTTCAGGTCTGTGCTTCAGGGCCGAGCTATGGGCCATTTTCAATATCATATATTGAAAATTTTTAAATTCCGTTACTTTCATATAACACTGTGGCCATATTTTAAGAGGAAACGAGATGCGACCTGGTGGATTAGGTAACCACTTGATCCTACTTAATTTCTGCATTCAAAGTTTTTCAGGTCTGTGCTTCAGGGCCGAGCTATGGGCCATTTTCAATATCATATATTGAAATATTTTAAATTCCGTTACTTTCATATAACACTGTGGCCATATTTTAAGAGGAAACGAGATGCGACCTGGTGGATTAGGTAACCACTTGATCCTACTTAATTGCTGCATTCAAAGTTTTTCAGGTCTGTGCTTCAGGGCCGAGCTATGGGCCATTTTCAATATCATATACTGAAAATTTTTAAATTCCGTTACTTTCATATAACACTGTGGCCATATTTTAAGAGGAAACGAGATGCGACCTGGTGGATTAGGTAGCCACTTGATCCTACTTAATTTCTGCATTCAAAGTTTTTCAGGTCTGTGCTTCAGGGCCGAGCTATGGGCCATTTTCAATATCATATATTGAAAATTTTTAAATTCCGTTACTTTCATATAACACTGTGGCCATATTTTAAGAGGAAACGAGATGCGACCTGGTGGATTAGGTAACCACTTGATCCTACTTAATTTCTGCATTCAAAGTTTTTCAGGTCTGTGCTTCAGGGCCGAGCTATGGGCCATTTTCAATATCATATATTGAAATATTTTAAATTCCGTTACTTTCATATAACACTGTGGCCATATTTTAAGAGGAAACGAGATGCGACCTAGTGGATTAGGTAACCACTTGATCCTACTTAATTGCTGCATTCAAAGTTTTTCAGGTCTGCGCTTCAGGGCCGAGCTATGGGCCATTTTCAATATCATATATTGAAAATTTTTAAATTCCGTTACTTTCATATAACACTGTGGCCATATTTTAAGAGGAAACGAGATGCGACCTGGTGGATTAGGTAACCACTTGATCCTACTTAATTTCTGCATTCAAAGTTTTTCAGGTCTGTGCTTCAGGGCCGATATATGATATTGAAAATGGCCCATAGCTCGGCCCTGAAGCACAGACCTGAAAAACTTTGAATGCAGAAATTAAGTAGGATCAAGTGGTTACCTAATCCACCAGGTCGCATCTCGTTTCCTCTTAAAATATGGCCACAGTGTTATATGAAAGTAACGGAATTTAAAAATTTTCAATATATGATATTGAAAATGGCCCATAGCTCGGCCTTGAAGCACAGACCTGAAAAACTTTGAATGCAGCAATTAAGTAGGATCAAGTGGTTACCTAATCCACCAGGTCGCATCTCGTTTCCTCTTAAAATATGGCCACAGTGTTATATGAAAGTAACGGAATTTAAAATATTTCAATATATGATATTGAAAATGGCCCATAGCTCGGCCTTGAAGCACAGACCTGAAAAACTTTGAATGCAGCAATTAAGTAGGATCAAGTGGTTACCTAATCCACCAGGTCGCATCTCGTTTCCTCTTAAAATATGGCCACAGTGTTATATGAAAGTAACGGAATTTAAAATATTTCAATATATGATATTGAAAATGGCCCATAGCTCGGCCCTGAAGCACAGACCTGAAAAACTTTGAATGCAGAAATTAAGTAGGACCAAGTGGTTACCTAATCCACCAGGTCGCATCTCGTTTCCTCTTAAAATATGGCCACAGTGTTATATGAAAGTAACGGAATTTAAAAATTTTCAATATATGATATTGAAAATGGCCCATAGCTCGGCCCTGAAGCACAGACCTGAAAAACTTTGAATGCAGAAATTAAGTAGGATCAAGTGGTTACCTAATCCACCAGGTCGCATCTCGTTTCCTCTTAAAATATGGCCACAGTGTTATATGAAAGTAACGGAATTTAAAAATTTTCAATATATGATATTGAAAATGGCCCATAGCTCGGCCCTGAAGCACAGACCTGAAAAACTTTGAATGCAGAAATTAAGTAGGATCAAGTGGTTACCTAATCCACCAGGTCGCATCTCGTTTCCTCTTAAAATATGGCCACAGTGTTATATGAAAGTAACGGAATTTAAAAATTTTCAATATATGATATTGAAAATGGCCCATAGCTCGGCCCTGAAGCACAGACCTGAAAAACTTTGAATGCAGAAATTAAGTAGGATCAAGTGGTTACCTAATCCACCATGTCGCATCTCGTTTCCTCTTAAAATATGGCCACAGTGTTATATGAAAGTAACGGAATTTAAAAATTTTCAATATATGATATTGAAAATGGCCCATAGCTCGGCCCTGAAGCACAGACCTGAAAAACTTTGAATGCAGAAATTAAGTAGGACCAAGTGGTTACCTAATCCACCAGGTCGCATCTCGTTTCCTCTTAAAATATGGCCACAGTGTTATATGAAAGAAACAGAATTTAAAAAATTTCAATATATGATATTGAAAATGGCCCATAGCTCGGCCCCTGAGTACAGACCTGAAAAACTTTGAATGCAGAAATTAAGTAGGATCAAGTGGTTACCTAATCCACCAGGTCGCATCTCGTTTCCTCTTAAAATATGGCCACAGTGTTATATGAAAGTATCGGAATTTAAAATTTTTCAATATATGATATTGAAAATGGCCCATAGCTCGGCCCTGAAGCACAGACCTGAAAAACTTTGAATGCAGAAATTAAGTAGGATCAAGTGGTTACCTAATCCACCAGGTCGCATCTCGTTTCCTCTTAAAATATGGCCACAGTGTTATATGAAAATAACGGAATTTAAAAATTTTCAATATATGATATTGAAAATGGCCCATAGCTCGGCCCTGAAGCACAGACCTGAAAAACTTTGAATGCAGCAATTAAGTAGGATCAATTGGTTACCTAATCCACCAGGTCGCATCTCGTTTCCTCTTAAAATATGGCCACAGTGTTATATGAAAGTAACGGAATTTAAAAATTTTCAATATATGATATTGAAAATGGCCCATAGCTCGGCCCTGAAGCACAGACCTGAAAAACTTTGAATGCAGAAATTAAGTAGGATCAAGTGGTTACCTAATCCACCAGGTCGCATCTCGTTTCCTCTTAAAATATGGCCACAGTGTTATATGAAAGTAACGGAGTTTAAAAATTTTCAATATATGATATTGAAAATGGCCCATAGCTCGGCCCTGAAGCACAGACCTGAAAAACTTTGAATGCAGAAATTAAGTAGGATCAAGTGGTTACCTAATCCACCATGTCGCATCTCGTTTCCTCTTAAAATATGGCCACAGTGTTATATGAAAGTAACGGAATTTAAAAATTTTCAATATATGATATTGAAAATGGCCCATAGCTCGGCCCTGAAGCACAGACCTGAAAAACTTTGAATGCAGAAATTAAGTAGGACCAAGTGGTTACCTAATCCACCAGGTCGCATCTCGTTTCCTCTTAAAATATGGCCACAGTGTTATATGAAAGAAACAGAATTTAAAAAATTTCAATATATGATATTGAAAATGGCCCATAGCTCGGCCCCTGAGCACAGACCTGAAAAAATTTGAATGCAGAAATAAAGTAGGATCAAGTGGTTACCTTATCCACCAGGTCCAATCTCGTTTCCTCTTAAAATATGCTTCATAACAAATTCACAATTTTTATTTCAATTAAAAACAAATATTGTTTTTTGTAATGTTTTGTTATTTTTTTTCAACATTTAATGTAACAGCTGATGGTAAAATTGACTGAGAATGAGAGAGAATAGAAATTACTAGTGTTATCATTCCTGGGTGAATTTCAATAAAATGGAATTTAACTATGGAATTTATCTTCACACACATTCTATTTTTTACAAATATAAATTTTATTCAACTATTTCTCTGAGTGCTTACCTGAGATTTGACAAATTAATAATCAGGTTTAAATATCAGGTTTAATCCTCGCCCTAAATATGATCAAAATAGACCAAATTTTAAACAAATACAATTATTGGAATTTTGGTTTATTTTTTGGGGAGTTGCGGGATTGTGTTTATCAAATTTAAAAATTAAATTTTTTTTTAGGTACACAATTTTTTGGATTTTAAACACCAATTACACTACTCGACAAATTTCACTTATTTGCAGAACCTCTCTTTTAAATACATATTTTTTAATAAACTACGGTACGCTGGATCCAAATCTGTCACAGTTTTTGTTTTATCATTTGCATTTTTTAAATATCGTACCTAAAGTTATTTATTAGAAAATATGTATTATCGTACAAAGAAGGTTATGCGAAACTTGCAAATTCTTCAGTAGAAATATTAATTATATATTAAAAATGTTAAGTTTTCTTCGATCTTCTTTAATTTTATTCGTTTTAGTTTAAACGAGCTTAAGATCATTTATTTATTAATTATTTATTTCCAATATTTCGTCTCCACATTATGTGACTTCTTCAGGGAACAAATATTAAATTTGAAAAACTAGTTTTAATAATTATAATATATAATATATATAAAAAAAAATATTTTCTGTCAATATGAAAACATAAAAATATCCCAGAAATCAAAATACATTATTTTTATTTAATTCTGATTTCTGGGATATTTTTATTTTTTCTCATTGACAGAAAATATTTTTTTTGATTTCCCGAGTTGGATGTACTAGATTTGGAAAGCTAAATTTTGTTCAAAATGTGAAGAAGAATTGTGAAGAAGAACTTCTTTAGAAGCGGCAAACCAGAAATTAATTTGGAATCAATGAAACATTGAATATTTAGGAATGACATCCATTTCTTTTTCTGGATTATCATAACTAGGGCAACCAAAAACAGCTCTAAAACAATATTTCAAGTACTTCAAAATAGCTCTAAAATCAACAAAAAAAAAAGACTTTAAATTTGAAAAAATAACCCTTAAATTTCATAATTTTTTATTGAAATCGTTACTACAAATAAAATTTGTGTATAAAGTTGTCAGTCATAGTTGTAAAAGAAAAGAAGTTGTTCTTAAGCTACAAATTTTAAATTGGTTTAACAAAATATATTGATAAACGAATTTGCTGTCTCCTCTATCACTTAAAACAATAAATTTTCGCTTTTTTTTTTTTTTTTTTTTTTTTTGCTTTAAATACATGAATAAAGACATGACATTTTTTATAAGTTTTGGGTAAAAAATAATAATAAAGAGATAACCTGTTACTTTTCTACTACAAACCCTATTATTTAACAAGCGCAAGGTAACTACTTACGTCGGTAACATGTTACTCCTCACTTACAGGTTAAGAGTTATCAACAACTTTTTATTTAAATCTTTAATTTTTAGATCGAATATTGTTTTAAGATTGTAAAATTTGTAGTAAATAATAAATTGTGCTTCAGTCCATTCGCTGCACAAGTTGAATCTTGAAAGCTTTTAAGCCAAGATCCTTTCGTAAAATCTTCCATAAAGTGGAAGGACACAACCCCAGTTGCTGAGAACGGCGACGAATTGATTGATTAGGATTATCTTCAATGCTTTCATGTACAGCGGCTACAGCGTTTTCAGTGCGCACTGTTCGGCGTCTCACAGGATGCACATTATCAGTAACACTAAACCTGGTCCGAAAACTTTCTATTGTTCTGCGAATTAGCCGCTCTGAAGGACGATTATGTACGCTTTAAAATGGAAGAAGTGCACGACTAGTTTGACAAATAGAGCAATTATTTTGATTAAAAATTTCAACAATTTGCACGCGTTGCGCTGGTGTAAGTCGATTCATAATGAAATTTCAAAGCAAATTAAAAAAAAAAGCAACTATCAGCTGTTAAATGAGTGGTCAAATAAAGCAGTGATGCCACTCTAAAAAAAACACGCTTTAATATATAATTATATCCAAATGAAGATTAACAAAATTTCTAGTATGACTTTGTAAGGGGTAATATACAGCTATATCCAAAATTATATTGTGTTTTTTTAAATGTGATGTTAAATATAAATATATATTATTTTGTATGTTTCGATGTCTAGTTAAATATAACGTCATATTTAATTGGATTAAATTTATATAAATTTGAATTTAAATTTATTAAATTCATAAATGCAATATACAATTATATATTGTTCGTGATACGATAAAACACAACTATAATTATTATTATTTTATGAATGAATTTATATATTTATGTCACTGGCAGACAAGAGCATATAAGTGTATATAAAATAATGTGTTATTACCCTATGGGGAATGAGGAGTCAATTGACCTAAAAGTGACTGGTTAAAGAAGGACTTATCTCAGGACTGGTATAATTTAATACTGAAGTGGATTAAGCAGTGTCAATTGTCCTAAAATTACCAATCCTGTGACTGGTAGAGGGAGGACATATCACTTAACCAGAATTCTTATTAACAAGAAAAAGCCAGTTTTCCAAAATTTTACCCATTGGAAGCTGTTTAGTTTTCGTTTATTTTTATGCCCATCTTTGGTTAGTCCTGTGGCATGCCACTATGTGGTTTAAAGCAGGAAAAATGACCCCTTCCTATGACAAGCCCATGTTAAAGTTGCCAGTTGTTTACATAGGGTTTAGCAGAGGAGCGGCCTCTGGCACGAAGGGACCGATCCTGTGGCATACGCAGGACCGGTCCCATTCCCCATAGGGTATATACAAACGTTTTTTACTCGGGCATTCACATGCAAGTAGAATCCTATGACAAATTTCAATAGTTTTTGCCACACATGGAAAAATCAATATGCATGTCAAACAAGAGACCACATGTAGTTAAACTACGTATTACATGGTATGTGCTTTCAAAAGGACATTTAAGTTTAAATTATTAAACAAATTATTTAAATACTTGTTCCCGTTAAATGATGCCAATATGGATAACAGATGAAAGATCATTAACACAGCTATTCCACAAAATTATTTGCCATTACTCAAATGAAAGATAATTTTGTGTAGATATTCTTTAAAAAAAATCATAATTTTGCGGTTGAATTACAAAAAATTTTGCAAAATACTTAAGAAAATGGGGTAAATAATGTAAATATAAAATCCGCGATATTTCAAAAACTGCAAATGAAAAAAAAAAAAATGTGACAGATTTTGATTCAGCGTACCAAAGTCTATTAAAAAAATATGTATACCAAAGAGAGGTTATGCAAAAAAGTTAAATTTGTTGAGTAGTGTTATCGGACTTTAAAGCATAGTTAAGAATAATTATGCTTTTAAAAATTACTTAAATGTAAAGTTTAAAAAAATAAGTGCCACATTCACAATTAATTTTAATAGACAATTGAAGGGAAAGGGGTAATAAAATTGCAGTAAAAATCGTAAGAAGATCATATTTCCCAGCAAAAAATAATAATAATTTGGTAAGCAGTTACATCTTTTGTATGATTCCCAAATAGCGCTTTACCGCCATGCATACAATTAAGGATTTAAGGAAGGCATTTTGTTTTGCCTTCCTAAATGCATCCTTTTGAAGCAGTAAATAATGCATACAAAGAAGCAGCATATATGCAATGAAGCGGTAAGGTATCAATGAAACGATTTCATTGATTTAATAAAAATGTCATTGACTGTATGAAAATTAAAATTTTTGGTCAATTTTTTCATATAAGAAGCTATTGTGGATGTCAATGATAACATTGCCTTTTATGAATAAGCGTTTTAATTTTCATTAATTACACATTATTTTAGCGCTTCTAGAAGCACAAAAAAGCTTTTCATTTTCTACGAAAGCATAAATTAATTGCTTCTTCGATCACATGAACATCGCGCACAAAAACCATGTCTTTTGGAATGCCTTCAGGAAGCACTTGCTTCCTGCTTCTTGGATCTCATGAAAGAAGTGTTTTTCACCTGCTTAAAAGAGATCTACCAAGTAGGACATCGCGAACAAAAATCATGTATTCTGGAATGCCTTCAGGAAGCACTTGCTTTCTGCTTCTTGGATCACATGAAAGAAGTGTTTTTCACCTGAATAAAAGAGATCTACCAAGTAGGACATCGCGAACAAAAATCATGTATTCTGGAATGCCTTCAAAAAGCGCTCGGGAATTAAATAAGTCCTTTCAGAACTGCTTCTGGGTAATTACTATTTTTTTGCTGGGTACTATTATAACTGGTGGGCAACCACTTTCACACAAAATACATAAAATGATGTTGTTGACTCAGACACAAATAAAAATAGTTCATACCATAAATCTGCCTTAAATAGGCCAGCAAAATCTTTATGATTATATATAAGAGGGCCAATAAAATATATAAAATCAACTTGACGACATTTTGGTCATCGCATAAAATACACATGTAGTCATAAAGACGTGATGTGGTTATTAAGAATAAAATATTCTTAATAATTGAATGCCTTGCTCGAATAAGGGTATAAGTGTCATTTTTTTGAAAACACGTTTTTTTTTATTCTTCAAAATATAATTTATCAGGTATAAATACGTATATCTTTGCCAATAATTTAGCTAAATTTTGTCTTTTTCTGGCCCAAAACTAGCCTTCAAATACGACTTTTGTTGAATATATGTATATCTGCATTTTCAGAAATTTAATAACATTTTTAAATGATAGACTTATGTATTTTGCAGTGAAACTAATGTTCATTTACCAAAATTTTTTAATTTCTGCTATTATTATTTTAAGAATATCAAAAATTAATATTCCCAGTAAAAGAACGCTGCTTACCTGAATGCAGCTTTGTAAGGGAGTAAGCCAAAAATAATCCGTTACAACCTGCTTACATATTACATGATTTTTATATGGCGAATTCCCATATAAAAATCATTACTTTTTGACAAAATAAGGCGGGTTTTAGCGCTTATAAAATGCTGTGATTTCATGGCTTTCAGTAAAATCATATGTCATGTCTTTATTATTACAATTAAAAGTAATAATATGAATATTATAAAATGCATTTTACATGAAATTTTAGAAATATTAATCAAATACATAACTATATTTATTTTTTTACCGCGCCACGTGCTAGCTCTTCAGAAACACGATATCAAACTTTTGCATTACAACCTGCACCCTTGTAAGGGATTAGGGTAAGCTAAGGTAAGGGAAAACACTAACATCAACATTTTTTTTGTTTATTTTTATACGAAAATTATTCGGTTCTTTTACAGCTTCTCAGTATAATGTAATAGTAAGCACTTACATCAGCCAATTTTTTTAGGGTAAGCTGCTTATAACCTGAATCATTATAAGGGAAAACAGTAACCTCAAAATTATTTTTATTTTTTAAACGGAAATTATTAATTTCTGTTGCTGCTTCTCAGTATAATGTAATATTGAGCATTTACATCAGCCCATTTATTTTATCCTGCTTCTAAAAATATGAAAATTTTTTACTGTCGTTATTAATATTTTAATTTGCGAAAAATTCTTTTCGTCGTGAAATATTAACATATAAATATGAACACAGAAAAAGCACAAAATAGTGCTTACCCAGAAGCAGTTCTGGAAGGCCTTATCTAATTACCGAATGATTCCTGAAGGCATTCCAGAAGACATGATTTTTGTTAGCGATGTCCCACTTGGTAGGTCCCTTTTAATCAGGTGAAAAGCGCTTATTTCATCTGATCCAAGAAGCAGCTAGCAAGCGCATTCCAAAAGACATGATTTTTTGTTGCGACGTCCCACTGGGTAGGTCTCTTTTAAGCAGGTGAAAAACGCTTATTTCATCTGATCCAAGAAGCAGCTAGCAAGCGCATTCCAAAAGACATGATTTTTGCTTGCGATGTGCCACTTGGTAGGTCTCTTTTAAGCAGGTGAAAAACGCTTCATTCATGTGATCCAAGAAGCAGAAATCAAGCACTTCCTGAAGACATTCCACAAGACATGATTTTTGTTCGCGATGTCTCACTTGTTAAATCTCTTTAAAGCAGGTGAAAAGCGCTTTTTTGATCTTTGTGGTGTAATGGTTAGCGCGTTGGACTATTACACAGATGGTCCCGGGTTCGATTCCCGGTGACGACAACATCAATTTAGAAAAATAATATGTATGAGTTTTCTATCACTTATATGTATCGCTGTGCACACCTTCGGTGTTCCCATAGCACTTAACCATACCGAAGTAAAAATAATGAATCAGGGCTATGAAACAAAAAGCTTCAATAAATTCGCCAACTCTACATCAGGTGGCGAGCAACAAATGTTCTAAGACTTATCTACTCGCGCAATTACAGTGTTGCCATGTTTGAAGCCCTTCATCTTTCACCACCTTTCATCTCTCCACTATCCCCTTTCCGAAGAAAGCAACACATTAATTAATAGGAAGAATTTCCTGAGTGTTGCTTCTCTTTTTAAAAAAAAAAAAAATTCCTTCGTAGGAAATGAAAAGCGCTTTTTTGTGCTTCGAAAAGCGCTAAAATAATGTGTAATTAATAAAAGCTAAAGCACTTATTCACTTCTCCAAAAAGCAGTAAAATGTATGGTTCAATAATGCGCTTTTAAAATGCATTGTTTTCATTGACCAAAAAAGCTTCTTTTATGAAAAAATTTAATTTTCGTACAATTAATGACATTTTTTATTAAATCAATGAAATCGATTCATTGATACCTCACCGCTTCATTGTATGCATTCATCACTGCTTCTTTACATGCACTGCTTCAAAAGATTGCATTTTGGAAAGCACAACAAACTGCCTTCCTTAACTGCTTTCTTGTATGCATGACGGCAAAGCACTATTTTGGAAGCATACAAAAGAAGTAACTGCTTACCAAATCGATGTTATTTTTATAAAACATTATTTTTAAGATATTTTTAATTTTGACCATGGTAAACTAAAGAATTAAATTGAAAATGGTCAGGCATTTACTATTTAAGTTGCAATAGACTGAAAACCGTGAGATTTTGCTTAAGCGCAAATAAAAGTGTCCCATAGTTTCGCTACAATTTTAATGAAATTCGTTAGTCTGTATAGAGTAAAAACAATAAAAGATGCATACTTTATTTCTTGTAACCAATCCTTCATTTAGGAATTTAGATATAGTGGTCCTAAAACCCAAAAGAAAAACAAAATCATTTAATAAAACTACTTAGAAAATCTATGAAAATACAACTAAAATTGTAACATATATCCTTATTCCACAAAAGAAAATTTTCAAGTGCAATTTTTTGCTACTTCTGCTTAATATTTTTAAATGAAATTTTGTACTCAGGCACGTGAGATTTATTTTTACAGAATTGAAAAAAAAAATGAATTTAACTCAAATTTGTTTCCATTTCCTTTTCCTGAACACTTTGTTTTTTTTGGATTTTATGCCCTTGTTCGAGCGATGCATTCAATTATTGAACATAAAAGTTTTTTTTTTGTGGAAAGGAAATTATTTATGTATGGGAGAGTGTTCAATTAAAATGTTTTAATCCTAAACAACAGACGGATTTTGTAATAGAAAAAAGTTTTTAATATTTTCTGGAAAGAGAGATTGTTGCTGATGACTGTAGGTTTTAATTTTGTAAGTAAATAATGACTTGAATTATAATTCAAAGTACTAACAATAATAATAATTCCAACAAATTATCAGGTTAGTACTTTTTATTTAGTTGTGGATGCTTAAGTTTGTAATAAAATCTTCACGGGCAGATGAAATAATATTTCCTAGTCCAAGTGTCTATAGTCTGTCTTGTGGAACTTAACCCTCAAAGCATTTTTTTTACTTTTTTGTTCAGCACGATAAATAAACACTAAATTGTTGTAAAATTTTTTATTTTTTTTCTTGCCTACTTTGGGCGATATAGTCCAACATATATTCACAGTGAATCTCGAAAACTAATGCATAAATATAAGTAAGTTAAATTAAATTAAACATATTCCTGTTGCAAAGATATAACAGTAACTCAGTAACTTGTGCATTTATTTTGGAAAATATGACGATTTTCGTTCCTCGAAAAAGCGAAATTAGCGAAAACCTAACTTTACTTCAATAAATATTGCTCAAATTTAAACGCGATGCCATTAATATCAATTATATTCTTTTTGATAAATTTCATTAAAATCCGTCAGTTCGTTCTCAAGTTAAGACGATGTCCTTCAGAGGTAACCTGTTATACTCCTATATGTAAATGGAACCAAATCAGAGAATTTTTGAAAAGCTTAAGCCACAATGCTATTTTTTGTTTTTGTTATCAAAGGTTTAGAGCCAACTCTGATATGTGTTAAAAATTTTTAATAATTCTGTTCGTATCAAAATATGTGTTTAATTTTTTAAATTTTTATGTTTACCCTCTAACGGGTAATTGTAGCCTTTAATAAAATATCCCCAAAATTCGTCGAATAAGTGTTTTTTTGTACTTAGAAATGAAAATATTCCGATAGAAAACTATATTTACTAAATGTTTTGCGGAGAAGTTTTTCGTGTGCTGTGCATGGGTTGAAACAAGAAAGCTTCAAAATCAAAATTTTGTAAAAATTAAAAAAATCAGCTGTTTTCGTGTAACATGTTACTGTTAAACATGTTCAGTTTGGTCTTTAATTTAACAATGAATTGATTTACAAACGAACAACGCTTGCATATTATTTAATTTTATTATCAAAATATTATTGATTATTTATATTATCAATAATATGATTGATTATATTATCAATAATATTATCAAAATTCATGCTCGGTTAAGAAAGCGCATAGTGCACTTTTTCCAATTTATAAACAAATTGGGCGACCTTCTGAGGCGATTACTTGAAATCTTGTGACTAAATTTGGCACCAAAATTACCTTATTGGACATTAAACCACCAACAACATACGTAGAGTGCGGCCAGAGGAAAATATCGCAGCTGTATCTGTCAGTGTTGTTGATGACCGTGAATTATCGATTTGGCGCAGTTCGCAGCAATTGGGCCTCTGTTAGTCCACTACTATCTAACTTATGGTAACTGAGCGCTGGCAAAGTTGGATGAAGATCTAATTTTTTTTTATCGGAAAATTGTGTTCAGCGACGTATTTGGCGTGAAGAGCAGCCAGAAGCATTGCAAGAACTGCCAATGCATCCCGAAAAATGCACTGTTTGATGTGGATTATGGGCCAGTGGCATCATTGGACCGGAATTTTTCAAAGATGACGAGCACTACCGTGCAATAATTACAATTTTTTTTTTTGCCCAAAATGGAAGAGCTGGACTTGGGTGACATGTGCTTCAACAAGACGGTGCCACATGCCACACAGTACGCGAAACAATGGCCCAATTGAGAGGCAAGTTCAGTGAACAGTTTATTTCACGTTTGGGGCCGATCAATTGGCCGCCTAGATCGTGCGATTTAACACTTCAGACTATTTTTTTTGGGGCTATGTTAAGGCTCATGTCTATAGGGACAATCCCGCAACGGTTGACGCACTGGAAGCCAATATTGAAGAATTTTTTCGTGAGATACCGGCCGATATGTTGGAGAGAGTATGCTAAAATTGGACCTAGCGTATGAACCATTTGAGGCGTAGCCGCGGTCAACATTTACATGAAATCATCTTTAAAGATTGAATTATATAGATCGTTCAAACGACTCAAATAAAGATTACATACATTTCTCTGAATTTTATTTGTTTTGTTTAAATCAAATCCGAAAGATCACCCTTTAAAAGACAAAAATTATAAAAAATAAGCAATTGTTTTTTGTATAAGTTAAAAAATGGATAGATTTAATCAGTGGTTTTGGTGTTTATAAAATAATTTATAGTGTTTATAAAAAGTTAATAAAAACTAGGGATTATAATATCAACAGAATTTAAAATCATTCTTTATTTTTTTTTTTTTATAGTTAAAGGATCCCTTTGTCCGATTTTAAAAATTAAAAGTATAGTATACAGTTGACAATCTGATACTATAATTTCATTAAAGTATTTCTAATATAAGGCTCAGTTAAAAAAAATAATTTTTAATCAAAATTATTATAATTGTCATTACGATTGTCATTATCTGACGGTTGCAAAACACTTTCTAACATGAAATTTAAAGAAATTTGCTTAACGGCGACTCAATCTCTAACCTACACTTGGTATCCAACTATTGTATGTGAATAAAGCGCATCAAAAAACGTGGTAATTACTTGTGAAAGAGAGATAGGATTAAGAAGAAAAAGCATTCTACGTGAGAAATTAATTGTGCATTGGTATTAGTTAATTCTGTCTCTTCTGATCAAATAACAATACTTGTGTGTACGTAGTGTAACAAAACTCCCCTTAGCCACAGTCATCGCTGTGTCGACCGTGGCTCAAATCGTTAAGAGGTGAGATTACGATGCATAGCTTGATGCTAAGGCATTGAGTTTGAATCCCAAAATAATCTGAGATAAAATTCAATCCATAATTGCTCATTTTTTAAAATACTTTTTTTTAGCTTTAAGGCAGAATTAGTTTGTACGTTCTGTTCTGTTACGAATCAGCTGATTTGTTTCTGTTCAATTGAAAGTCTATATGTGTAGCTAGTTTTCACTTTGTCGTTCTGTTCTGTTGCGGACAAATCTATTGAAAATAAAATTCAACGTTAAGTGACAGCCTAAAGTGCATATGTATTGGTTTGTTGTGAAATATTTTTCTCAATATCTGAATCAGGGATGATAAAGTTGGTACTATAGTACTTTTTATGTTACTATTTGAACCTCAGATGTACCATGATACTAATATGAATCATTTAGTACGATTTACAAATTTTTCTATGTATGAATTTCTTGGTCCCTTTAAAATTCAATAATTATTAATTCGATTTGCAGTCCCATATGAACAATGAATTAATTCGGAACCAAACGCCGTGAATTCAATCAAATGATTTCACTGAGTGCGACTGATTACAGATGATTATATTAGAGTTTTATTAATCGATTAAACCAATTATTGAATTCAATCTCTAAGGGTTATAATTATTATTAACTAATTTTGATTTTTAAAAAAGTAAATAATAAAAATCTTATAAAAATGTGAAATTGAATTTGTTTGCTACCAATCACAAGGATTGAATTCGCAAAAAACTGTGAGAAATGTAATTCAATACAGCAAGATATTAATAGCACATTCAAAAAATATTAAAAATTTGCTGAATTTAAGAAAAAAAAAAAATTTAAAAAACTTTTTAAATCAATATCGGCTAATTTTCTTAGTACGCACTGCTCGTTTTTACGTAGCTTTATGTACATTTTTTCGAAAAGTTTGGTCCAAAAGTAATGAGTGACAATGTTAAAGTATCTCTAAATTTTCCATACAAATTGGTGTATAATGGACTGTATATTGTCATATTTTTCCACCAGACGCTAAAAGGTGTATAATATTTAAAATTCACCGAAAATACTTTTTCTCCAGAAAACTTTTTTTACACCTCAAAAATGTTTTTCACGACACAATTTATTTTTTTTACATTCAAAAAAGTTTTTCACCTCAAAATTTTGTTTTCACCTCTTAACATATTTTTTTTTAATATATTTTTGTTGTTTCATTTGTAATTGTTCATTTTGGAGGGTACAAAGATTTGTTTGTTAATTTATATTTAATTTTTTTTTATACTTGTGATGCCGAAAAAGTACTATTTTATATGCAGGTTGGTACTATTTTAAAATCACATTTATCATCTCTGATTTGAATATTTTTGGTTTGAGTTTCTTTTACTTTTTAAAACAGCTGATTCCTCTCACAGAAAAAGTAATTACAAAATATTACCTACAGAACAGAACGACACAGAACGGCAACAGAAAGTAACAACTAATGAGGCCTTTAATCATAATTTTCTCGCTAATAAAATGTTAAAATTATATTTTTTTTTTGAAATTCGTAACTTGTAAGGTACATAAAAATGGCTGGTACTCTTTTAATTTTAATTTTTTTGCGAAAAAATTATAAAAAAAATTAAATTTTCTTAAAAAAAATTATCTTTAAAACTAGAGCGAGTCAGAAGCCAAAAACAAAAAAAAATTTAAAAATTTTGTTATACTGTGTTACCAAATAAAAAATTGCGAAAATATCAATATTGTTTTTTCTATAATATACTCACCAATTTACATAAAAAACTGACAAAATAGATGCATTTCGAGGATATATATCCCTCAACGCAGTAAAATTTGCTAATGTGTGGCTTTTGACCTCGGTGTCCCAAACATTTAGTACTGACGTTTTAGACAAAGTGTCAAAATATTCCGCCCGGCGCTCATTAAAATTGAAAAAAATATTTATGCAAACGGCTGTCGCCCTAATATATTAAAGTGGGTCGGAAACCAAAAGGGTCCCGTAAAAATGAACTTTGACAATTTTTATGAGGATTTTTATTAAATTTGACATTAAGAAGACATCAGGTATTAGTAGCAAAGCTTTAAAGTTTGAACAATATATATTGAAGTTTATATACTTTTTCGCAAAATTTTGCTTTTGCAAAAAAGTGATAATCGCCATATCTTCTTAAATATAAGCAAAAAAAAAACGTTGTTTGGATTGTGGTTATATCTGGTTATTGTATAACTTTTGTCCAAAACTTTCATTTTTGTGAGTTAGATGCACCCTAAACCTTTTTTGGATCATATCACCTAAAGAAGGCAAATATAATAATTTTTGTAGATGAGCTAATTGTTTATATTCGAGTATATGGTATGAATTTCATTGCAAAACAGCGTTTACCCGTTTAGAGGGTTAACATTTTCTCGCTTCCAAACGGTGCAGTGCACTAGAAAAATTACTTTACAAGAACTTTCGTAGACTGTTTTTATTTCTATCGAAATAACTTAATTTTTTATTATAAAATTCCGCCTGGAGGTGAGCTTGCCGGTTAGAGGGTTAAAATGTTTTACCTCATCTTTAAATGCATTTACTTTTCATCGTTTAAATTCATCTGGTTTATTGTTTTCAACTTATGAATAGATTATTTTAAGCATGAACTAAACTTTTTTTTACTATTATCTAAAGTATTATTTGTTTGTTTTAATTTTCCTTTTGTATGAGTTTTTTATGCATAAAATATTTTTTCTTCAGGTTTTTTTTTAGTTATGAAAGTTTAAAGAACACTGCATTAGCACCTTTGTTAAGAGTACATTTTAATGTGTTGTATTCTTAATAATTTTTTTTTAACTAAAGAAACAACTTTTAAGAAAAATTATTTAAAAACTTAATAAAATAAAAATTTTGCTATAGTACACGGTAAGAAAAAAAAATGTTTGCCTTAGTAAGCAGAACCATATATGAGGAAGTCTTTAAGAATAGTTGTAACCAGGTCTAGGACGCCTACATTGATAGTAAGTAATCTATTCATAAAAATATGAAAAAAAAAAAATTCCAAATAACAAAAAGTAACTAAAAAAGATATACTAAATTTTGTTCATTTTACAAAAGTTTTTGTTATTTCGACATTAATTTCGTATTTTTATGCCTGCGTTATTTGTGTAGATGTCGAGATTTTCGTTATTTTATAAAAAATCTTTTTGGTTCACACATTGTTCTGAGAATCTTTATAACTTAATTGTATAATTTTTTCGAAAAGTCATGAAGCTCTGCACGGTGCGCCTGAGTCGATTTAAATAAAATTTGCGTGTTACTGTAATCTGAAGGCAGATTCTATTTCTAGATGTTCTACAAACTATTTACCAGACATGGGTGGCGTCAATTACATTTCACAATTATTCACTAGTGAAATATTTAAATATCATTAATAATTTCAGACCTACGCTCTCACTTCCTTAGAAAATTTGTAACATTTTTAATACCGAATATGGTATTTAATTTCAGCGAAATTACTCAATTACACCCAACTACATGTAACTAGAAGTACAAATGTAATTGGCCTGTAATTAAATACACCAATATTGATGTTATGTCCCATGTCTGGTATTGAGAAAATTTTAAATTTTACAAGCAAGCTTTTAAGCCAACAAGTGTGAGCGTAGGTGTGAAATTATTAGTTACATGACAAATTTCACAAGAGAATGATTGTAAAATGTAATTGACGCCGCACACTGGGGATTTCGCGGAAAAAAGTCAAATTGTCAACATAGTCTTCATGCAATATGCAGTGATATGTTGCAATTTTAGACTAAATGGTACAATCAAATCAAACAGATTTACTCCGATCTGACTGCCAGTTTTTTTTTTATATCCGTCTCAAACTCAGAACTTGTGTGTTTTACCGGACCAACTTAATTTAAACCTAAGAATTTAAATACGAATATTATTTTACTATGTGAGCTAACGTTTTTCTTTTATTTTCTATTTAAAGTAGTATATTTCAGTATACTAAAATTGAAAAAAAAAAATCTGCAGAGACTTAAGTTTTTTTTTTTGTGTATTTTTATGAACATATAACAAAAATCCCATTTTTCTCCAAACATTTGGACCTGCAATTTTATCTTTACTTTTCCTCAGTTTGAAATCACACCTAATACATTGTCTTATATCTGTTTTAACATTATTAATCAATTTCAAGTGCCACCAGGTGCCACCTCTCAATTTGTTGCATTACACAGTACAACATTTTTCAGCTGATTGATTCGGGACTCAATTCTGATAAGGCTCTTTTGTTTAACATAACTCGAGAACCACTAGTCGGATTTTGCTGAAAAAAATTTAGAAAAATCAAGAATTACAATTACTTTCATCTGTTTATATAACATTTTGCTACATAAGCAACAATTTCGCAGTTATAAATAAATGTATGAAGAAAAAAAATATTTTTTGCCCAAAAAATTTTAATTTTTTATTTTTAATTCATAAAAAATCCAAAACAGTACAAAAAAGTTTCAAGTCCTATTACTTTCACGTAAAGTCGCATAACCTATGAAAAAAATGAGACATAAATCATGAAAATCGATGAACGCATTTCGCTTTTATTCACAATTAAGTGATGGTATGCATTTCAAAAATTTGCTCGAGATATGCACAAAATTCTTTGCAACAACATTTATGACTTTTTTTATGATTCTCAGAATTAAAAAAAAAAGCAATAAACTAAAGGTTATTTGATTTTTATGATTGCGGTGGCAAAGTAATAAGCGGTAATAAATGTGCGTAGAAAATTGAAAGGAAATAAGGAAAGTGCACTTTTTTAATTATTTGGGTTTTTTTCGTTGGCTACCTGCCACCAACACTCCACAAAATTCTGATTCATGGAAAATATATAATTGAAAAGTGTATTTTTCCTGTAGGCTTATTATCCGAAGAGGCTCAGGAAAGTCGTAACAAAGACTATAAAAAATATCGCCTTAGACACTCCAGAAAATGCAGTCGAATTGCCACGAACGAAGATATTATGCACCGAATGATGGTAACATCAGATCCCATGATCTCACACTTGACTCCTTCATTTAGCCAGAAAAAGCATAGTGATATAATCGACGAAGTTAAGGCTCTTTTAGAATAATAAATTAAAAAGTAGATTTAAAATAAATAATAAATTAAAAATTAAAAAAATCATTTAAATTTTTTGTTAGTTAGGGCTTTTTACATTGTAGGTAACGATATACATTTGTCTAGCTTTCTTTATTTTGATTTGATTTTTGATTTAAAATAAATAATGAATTAAAGAAATCATTTAAATTTTTTTTGTTAGTTAGGGCTTTTTACATTGTAGGTAACGATATATATTTCTCTAACTTTCTTTATTTTGATTACTTTTGTGTATTACTATATAAATAAAACTAAATTTGTGATGAAATCATTATATTTTTGAAAAATATATTTTTTTCCTCACCTCCATACAAAAATCCCCAGTGTGCGCCGCCCATGTCTGCTATTTACCAACGCAAACGAAAAAAATTTAGGTGATGCGTTTTGTTGCTTTGTCAATTAAAATTATCAAAATTTGTCCTGTCTTTAGTTAAGGGGCCGATTTTGACTAAATATTTAGGAACGATTCAGATACGTGGGGGTGATAATTTCTGTTTGTCAGACACACGCCCTTTGGACGCGGCGAGTTTAATTCTTTAAGTATAAAATCTTTTCGTATAGCATATACATTTTTATTTTCCAGGGATGGGAGCGTGTTTTTCATTTTAAATTTAAAAAACAATTTTTGACTGTCTGACAAAAAAAAAAAAGCAATCTCAACTCTGCTCACGTGTCTGAATCATTCATATTTTTTTTTGTGAAAGAGGTTCCCCTAAACTTAAGAAAGGGAATATTTTGAAAATTTTTATTGACCGCAAAAAAACGCCACCTAGATTTTTGTTTCCAAAAAGGTAGTATTTTTAATCTTGGTCTCGTGTCTTGTCTAGCTATTATACCATATAATTGACAGAATACAGAGCTTTAGTTTTGTTTTTAGATCATTTTTAGTTTTAAAGTAAACTAACACGCTCCCGTGCGTGGAAAATTAAAATGTGTATATATAATATATAATATGGAAGAAGATTTTATAAGCTTTCCAATGACATATAATTTGAAGCTTGTCTGACAAAATAATTATAGACTCTGCTCATATATCTGAATTGTTTTGAATTTTGTTATCAATATCGGTGAGGTGTCCCTAAATTCAGGCGAGGTTTCAAATGATATTTTTCAATACAAAAATGTAAAAAATATTAAAAAATTAATTAAAAATACTATAAGTTCCCCCCCTCACCTCAAAGAAACAGAATCCGTTTTCAGATTGGAGTAACACCCACAATTTATTTAAATTGGCTCAGTTATTGTTTAATAAAAACTAGTTATTGTTTAATAAAATTTAATAAAACCTTTATATCAATCGAATAATTTTTCAGTGTACGATATTTAAATAAACTTTTGAAATATTAAAAAAAAAGTATATAAATGTATTAAAAATTGAAAAAGGAAAAAGGAAACATAATATATGCATTGAAACAATATAGAAAGTAAAGTTAGATATTAAGAAATTTGGATGTGCTGAAAAACAGACTGAACTTATAAAATTAAACTTTTTCTTTGGTGTCAAGAGCAATTCTTTATCGCATCAATCTCACTTTTAAAAGTTAAAAAGGTAGGGTCAAAAATGGCCACAGGAAAAACAAATAAACCTATACCCCTTTAAATTTTTTTTTGGTAAATCGGTAGATATATTTTTAAAATACCTTCAATTTGATTCGCATTTTTGTACAGTTTATTTTTTAATAAATGTGAAAAAAAACTGAAGCCATTTTAGGTTTAACCTTCTTAACAAATAAAAGTAAGATTGGCACTTGCGCTAGTTCGTTAGTTTAGTATCCTTTATCACATATCCGAATTTAATCAAAATCTGAAAGAAGTCATTCTGTAAATTTTAGTGTGCATATTTTGGACAAAAATTTAAAATTTAACCCTAAATGAATCCAATAGCATAAAATAATTATTTGCGTCATGTATAAATTTAATTTTATCAACTCAAACATCAAAGATTTTTTAAATAAAATTGAACATAACTAATTATTAGAGTTGGTCACGAAAATTTGATTATGGGATATCGTCACTTGTTTACGGTTTTCTCATCAATAAAAAAAGTTGCGTTATTGTATTTGTTAATTTCCAACTTCTTCCAAATGCGCTCGGTGGCCAAAAACGCTGATTTAGGGTCCAAAGCAAAAACGGCTGTATTTATATGAACTTTTAACTCGACAATCGATTCCACGCCAAAAATTATAAAAAAAATCGTTTTATACACTTTTTATGCCCGTAATTTCAAGCAATAAATACCTACCGGTGCTTAGATATCTACCCGTATACACGAACAAAATCGGGTAGGTATCTAAGCACCGGTAGATAAATATTGCTTGAAATTGTAGGCATTAGGGCATTAAAGTGCACCGTTTAGGCAATAAAGTGGTCGCAAAACACCCTTTTATTAAAAACTTTCATAAATATTTTTTGTAATCACACAGAATAAAAATATATTCCCGAATGAGAAAAATGGTACAAAAAACTTAAAAAGTTGAAAGTTTTGTAAAAATTAATAAAAATATTTTTTTGGAACTCTCTACCATAAAATATTAAATTTATAAGCAGCGCTCAGCAGTTTAAGAAAAGAAATTTTAATTTGTATTCTTTAAATTGATTTTGTTTTTATAACAAATATGTTAAAATCATATTTTTTGATAATATTTTTTTAATTTTTATTTTTAATTAAAATTAATAATTCTTGTTTGAGTTTGAATTTTAACGTCTTTTTCAGACAATTGCAATTAATACTTATAATTAATATGCAATTTTATTTAATTTTAATTGTGAAAGTCGTAGTAGATAAGAATGGGTGTATTTTCTAAAAATCATAACTACATAGCAAATTTTCAATTTTCTGAAAATTAAAATGACCTTATAAAATAATAATACAATTGAGATGTTTTACTTTATTCTACTTCGTTTTTATAAAATTTGACTTTAAGCAAATATTAGGGATAACTCTTTAAGCATTTTTTGCAAATATCAAAAATGAAATGGCATAGCAGTCTAAGTCCTGTTAGCTTATCAGCACAATTTTTTTTTAGCAAAATAAATTATTAAAACATTAGTAAAATATTAGTAAAACAGAAGTTCAAATCAGTTAAGTGCTGAAGCAGAATAACTAAAATTATTTGTGAAAACTCAAGTTCAACAAAAAAACTCGCTGAGAAATAGTATACTTGATTTACAAGACGTTTTACTAACTTTTCTACTAACTTATTTTTTGAGTGTAGCGTATATTTTTAATTTGGATAAAAACTAAATTTCGGAATTCCCAATTTTGTATTTATTTTGTGTTTTATTATGTGTTTTTAAGGAAAACCTAATGAAATAAAATTATTAGAATTATTCGAGTTACTCGAGTAATTTTAATATTATACTCGATTAATCGAGTAAGTGAAAACCTCGAAATCAGGTTACTCGTTTACTCAAACAAACCCTAACCCGAGTAATTTGAATACCTTAGTACTGTCAACAAAAGTGATAACTTCCAAGTTGTTTTTGTATAATCAAACAATTTAAAGAGATATAAATTGCATTAAAACAAAGAGCCACAATAACAGCTCTTAAATTGAAAATCTCTTAAAAATGATAACATGTATCTTATAGATAAAAGGCTAACACAGTGGGAGGTTTGTCAAACAGTTAAATAATTAACATCGTCATCAGCAAAACCATTGTCTGCAACAGCTGGGCTATCTATTGAGCAAGTAAGTGAGTAAGTTTTCGTTTTGAAGCTGTCTGAATTGTATCGTATGTTAAACGATAACTTCCGGTTTTAATAATAACATGCGCGTGCTTTAAAATTTCCATAATACTCACCACACATGCGCCTTAACGCAACTAAACTCACATTTAAATGCCGGCTTATGTGCAGCTTTCAAATAGAGTAGTGTATATGAACGAATTATACATAATATACATATTATATTTGAGCTGTTGCTGCAAAACTACTTGGGACACTAAAGACAATTGCTGCTGCTTTTGCTGCTGGGAAAATTTTGTTGTTGAAAGTACATAATATCATTATACTGTCTGTTTTTGTTGGCATTTGATGTCTGCATAAATCTCCAAAAAAAAAAAAAAAAATAAGAAGCAAAATACGAATAAAAATACAAAAGCCAAAAAATTCCCTCATGTAATGAAACGAAATCATACAGAATCTTAATAATAGAACAACACATCATCATTGTAATTCTGTTAAACGGCGGCAAACCTTACTCAATATAAAATTCAGAATACCATTCGCCTAACGATTGTCAAGTTAAAATAAACGCTTAAAAAAAATCAAACGAACACAGACGTAAAATTAAATTAAAAGTTAAAAATAATAAAATTAACAACGTCTGGTACAGTTTCAAATAAGATTTAATAAAAATTAATTATTTAACATATTGACAAATTGTTGGAAAAATGTTTTAACATATTATCAAGGACCGGAAGTTAAATTTTAAACAAAAAAAAAAAAAAACACAGAAATAATAAAAATTTATATGTGTTAAAATTCAACTAAATCGTCTCATAAAAAAAAAAACAACTGAACGTGTTTAATTTAAAAAGTGTTGCATTATACATAAATGATTTTGAATAATTTACGATACAAAACAGTAACTCAGCCAGTCCATTAAATAAATCCGTCATTTTTTTTAAAACACACGAATATTAAAAATTTAAATTTTGTTTAAAAAACAAACATAAAAGTAAATGTTTAAAACAGTATTTTGTTCGAAACAAATAGCTCAATTTAAAAAAAAAAAAAATTGTTAAAAAGTTAAATAAAAAATTTAATGTTTAAATATTAAATTTACAAAAACAAATAAAATTGATAAACAAAATAAAAAAAAAAAAAAAAAGTGAAATTTTATGAAGTTTAATTTATAACTAATACATAAAGTAAAACAAAAATCATAGTAACTTTATGATTAAATAATAATTGTTGAAAAAATATAATTACCATAATTAAAACATAATAAATGTTAAATGTTTGTAAGCAATCTAATATTAAAATACAGTAAAACTTAGCAAAATTATTAAATAAAAATAGTTTGTTGTGTCAAAGATTTAGCTTTAGCAAAATTTTAAACTAAAAACTAATATTTAAGCTGCTTTTGCGTACAAAATAAGTATTTAAATTAAAAAAGTTCAGCAATTAAAAATAAAGAACTTTAAAAAAAAATAAATAAAAATAAAGTGATTTCACATAAATGTTTAAACAAATTTATATAATTATAATTTACTAAAAATTATAAAAAATATATATTCCAATCATATATATTAAATATTAGTGACATATATAAGTGAAACTTAAGACATAAAGAATAAATTGAAAAGGTGTCGCAATCTGGAAACAACGCAAATTTAAAGTAAAATGCATTATAGGATTTTAAAAATAATATTGTGATCAAAACTCTAAAACTAAATGATAACAAGTTTGATATAATTTTTATTAAAAATAATTTAATTGTGCAATGAACATGAAAATTATTCAAGTTCGAGGCCATACTCTATATTTCTTTATTGGATATTGTCCTAACAAATAATCTATAGAGTTCTTGTTTTCAAATTTATTAATTGACCACCTACAGAAATGTGTTGATAGATCTATTTCGGGAATTTTCTAGGCTCCCATCATCAGAACACGTTTTGAAAGTAGTGGCAATTCCACGCAAAACATCAAGCATCCATATAAACTAGTTTTCTCACTAAATGAGAACTAATATATTAGCTCGAAGTTAAAGATTATCATCATTGATCAAAAAAATAAATTGAAAACTTGTTTGTTGTGTGCAAGGTCTACCTTCGGTAGATAATCAATATATTTTTTTTTGCCATTTTTATTTGTACACTTGTTTTGTTTAAAAACAAAATTTACAGGGGGAGTAGTAAACAAGACCGTACTTGTCTATTATACAAGTTTGATATAATTTTTATTAAAAATAAAAATGATGTTTTTTCGACCTTTAATTGTGCAATGAACATGAAAATTATTAAAGTTCGAGGCCATACTCTATATTTTTTTGTTAGGATATTGTCCTAACAAATAATCAAATTCAAATTTATTAATTGACCGCTTTCAGGAATGTGTTGATAGATCTATTTCGGGAATTTTCTAGGTTCCCATTACCAGAACACGTTTTGAAAGAAGTAACAAACAGAACAAAATGCTATAACTTAGTAATGAAAATGAAAATTGCTCAAGATCGAGTCCATACTCTATATTTCTTTATTAGGACATTGTCCTAACAAATAATCTATAGAGTTTTTGTTTTCAAATTTATTAACTGACCACTTTCAGGAATGTGTTGATAGATCTATTTCGGGAATTTGCTGGGTTGGCTCCAGAAAATAACTCCCCAAAACAGAAATGAAATAAATCCCCAAAAATGTATATAGAAGACAACAACAACGACATTTTGGGGAGTCATTTCCACTTTAGGGGATATATTTCCTTCTTTTATTTGGAGATTTATTTCGTAATGAAATAAGTCCCCAAAATTTCACAATGAAATAATTCCAAAGTAATTATTTTTGGGGAGTTATTTCGTTATTGATGTGGAAAAAAAATTTTCTCTGTATATATTGTTGGAGTAGAAAATTAATTTGTGAAATTAATGTTTTGGTTGTGTAATAAAAAAAATTTCGCATCCCTATATTTTTAGATTTTATTTCTGCCAGGCTGTAAGGCGAAATGCCTGTAAGCCCTGGTGGCATGTCATAACGTCATTATGAAATAAATCCCCAAAAAGGGGGGGGGGGGGCGGTTTCATTCACGTTTGGGGATTTATTTAATTTTGTTGGGGTTTTGTTTAATTTTTAAAATTGGGGTATTATTTCATAAGGAAATAAATACCCAGTTTTGGGGAGTTTTTCATTTTTGTTTTGGGGGGTTATTTCCTGGGGGGTTATTTCATAGAGCCAGTTCAAATCTAGGACGAGCCACTGTAAATACTCACAGGATACAGTTTTGTAGTTGCAACCGACATTTTTGCCAACCGAGTTTTTGTAGTTTCACGTACTATTGTCTATCCGTTTAAAAATAACATTTTGATTGAGATATCATTAGATGCTGAAATTGGTTCTGCATAATTGGATCAACTAAAACATAATAATATAAAATTTTATAAAAAACGTATAATTTAATTGAATATACATACATGGTACAACATAAAACTGTATATGCAACATACATAATGATATCAAATTGTATAAGTCTATATACTAAAATATCAATTAATTTTTAAGCGTGTATTACAAAATTTTAATATAATTGTAACAACCCGGCTGAAAATTATCATATATGTTAATATATTGTTATATTAGGTTACATATATGAGCATATATGAATCATATATGAACAAATCTGACATATATGGAATCATATATGGTCTAATACATTAAAAGTAAGGGGTCATATATGGAAATCAATGACACCATATAATATATATCGTTCCATATATGACATATATACTCATATATGAGTTCATATATTATTCCATATATGAATTGAATTTTCTTATTTCAGTGTCAGTTGCCCATATATGGAGATACATATATGAAGACCAATATATGGAGTTCCATACAAGGAATACTAGCTCCAACATATTGCGCATATATGAACATATATGAACATTTTTAGCCGGGAACCGACATTTATATACAATCTTCTAATTTTTGTTGTAACAATTGAATATTTTATGTTTAGGGAGTGTAATATTCTATAAATAGACTACCATGCTTTCCACAAAATCTTTTTCATTTATAAAACATTTGTATGCCACCAGCAGTGCTGGAACCGGTGACCTTCTGTTTGTCATGCAATTACTTTATCTTTAGCCTAAACACAATTAAACTTTGATTTTTTCAAATTTCAACCATAAACATTTTTTAGATTCAAATTTAAATATATTGATATAGATGAGTTTTAAGTAGGGTATAAGGGGAAGCATTCGCCCGTGGGGCACAAACACCACCTCCTAATATCTCCAAATTTATTCGAGATAATGAAAATGCTTAAAGACAATTTCTACAGTTGTTGATCATGTTTTATACCTCCAGGTTTAAGTGATTTACTGTACAGGTAGTAGCGTTTTTTGAGGGGTTCAAAAAATATATAAAAGCTATTCTTTTATAACTTTTTCAATTGGTGTATAAAAAAATATATATTTTAGTATGATCCTCTGTTGACCTCAAAAAAAAAAAAAAACAAAAAAATCCGAAGGGGTTTTTGCAAAAAGTTTTGGAAAATTGTAAAAAGTTATGGTTTTTTTGGGAGTGGTTGCACTTGAGATACATTCACCATACTGCAGCCAAAGCAGTTTCTTTGCAAATATTTCCAATGGGGTTGATTTTCAAATGCTTAGCGTTGGCCAAAGAGAATAAATACAGTGCAACATACCAATAACGGACACTCCTACACCTCTACTTAATAAACAATGTTGGGCCAATGGAATCATCAAATCAATCTTATATTAAAATGTATCTCATTTACGCTGTCTTTTCTAAATCATTATAACGTAATTATGTGAAAATTAGTTATTATAAAACATTTTTTTTTTTGGTTTGGTAAAGACAACGCCTTAAACAACAAAGTGGCGAATGGTACCTGGTCGACCCTACTTACAAATAAAGTTATTGAATAATGTTAAATTTTATTGGTTGCAATGGAACTCCAACTAGTTTATTTTCTGTGTGCAGTACATCTTTCAACGGAGGATTACACTACTTTACCGAAAAACTGCGAAAATCTCATTAAATATTTTTTATTTTAGAAATTTTACTATTTTGACACATCTCTATTTATGATCAAGCTGCTTTGATCAATCAAAATTGCAAAACGAATATCGTCTTATTTTCAATATATCTTTTGAACACTGTTTTTAAATCGGTTCAGTAGTTTATAACCTAATGGTTCAAATTACACGGAAAAAATCTATTTTTTCGACAAAAATTAAAAATGGAAAATTTTGAAAAAAATAAGATATTTTTTTGCAATGAAACATATGAAATATCTTTATGAGAATTCGTCAGGAAAACTAGATTTTGGGATATGATCACTTTTTGTTACAGTTTTTGTATCAATAAAAAAATGACATTTAAATGCAAGTAGAACTCAACATTCGATTCTGAGCCAAAAATTAATAATTTTTTTTTTCAGTTTATAAAGTGCAACGCTTAGGCAATAGAGTGGCCTTTTTTCAAAAACTTTTAAAAATATTTTTTTCGATGTATGACGACCTTGTATTTTTTAGTTTATTTTCAACGGTTGAAAAATTAATTGACAAAATCGATAATAATAAACGTTTATTTCAATACTCAATATAACATAACAACTTTTAGTTTCAAATACAAAATTTTAACTGAATATTTTTAACTATTAACGAAAGTCCAGTTTTTTGTTTATTTTGTTTAATAACTGTATGTTCCATTGAAACAACTTTACCGATTACATTTTGAAATAACTGTTGAACTTTTATGGAAAAGTTCTTGTGAGTGTAAAAAATAAAATTTTTGCACAATTTTTCTCAGCTTAAAATGCTTTCGGATTGCGTGTTGTAAAAAAATTCATTGTACATTATAAAAAAATATTGCCTATGGAAAGTGCACTTTAAAAACGAGAAAAAATTAGTTGCTAATCATTTTCGGTGCAGAATCCAATGGTGAATTAAAATTTCTTATAAATACAGTTCTTTTGGAAAGAGAAAATATACCCTTTATGAGCGTTTTTGGCCTGCTAGCGCATATGGAAGGAGTTGGAATTAATAATATAAAAGAACGCAATTTTTTTTTATGGATGCAACAACATTTTAAAAAGTGATGATATCCTAAAAACAAGATATTTTATATATCTGACATACTATACTTACAAAAAAAAAAAAAGTAATTTTTTAGGAAAATGTAGAGAAAAAACCAAAGTTATAAAAAAATTTTCAAATTAAAGTTTATTTTTTATTTTTATACTATGTATTTTTGTTCGCACATCAAATGTGGAAAACAGTAAGATATTTTGATAAAACTTGGCCTAAGCACAAAATCTATACATAAAGTTGTTGGTTGTAGCTAAATTTTAAACCTTGCTGACCACAGCCCAAAAATAAAATCCCCACAAAAAAATCAAGAGCTAATTGTGTTCATTATTTTGATTTTTTTTTTAATTTTTATTGGATATAAATAAAAATGCAATCTTAATTAACTAACGGAAAAAATAAATTTTTGATATACTGTTTTAAATATCGGAAATTACACGCAAAATCGGCCAAAATCTTACCTTGGGTTTTACAATTTCAATTAAATTTTGCATTCAGAAACTTTATGGACCCACTTAAAAATTGGTGTTTTTCGTTTTTAAAATTTCAAAAAATCCGCCAAATATGCAAAATGTGTGTTAGTCTGTGTATTCGTATTTTCTTTAATATTGATGGGATCATCAACATTTAAATTGCATTGGAATGGTGTGGTACTCCACTTTTATACTGCTTATTGGAATTTTTTTCCAGCGTCAAAAAGAACAGGCATTTTTTATGCAATTTATTTTTAAAATGCATTTTTATAACGTCTGGCCATACTCGATGTAAAAAAGAATGCATATTTGCAAAATATAGAATTTTCACCAAATAGTTGCACACTCACTTTATTTGGTCCGGGGGGACTTAACTATTTTCAATGATTTTTTTAAAAAAAAGCTTATAGTACTTTTATATAGAAAAAATGGCAATTTGTTATTTTTTTTATTTTTCAGATTTAATAAGATGTAAAATTAATGTAATAAGTAGTGTAATATTAATGAGCGCTTTAAATGTCTCTGTTTTAACTAAACATTTAAATTTGTGGATTTTTCTGTATGTGAAAGATAAAATAGTCTACAGAAATATTCTGTTTTACAAATTTTAATTTTTTGCACTTTGTTAATTTTTAACGTTTGCCATCGAATATTAAATTTTTATAGAAAGAAACTTAATATTGAAGTAGATTCGTTTATCTTTCATGTAGAGAAGAAATCCTAAAAATTAAATGTATAGTTTTTAAAAGAGAGATATTTAAACGGCGCTTAACTTTTTTAAAGTTAATCTTTCGAAAATTGAAAAAATATAAACAATTTTCGAGATAGGCGTGGTAGAGAAGATTAAGCATACTTTTCTAAAAATCATAACTACATTGTAAATTTTTTTATTGAATTAGACTGCGCAGTTTCTGGTAACACAACCTTCATCAGTAATCCTTTTTGACAATACTGTAATTATTTGTTATGGTTTTTATTGTTTGATTGCATCTATATGAAATGTTTTATTTATTAAATGCAATCCTGACCGTGGCTTGAACCTGCTTTCTTTGCCACATGCACTTCGCACTACACTTTAGACAGAGGCTCTAACCAATTGATCTAAAGTAAGGTCGATTTTTGCTGTGGCTTAAAACCAGTTTCAATTACACGGGGTCGATTTTACATTTAATTGTAATTGCAGAAGATAGCTAAGACAAACACCACAACAATTCACAATTGTTAGAAAATCATATGTAATCTAATTTCCACTATTTGGCTATTCACGTAGTTAGGGAAGAGTTGCCAGGGAGCAAATTTTTGATATATTTTATTGGGGATTTTTTGAATTTTTATTCATCGTCTTCTTAGACAGTGTGCAATTAATACTATAATTAATATGCACATATTTTTCAATTGTTTGAGATAGGCGTGGTAGAGAAGATTAAGCATACTTTTCTAAAAATCATAACTACATTGTAAATTTTTTTATTGAATTAGACTGCGCAGTTTCTGGTAACACAACCTTCATCAGTAATCCTTTTTGACAATACTGTAATTATTTGTTATGGTTTTATTGTTATTTTCGTTTTTTCTATGGAAACATGATGCAAGCTTTTTTCAATAAATCTTTAATAATAAATAAATCCCAGTACTAAAAAAAATACGGAAGTTTTGTTGTCCATATTTTACAAATATGCATTTTTTTCAAAACGAGAGTGGCCAAATTTTAAAAAAGTGCATTTTAAAAAAATATGAAAAGAAGACGAAAAAAGTTTCATTCAGCAGTTAACAAGGAGGGGAGTGAACCATTCCAGTGCAATTTAAATTGTGATATTCCGATGAATATTAAATAAAATATGAATAATCAAATATACACATTTTTTGCATTCATTTTTCAAAAAAACTGTAGATTTTTCGAAATTTGAAAAACTAAAAACGCAAATCTTTAAGTCGATCCATAAAGTTTCTAAATGGAAATTTAATTGAAATCGGAAGACCGAAATTCGAAGTTCGAAAAATGAACTTTTTTTGCCAGTCTTCGGTGGAACGGCCGATATGTATTTTTAAAGTAACTTAAGGAAAAATAAATTAAAAAAATGGTATACATAACGAAAAACATGTTTGTCTTTATATCATTCTAATTTTTTCTGTGATTAAATTCTAATGCAAGTCAAAAGTTGCACCTCATGTACAAAATTCGTTTTGTCGGGTTAACATTTTTTGTATTGCTTATGATTTATCTCTTTGAAAATTTAACTTAATTATAAACAAAATTTTGAAAAATTAAATATTTAATTTTATTTACTCCTTTAATATACTAAAAGTGGATAGATATGGAATATGGATAAAAAATAAATAGAAAAGAGCTTATTTTGCCAAAAGTTTGCATAATTTCGGAAAATTATCACTTTAATTTGACTAGACTTTATTTTTTACCTTTATTTAAAAAAGTGTTGGCCTCTAGTGGCCTGGGGACAAAAATACGCATAAAACGTTCTTTATATTATGACTACAATATTACAAAGCTTAAAAATTGATAAAAAAAAAATTCACTTGATAAAAAGAATTATACTATGTGATTTGATCCAGGTAGGGTTATTTTTTGTACTTTTGACCAAAAAAAGACCCACTAGAAAATTTTCAGAATAGTTTCTTTCTGATTTTAAATAAATTTTAATATATGATAAAGGGTACTCAACTAACGAACGAGCGCAGTTCCATATCGTACAGTCAAAAAAAAAAAAGTGAGTGAAGTTAGCAACATTTTTGCTGGGCGGTTGTGAAACAGCAATCCACAGTTTGGTGTTTCACAAATATTTTGGAAATAATTCAGCCATTTCTCACTGGTTAATCCGATTGCCATAAAACTGCACACAGCCATAATCACTGTAATTTCAAGCGCAAGTTTGATAGAAGAGTCCACCACATCGATCAGGCGCTGGTCAATTAGATTCCAAAGTAGGACACCTCGGGTATTAAAAAATTTTGAGAGTTTGCCAATTCTATATTTATCAACCGATTTTAACAAATGAAACATTTCTGTAATCTACTTGTAATTGTTATAAATTGAAAGTCAAAATTTATCAGTTTTACAATAATCTGGTGCAGTATTTTGCCAATGGAAACGGCAAATCAAGTCCGATTGTTTTGAAAAGCATTTGTTATAAAATAAAAAAGTTATTCAATTAAAAAAAAAAACTTTAACACAATATCTTGATCCCGCTTAAAACAAAATGCCTCTACAGTTGTAAATTATAGGAAATCGTGATTTTAGTAGTTTTTGATCAAAAAAGGTGGCAATGGTCTTTTACCTCCAAATTAAAAGTTTATTCCGGAACACACATAGTATTTATATTTTTGTAAAACACTATCACCCAGGAAAAAAAATGGTGCTTATTCAGAAGCAGTTCCGGAAGGCGTTTTTTAATTACCGACCGCTTCCACCGCAAATCCAGAAGTCATTATTTATGTTCGTGATGTCCAACTTAGTATGTCTCTTTAAGCAGATGAAAACCGACATATTTTGTTTACTACGTCTGTTTTATAAAATATAATCTGAATTTACAAATTAAGATTTAAATTTTTTATTGAGAATTGAACTGATGGCAAACAACTGGTACAATACTGGTGAAATGTGTCACTCCAGAACTGATTTGTAAGCGTGACTTTGGGCCAGTTTTGTTTCCCATTTTGCTGCCCATAACAATAATTTTGAACCAGCTGCTCAATCTCAAGTTTAGGGGTTACAAATTATATTTTATAATTATATTTCGTACACTCAGAGAAATTCTGCTTTAGAAATATGTAGTTGTTTGGGTTGTAATACAGTTTCTTTATTTTTAATGAAAATGTCAGTCATTTGTAGAGAAAATTAAATTTTGTACTAACCTTGTTGTTCATTTAAAAAAGCAAACCACATCAAATGACTGTTTTATGATTTTACATTCATTTTTAACATTAGTTTTTTGTTATTTAAAAAAATAAAAAAAAATAAATGTTTATTTATTTTTTACTAACATGTGGTTAATTTTTACTACAATTGTTAGTAATTTTTTGAACACTAAAAAACAAATGACAATGTCAGTTGAATTTACTGAAATGTAAGTCGTCTTTTCTTTAAGTGAAATTTCATTTGTTTTTAACTACATTTGCAGAGGTTTTTACCTACATAGTATTCTAAGTGTACTTGCCAATACCAAATATGTACTTATATAACCACTTACTTATGTCGTAATGCTCTTCTACACTGGGTAGCTAAGGCCTTCAGATTAAAAAAAATTGTGTAGATATAGTTATCACAACATCCCGAATATAACGAAAAATAATTTAATTTTGAATTGTCAGGTTTGAGATCTTATTTTAAATGTTACTATTACAAATAGAAAACACTAATTGTTAATAAATGTAAGAGAAGATGAAAAAAAAATGTTGTGGGGATCAGCGCTAGATGGAGTGACAGACTTTTGACCTAGGCGACTAGGTCATCTTCAGCCTCATTCTAATCCACCACCCACAAGAAACTCATGGCTTGATCATGTTTATATATCAACCAACCACAGAAAATCGGTAATGTTAATTGATTACCCGAACAACATGAGTTATTTTCGTATTTTCTTACAAGTTTAGCCAACAGCTTTAAATCCCACAGCTTTTATTTGCCAGGGTTGCCAGTTCAACTGCTAATGCTACCATTACTGGGAACGAATTGAGAATCCGGCATGTATACTAATATTTAAACACAACATATTCTAGTTGGTTGTTTTCTTATTAGATTTTACATTGCATGGTACCTGTATATTTTAATTAATTTCTTTAAAGTTTATGTTAAGATATCTCGAAAACCTGATGTGATGTAAAAGCTCGAGGTTCAATCCATTTGAAAAGTATCCCAGCAAAACCGCACGTTACCAAATAATGGGTAAAGTAATCTATCGTCATATGGCTACACGCATTACGTTACACCTTACTTCACTGATGAATTTTACAGGCGATGAGCCTAAAAATAATGGGTAGACTCATTAAATTGGAAGGGGTAAAGTAACTGTTTACTTATATGCTTACATGGTGGAAAAAGTAATGTGTCTATAAATAGATTTTCGTAAAAAAAAAAAATTTCATAAAAAAAAAAAATTATAACAAATACTTTTTTTAATTAAATAAATAACGTGGTCACGCTAGGACTTGAACCTGGGGTCTATGGTTGTTAACAATTAGTTAGGCTAGAAATCCACCAACTGAGCTATCGATACATATAATATTTGATTGCTTAAAATGTAAATGAATTGTTGTGCTCCGTGTTTTTGTTCGTGATATTAAAAATATGACAAAGTAATGTGTCTATATACACAGATTTTTAGAAAGATATTTTAATAATTACTTAACGTTTATAATTCATGCACTATGTAATTGATGATCGGTAGGGCATTGGTTTATGTTTTGAAGTAATGTAAAAGGTAATGAAGTAGCATTACAAGGTAATCCCTGAATGTTGAATTATTGGTAACTCATCACCTTATGTTTTAAAATAATGTTGAATGTAAGGAGTATACATTACAATGTAATGCATTATGTAACCAACTATTGGTAACTCTTTGTTTTATGTTTAGAAATAATTCTGAAGTTAAGGAGTATTCATTACAAAGTAATGTATTATGTAACCCATTGTAGGTAGCTTATTATTTTTTGTTGGAAAATAATGATACAGGTAACGAGTACACATTGCAAGGTAATGCTATACTTTATCGCCCCTATTACCAAAGTTTTCCTGGCATACTCTAGTCTCAGGGTCTTGACTTTTTTTCTTTAATTTTGTCGACATAGTAATAGAAAAGTGCCAACACATATCTTAACTTACTTAAGTTAATAATATTTCAGTCTTAAATAATAAAACTTGACATAATAAAAATAAAAAGTTTTGATCACAATTGTTTATAGTTCCATATAAATGCATATATTTATTTGTAAAGTGCATATTTATATTGACAAAAAAATTTTGCAGGTACTAAATAAAAAAAAGCAGTGGAAATACTCGTGTGTTAAATAATAAATCAATAAAGTTTTCAAATAAAAAAATAACAAATAACTGCAAAATAAAAAAATAAAAGACACACAAATAAAACACTAACGAAATCTTAAAATTTATATAATTCTTTTGTGAAGTAGTGCCAATAAAAACCATTAAAATTGCGCCAATAAAAAGAAAAATATCCATAGAAATAAACTCGACCCAAATTGAGACAACCAACAGCAGAAACAACAACAGCAAGAAAAGCCGCACTGATCCAACAACAGATATAACCACACCAACAGTACCAGCAACTATAACGACTGATTCCATATCGGCTACTGCTGATGCAGCTAAAATTTCGATAAACTTTAAAATACCAACGGCAACAGTTGTTAAAACATTAACTGAAACATCTGGAAAACTGTCACCTTCAACCTTTAAAACCACCATAACAGAAACATCGTCATCACCATCAACGCCAACACCAACAACATTAACATTGTCCACATCGTCATCAACCACAATTGTAACAACTGTTTCAAATATTGATACAACAAATATAGAACAGCCTGAAGAGACCTTTAACAATATTCAGTTTTTGGAATTGTCTAAAGAAACCACAAAAACAAACTTAACAACAAGCTCAGCAACAACAACAACATATACCAGCAACACCAACAACATCGACATTGATAGCGATTCAGACAGCAGCGATAATCTTAAAAATAATTCCCAACCTTTAGGCTTTGTTTCTTCACTAACACCAAAGACTTGCCGATCAATATCTGCTGGTGCTGCTGTCGTTGGTTCAAACACCATTAACACAACATTGGCCACCTCCTCGTCCTTGTCGTCGTTGTCATCGTTGCCGGTGACCTCTTCAACTGTAACCACGCAGCAACAACAGCAACCTTTATTTTATACTTGCACAGCAGCTTCATCATCTTTACTGGCCCAACCACCACCAACAAAAATTTTTAAAACGGATCATTTGTGTGTGAACGCCTACGGTTTGCCCCCGGTTGCTGCTGCCACCGCTGCTGCTGCTACTGTTGGGCATCCTTGCGTTTATTGTGTTTTTCCTGTTGTGGTGAGTTTTACATTTTTGTGAAAATTTGAAATTTTTGTTTCCATTAAACAACGTATGGATATATACACACACATACTTGGGAGTTTTTCACTACCACAGACAATTTATAATACATCATTATGTTAGGGACACCAATAAATATAATATAATAACCTGCATAAACATCACTTTGCCAGGATGTTTGGAAATTCTTACAGGATGGGAAAAAAAGAGAAAAGCCTCTCCCACGGCGGCCTGCCCAAACTTCTTTGGTTAAAAAGCTGAAATTGAGAATGTATATATTTTATTGACTGAGACCTAACTCGCTGAGTACCGTGCTCTTTGAAAATTTTCCCAGAAACGTGGAAAAATAGGGGTGGTTAAAAGGTGGATTAAGTTCCGCATTGACTACCTGGCCAAGACTCTAAAGCGAGGAATGCGCCCCGATAGGCTAGTTGTTAGCGTGCTAGCTTATCAGTGCGGAGGTCGTGGGTTCGATTCCCGCCAGGGGCATTGGTCTGTTTTCGCTACTACGAGCCGAAAGCCATAGTAGCTAGTGCTCGATTAGGGTAATAGGATATACTTTGTAATTATTGATCATTAATAGATAAATACAAAACTACTTTTAAAAACTTCAAGAAAGCGAGGATTTTGAAATTTGTTAATGATGTTCTTAAGTGTGTTAAGGTGTTATCAGGGATATGAAATATTTACCCTGATTAAGCTTACAATGAAGGTGCAAATTAAAACACTGAAGTTAGGAATTTGAAATTTGGTATGTAGGTTCCTCCTCCAGAGCAGACATCCGCTAAGACGTAATTTTTTAAAATTTCCGTTTGCTGGGGATGGAGAAAATTCTCCTCCTTGACCTGCTGCCTTGAAATTAAGAAAAATATTACCTGTTGCATTAATGTGGTAATTTGTGAAATCTTCCATAAGAGCGTCTTCTAAATGGATTTAAAATAGTAAAATTATTCCCACTTAATAACCAGCCTAAACCGCTGGTGTTAGAAACTCTAAATTTAGAGTAAAGGCATCCGGAATTGGACTGGGATTTTGAAAATTTTTGCGAGAATGGGCAGAAAGTGTAAACTCTTTTATTAACTTTATTAAAAGCAGACATGACATGACATGACATAATATAATATTTATATTTTTTTTTTGAATAAAATAGTAGTTATATCGGAAAATAACGTTTTTCTAAAGAAAATATTGTTTCTCCAATCTAATTTTTTTATATGTCTAGAGGACATATTGGTTAATCTCTAAAAATTTAAGAAAAAGTTAGGTGCATTTTGAGACATTTGCGAAACAAGTTCTTTTTAGGGTTTTTATAGTTTTTCAAAAGCGCATAAAATTAAAGCTAATTATAATAGAAAATAAGTTTTGAAATGTGATATTAAATTTCAAATAGGACTACGCGTTCAATAATTACGATCATTTTAACAGTATGTATATTTATAGATAAAAAAACTAATACAAACTTTAAGCAGCGATAAAACGCGAACGACAACGAATTTAAAAAAACTAAAACTACTGTTTTGTCACACTAATTAGGAGAGTATATATTCCAAGTTTCATGCAAATCGAAAAAAACTACCTGTGACAAAGTATCGCGGTTTTAAGCTACACTAAAAAAAAGTCTGTTAAACATTTTTGCTGGGTTAAGATGTTTGTACCATTAACTACACTAAAAAAAAGTCAGTATAGTCAGCAACATTCTTGTTGGGAGGATATTTGCAGAAAATTTACTAATATCAGCAAAACATTTACTGTATTTACAATTTTTTTTCAAATTTTAGCAAATTTTCTGCAAGTATCCTCCCAGCAAAAATGTTGCTGACTATTCTGATTTTTTTTTTTATTGAAGTTAATGATAATAACATCTAAACCCATTCTCATATATTTGTGAAATCAAATCTCTAAATCAAACGGTTATAAAAATGCTTTTTTACAATTGGGAATGCAATGGGAATGAATACGTGAATTAATTAGTCCACCCGAATTAGTAATAGTCCCATGTATGCATACATATTATTATTATTTAAGTAGTTTTACAGTTTGTGTGGATTTTTGGGATTTATAAACTCTTTTGGATATTTTTTGTTGTTGTAAGATTTTGTAACTTTATAACAATCAAATAGTTTCCTTAATTTTTATCATAAAGAAATAGTTTTTGAAACATTTTATGAAGGAAATACAGTCTGTACTTAGCAAGCAAGTTGTCAAGTTAAAAATAGCTAAATGGGGTTCTAATTATTGAAATAACAGGCTCCTAAAACTGCTTCGCTTTCAACGTGGTCTATATAGGCTCACTCTTGCTCACGCTATGTAAAAACTAGATGGCACCATAGATAGAAAAAAATTTGTAAACATTTTTTGTTAAAACTACTAAAGATTATTAAAAATGGCGTTGCTGAAAACTGCTAAAACTAGCATAATTGTTTACTAAATATTGATAAGAAAAGAATATCAAAAATAAATCTGTTGAATCTACTAATTTTTAATTATATTTGAGCTAAGTTTTAGTTTATTGAAAGTAAAAAGTTGATCTGCTAAAATCAGCAAAAAAATTTTCTAAATAAAAAAATTACAAATTTTAAATGTTTTTTTTAGATTACACACCTATCTTAGTTTGACTACCGATATGTGATTTATGTACTCTTTGATGCTTTAATTTCAATTCCGGCATTCAAATTTTTTTATTACCTCACAATTGTGAAAAAACCGCGGTTAAAATTTCGAAAAATGGCTATTTTAGCTATTTTTGATTATTTTTGCTATTTAATAATGAATCAAAATACAAATAAATATTTAGAAAACACTTTACTTTTGAAGCTATAGCAATGAAATGTTCTAAAACTAATTGTTAAATTAGAGTAAAGATACATTTATCAAATGCCTTCTACAAAAACATATAAATACATATTTTATATGAAATTTGGGAAACAAAATATAATTTCGTGCAATTTTAAAGATAGCTTTCATATGAAATGCAATTTAAACAAAGTTGTTGTAATAATATTAACGTTTGTCGCCGACATTAAAAAAACGAAGATTGAAAGTTTATATTGTGACCGTAAAATTAATTTAAGCTGGGTGCATGGCTATTCAGTTAGAAATTACCAACCGTACCAAAAAAAAAAATATTACTGACAAACCACTGCTATTTTTGTATTTTTATAAAACCCACCGTGCTTAAAATTACCAAAAAAACAACTACTATTGTACTATGGAAACAATATTTTGTTTGCAAAGTATATGTTTTACCAGTACCACCCGGACAATTCTTTGCCAATATTGTTTTACCAATATTATAACCAAGTAGAAGCATTTTTTATAATTCATTCATATGAATATGCAGCTTTTTAAATGTGGTTTTTAATATACACATTTCTCACAATTTATTTAATTGAAGCTATTTTAAAAGCACCAACGTTTTTGAATTCCCAACGTCGTTATGCTAACGGTGGCAAGTTTGCTCAAACAAACGGTTGCCACACTCATAACAATCGATGTATAAAAATACGAAATTAATGTCAAAACAACGAAAACTTTCGTGAAATGTACAAAATTTCATTTATTTTACGAAAGTTTTTGTTATTTTGAATTTATTTCGTATTGTTATACATGGAATATTATGAGTGCACTGTTATCAATCGGGTATAATATGAGTGCACTGTTATACACGGCTAAAATTGTCCCCGAAATATGCGGTGTATCGAACCAACTGTCCTCATCTTATACGATAGATGTATTAAAAGGCGCGAAAATTTTGCGGACTGTCCCCAAGGTAAGCAAATATCCCTAAACTATCCGTATCATAATATCTTGAGGAGTTGCTCAACATATATTGACCTATTATTTAAAATTAAAAAAAAGTTAGAAATCCACAGGCTAAATTTTGGGCACACTGGCAAAGTCAATTTTTCGTTTATAAATTGACCTTTTTATGACCAATGCTGGGTGTTCGAGGCCATACTCTATATTTCTTTATTAGGATATTGTCCTAACAAATAATCTATCGAGTTTTTGTTTTCAAATTTATTAATTGACCACTTTCAGGAATGTGTTGATAGGAATGTGTTGTTTGAAAGAAGTGACAAGCCCATAAAAACATCAAACATTCATATGACCTAGTTATCCCACTAAATGAGAACTAATATATGAGCTCGAAGTTATTAAAGGTCGAAAAAACATAATTTTTATTTTTAATAAAAGAATATTAAACATAATATTAATAATTATTAACAAAGTTCTGAGAAAAACGTAAATTAATTAAGGTAAATTTTCGTAGAAAATTGACTATTTTTAAGTTTATTTAAAATAATGATTTTAATCATTTTTCACCGCTGAACTATTCAAGATAATTTAATAATCTTTTCTGAAGTATGTTTCTGAATGCGTTAGTAATCTTACAAATTTTTTTTTTTTTTTTAATTTTCAACATCAAATATCTTTTTAATTATAAGAGATATATTACCAACACAGGCATGTTTTTTTTAGCAAGCACTTCAAGATTTTCTGGTCAAATTTTGTGTCATAGTAATCCCCATGTGTAAACACAGGGTGTCTCTAATGACAATATTATAAAAGCCTAGGTCCTCCCCTATAACTCCTCCAGTTTGTATGTGGATTGAGCCAGTAGTATGGAAGTTCTATACTTATTGGCACTTTTTCGTGTGCATGGTACTAAAAAAAAGCTTAATCTGATTGGATGTTGTGCGTGCAACACTTCAAAAATGGTTAAAAACGCAATTTTTCGTTTGTTATCACGGTTTTCTCAAAATTGTGATGTGATGGAAAAATTTGGAAAACAGATTGGGAATCAGCGAGACAAAATCTATTAAAAATATATATCGCGGTTCAATATATATCGACCTTCTCTGATTTTGTCACTGTGTGCCATTTTTAATGCGTAAAAATCAGCTGTTCTGCAAAAATCAACAATTTTTTTTAGCAAAAATTTCTGTTGATTTTAGCAAAATATACTGTTATTTCATTCTACTAAGTTTTAGGTAAATGTAGCAAAATTTTGTTAATATTAGAGTTTTTTATTATTATTATTATTCATTTATTTACCTTATAATTAAAAATTATAAAATAAATTGATTAAGAGCAATAGCAACATGGGCCTTCAGCTCTATAAACTTAAAAACAAAATATTTATGTTATTTTATAGAGTTTAGATAGGTTTTAAATTACATTATAACTGAGAAATATTTTCCAGGGAAGGGTGGGACAGTAGGTATAGAGGGCCTTGGTTTTGGAAAATGCTTATCCGTGAGTTACTGATTTCTGGACAATCACAAAGGAAATGGGAAGGCTTTGTGGGATATGGGATATTACAATCGCAAAAGTGTGTACTATTGGGATTAAATATTGATTCGTGTGTTACTTTGGTGTGACCCAGACGGAGTCGTTCGTATTTGATACAATCTAGTCTCTTTACGTCCATTGAAATACTCGTCATAAAGTCGTGAATTACCCTCCGGCTATTATTGATACTTCTATACCAGGATGAGGTAGAATTAAATAAATTATTCCTGTCATCCACATTGTACTTTTCGACCACCATTGCACCTAGGTCTTTACGACTAAGATTCTGTGTGAAGCATAAAGGATGTCTGATAGCATTCCTGGCGGCAAAATCCGCATATTCATTTCCTTTTATCCCGTTATGACCAGGTACCCAGACCAATTTTATATCTGGAAATTTTAAAGAAAGTGCGTTCCTAATCTTAGCAGTGTAATAGTCATCGTTTTTTAGTCTACAAATATTTATTAAAAGTTTTTTTTTTTGCTAATTTTAGGAAATTTTTATTTTTAATGATCTGAAATTGAACTCGAATATAACTAAAATTTTGTAAAGTTAAGAGTTTTTTTCTTTTATTAATATGTATCAAAAAAATCTGATAATTTCTGCAGTATTTTCTGCAACTGCATTTTATTTTATATCTGACACATTGTTACTTTTCTGACGCAGTACTTTCAAACGGCTACATTTTTTTACTGGTTAAAGATATTTAAGTAGTTTAAGAATCCTAAAATAATTCCATATCTTTACTATAATCGTGAATAAAACAATTGTGGAACATTTTTATCAGAGCTGTGAATGAATCATTCATTTTTGATTTCAATTCATTCCGAATTTGAATTGAATTTTGAATAATTCTTTTCACATAAAAAAAGAATTTAATGAAATTTGAATTAATTCAAATGAATTTGGTAAAAATAAATTGGAATTAATTTCCAATTCAAATGAATTCGGCAAAATGAATTGCAATTCATTTTCAATTCAAATGAGTTTGGCGAAATGAATTGCAATTCATTTCCAATTCATTTGACTTGAATTGATTTTGAATTAATTCAAATTAATTAGAAAAATGAATTGCAATTAATTTTCAATTCATTTGTATTGAATTGATTTTGAATTAATTCAAATGAATTAGAAACAATATTGCACAGTGTTATTAATCATATTTATAAAATTTTCTTATATGTGATGAAGAGTTTCATAAAATTCATTTGAATTAATTCAAAATCAATTTAATACAAATGAATTGAAAATGAATTGCAATTCATTTTTCTAATTCATTTGAATTAATTCAAAATCAATTCAAGTCAAATGAATTGGAAATGTTATACAATTCATTTCGCCAAACTCATTTGAATTGAAAATGAATTGCAATTCATTTTACCGAATTCATTTGATTTAAAATGAATTGCAATTCATTCCAGCCAAATGCATATGAATCGATTCAAATTTCATTCAATTCGTTTTTTGGCGAAAAGAATTAATTCATAATTTTACTAATTCAGTGCATGAATGATTCGCGAATTAATTCAAAAATGAATGATTCAGTCACAGCTCTGATTTTTATCAAGAGTTGCTAAACAATTATTTAAAAAATCCATTTTTGAAGTTTTTTGATGGAGTGAAAATTACCAAAAATCGATTGCTGATGTATGTCTATATCGAGGAAGAAACCTATGCGTCGATAGTCATAACCGCCTAAAATTCGTAAGCGCCAAAACAAAATTTTATTTGGAAATGTTTTTAATAATGGAGTGCTACACACAGAAAAAAATTTAGCTATTTGCCAACTGAAATTCGGTTACTATGACTCAAATTCGGTTATTGCGAATTTCAGACAGTTGGCACAACTTTATATTAGTTTTAACAATAAATTTCTTTTAATTCTACAGAATTTTAGTTGCAACACCCAACATTTTCAGAAATCGAATTTTAATATCGTTGTACTAACTGAATTTATAAGTTGTTACCATTAATATACACTTTTCAATTCGGTTGGTACTTTATTTCTCTGTGTGTAGCGCAATGGTCTAAACTAGAGTTTAAATAAGAAATTTTTTACAATGACTAACTAGGTTTTTGCTCCACAGGAAAAAAGTTAGTTATACGATCTTGCAGTTTTGTATACGAAATTTAAGTTAATATTAAGTATACGCCAAAGTAAATTGATAAATAATAAAAATGTACACTTTTAATACAACGCCGAGAGACAATTAAAACTGGGCATTATTTACACTTAATTATTGGCTATGTTTTTGCTATTTTTGTGCAATTTGAAAATATTACAAAATACAAAATAGTTTTTTCTCTCAGTGTACTGTAAAGTCAAACAAAATACTCATTAATACATCAAATCAATAGGAAAAACTAAACTAACAAAACAATAAACGTGATGAAGAAGAAGTAGAAGTCTCTAATACTCAGTCATTTTTTAGTTTTAGTTTTCATTTTTCATTTTGCCTTCAATATTAATTAAAGGAACCAATGTTCTATATTTAAACACTCTATTGTTTTCACATTGTTTTTTATCCTTTCTATATTTTTGTTGTTGTTTTTTAAGAAACAAAATCTCATTGTGATTTTTTTGTTTTATACATTTTTGTTGAGTTGTTCATGTATTTGAAAGGATATTGCAGAACAGCACATTTCCGATCTATAGAGAAAAACAAAACAACAACAACAAAAAATTGCACAATACAATACAATACAACACAACATAAATAAACAGGCCAAGAGTAGAGTTGTATTTGTAGAAGGAGGTAGCGCATATTTCAACTTATTTGTATGCTACAACACTAATACAGACACCTACAAACATACATGGATAGAAACAAGTGAATGTTGTTCTATATTTTACAGCAATTTTTTTTTTTTAAATATTACATACGATGGTTTATATTGCACTAATGCTATCACATATGAGACTTTTCAAGCCAAATGCCCTACTAAAAGATAAAGTATGCCTCATTAATAGCAACCGAATATGACACAAATAAAGCATGGAACGTCTTTTAAATTGTCCAACAAGTGGGCAAATTATGAGTGGCTAGAAATTGTAAAATTTAGTACTTTTTTTTTTGTTTTGATATATTATTTATTTTATTCTAAAAGAATTGAAGATTTGTTTTTTTTTAGAAGAAGTTTTGAACTCGTACTGTCATAGAGAACTTAATTTATCTAAAAAATTGCCAAATAGTTTTTTTATTTCAATTAAAATTCAAATATTTGTACGTATACACTCAGGAAGCTTCTGGTTTAAAAGTATGTAGTTGTTTGGGTTGTAATACAGTTTCTTTATTTTTAATGTAAATGTCAGTCATTTGTAGATGAAATTTCAGTTTTGACTACAACTGTAGTTCATTTAAAAAACAAACCACATCAAATTACTGTTTTATGATTTTACATTATTTTTTTTTGCATTCGTTTTTTGTTATTTAAAAAAGTAAAAAATAAATTTTTGTCTACTTTTTACTAACATGTGGTTAATTTTTACTACAATTGTTAGTCATTTTTTGAATATTAAAAAGCAAATGACAATGTTGATCGAATTTACTGAAATGTAAGTCGTCCTTTCTTTAAGTGAAATTTCATTTGTTTTTAACTACATTGCAGTGGTCTTTTCCTACATAGTATTCTAAGTATACTTATTTTTAATATTATTGTTAATAATACGTATACGAACAGTTTTCGATACACAATAAAAAACGAAGCCGATTAACACTCTGAAACGCTTTGAAAAATAAAGTGCAAACCGATTACAAAATTGTGTTTTGGTGGCTACAACCAATAAATTCGGTTAGTTAATCCATATTCACATGTGATTTGTAAACATTTTGGGTTTGGTATCTCAAATGCAGTTACTTTAACCAAATTTTCTTCAACAAATCAATACTCAGTTGTACTAACCAATTTCAGTCATAGTAACCGAATTTTGGTTGGCAAATAACAACATTTTTCGTACAGTGTTATTTTAACGTCATATAGACAGTCGCAATTAATTTTTAATTAATATGCATATGACAAATTTAAAATCTAAAAATTATAAACACTATTATAAATTTAAAACGAGCTTTCAACCTCCGTATATTTACAAAAATAAAGCAAATCAAACATATTAGCTAGGTTGATACTAGTATTTCGATCTGGCTAAAGATCTCAAAAGAGCCCAAAGTTTTAGAAAAGCTAGAGCCTCCATAAAACGCAGAGCTTTAACAAAAAACCTATTAATTATCAATTTTTCTCCATTCTTGTCTTCTTAGTAATCAAGCACGTTAGGGTCTTTTCCTAATAAGCAGCATGACGTTACTAAACTTTGAAGAACAAAAATGTTCTATATATATAAAAAAAAAATTAGTTTTTACTCTATTAATTTGGAAATCCGATTTGACTAGTTTCTGCCTTTTTATGGATAGGCGTCATCAGTGATTTTCCATTTAAATTGTAGTATTATTTGTGTCTTACAATTGTCAGATTGTCTTTGTATGACAAATGTTTCAACAGCCTGTCGGCTATAAGAATCATACCTGCTCTTCTTCTTAGATTACAAACGTAACAATACCAATTCATGACCGTTTAGCGATCACACCCAAGTATGGCCTCAAATGTAATGCGCTAAATTGAAATTTTCTTTCCTCCCAATGGACCAGAAAATAAGTAAAGTATAACAGTACTTTAGAATAAGCTTTTTTTAAAAAAAATACTAAAGCCTTTTTCAACCGTGTTTGAGAAAGTAGTATTCTTTACAACGTGCTGACAACATGTCGCTGCAGCAAAGTCCCGTTAAATTCTGTATGTACGTCGTTGATTACTTTGCATTGTTTTGTTTTGTTTTCTTTTTTTATTCCAGTCATATTTTTTTTCTTTGCCTATGCACACTAAAATTTTTTAAGTTTTTGCTTTTAAAATGTAAAAAACTTGAATTTTTAATGAATTGATTTTTTTAAAATTATTTTTTAAGTGTTTTTCAATTCCAAAAACTTAAATAAAAATTTCTTTATAAAAAAAATTAAATAAAATGTGAATTTCTTATATTCAAACATAAGGCCCGATTCTTACACATTTTTGTAATTGTCCTAAATTTGTCTGACTATCTTACCTTGAAAAAAAAAATTCTAGGTAAGAGTCACAAAAATGTAAGTCACAAAAATTTCTGAAAATCGGGGCGATAATAAAAAAATTTACAAAAGTAGGCATAAGCTAATTCTACAATTGGTAGCATAAGCTTGTTCTAAATTTGTAAGCATAAGCTAATTCTAGAATTGTTGACATAAGCTTATTCTAAAATTAGCGGCATAAGCTTATTTAAATATTATTTCAGTAATATTATCACGAGGGTTCCGTTTTGATTTTTCTACAATAAAATTAAAGCGTTTTTCAATACTTTCTAAAGTCTTTTTAAAGCTTAACGCTTATGCTTGCAAGCTTAATATAATATTTTTCTAAAGGGTTTTGGTCCATTGGGCTATTAGCTTTTCTGTTATTGTATATTATACTCAGAAGTGACCAACACTAACAAGCACAAATATTCTATTTTTAGATTTTTGTTTATTTTTCTAATCTGCTCCGTCTCTATTTCACAACTTTACCAGGTTGACGTATTGTTTATACGTTCAGTGTTAACAACTTTGGGTTTTAAGTTGACACAACGCCACAGGGCAAATATTTTAATGTATTTTAGTACAGTGTTATTTTATTTTAATTTTTCTTTGTGTGAACTTAGTGAGACGAAAGGAAAACATATAAACATTATTTATTAGAAATAAATAATAAATAAAATTTTTACATATTTTAGATACATTGGGCTATCTGTTACATTTAACAGATATAAAATTTTTGTTATTTCTTTTCAAGCTGTCCATAGAATATTTATTCATAAAGTGAAGATTATAGTATTTTCTAAATTCCGCTGAATTATAATAAATAATTTTCACATTATAAAAGTTCTAAGCTAGTAAAAAATTTAAATTTAAATTTCAGTTCGACATTGTTACGATATACCATTTTTAGCTGGACAGTTGGATTGGAAAACCTCATATATAAATAGATATATTGTAATTCAAATACAATAGTCATAAGTACATCTACTTATTTTTAAATAAATTTATTATTTAAATCGTATATTGCATAGATAAGGGCGTTTCATCATTTAAATGTTTTCACAATTTATGCCACCCTTAAAGCGGAATATGAATTCTTATGGCCTAAACGATTTTTTATAATTTTTTCATATTTTTTGAAGCGAAGTACGGTAGTTGGAGTGGTTTGGACTATAAATTGTCCAGAAAAGAAAATTTAAGGAAAGTAATATATTGAAAAGATTATGAGATTAAAAGCAGGAGAGTTGCGCCCCCATAGGCTAGCTGGTAACGTGCTGGGTTATTAGTGCGGGGGTAGTGGGTTCGATTCTCACTAGAGGCAGTGGGCTGTTTTCGCTACAACGCGCCGAAAGCCATGGTAGCTAGTGCTCGGTTAGGGTAATAGTAAAGGGTCCGCCAAATAACTTTTTTTTTTTGAACTCCTGAACCAATTGGACTTTGTATGGCCAAGGTCTTTATGCAAAATTCGTCTCAATGATGCCTCCGAAATGTTCAATTGTTGAGAACGACGGTGAATTGATGTTGATGGCGCTTCACGCACGCTTTCTGCCACAGCAGCAATATTCTCGGCTGTACGTACTGTTTTTGGCTTTTCACGCTTTGGTTTATCGATGAGGATGCGAGTTTCTTTCACTTTTTCACAAGATAACGAACATACGGACCATATTCGTTCAGCGGATGGATAAAACTAATTATCTGTCAAATAAGACATGAGCTAAGTGTTACCATTCACGAAATAAGCAGTAGTTGAAAAAAAAAACGTTAGATGGCGGACCCTTTATATAACTTGCAATTAAGTATATGATTATTAATTAATAATAAAAAAAAGCAGGGGAGAAAAAAAGATAACAGGCCTTGCCTAGAGTTTTTCATGAATATGCCTTAGGAATCTGAGAAAATCAGGCAGGGGCGATTCCCACGTGACCACCAACAACTCGCTGGCTGGTCATAGAGAAAGCTGGGCAGTAACAGACATAGTGTTCTGTTGTGTCTAAACATAGTGGCGTTGTGCCATGTTGTCAAGCCAATAAGTCTGCAAAAGTCAACTTTAATCTTATGCTTTGATTTCCCAAAACCGGATATCAACTGGGTTGGTCAAAGTAATGAGTCTATAAATAGATGTTCATAATAAACATTTATAAAAAAAAAGTATTACAAATATTTTTTATTAATTAAATAATTAACGTGATAGCGCTGAGATTCGAACATGGGGTCTCTGGTTGGTAAAAGAAAACTCTCCCAACTGAGCTATAGTCACGTATAATAATGGGTTGCCTAAAATTTAAATGCATTGTTGTGCTTCTAGTTTTCGTTTGTGATGTTAAAAATATATACCTCATGCTTACAAAATTACAAAGTAATATGTCTTAATAAAGATTTAAAAAAAAATATTTTAAAAATTACGTTACGTTTTTATTACATGCTTTATGTAATTGATGATCGGTAAGTCATTATTTTATGTTTTGAAATAATGTAAAAGGTAATGGTGTATTATTACAAGGTCATTCATGAGTGTCCAAATATTAGTAACTCATTTCTCTATATTTCGAAATAATGCTGAATGTAAGTAGTATGTATTACAAAGTATTAAGTTATGTAATATATTTTCGGTAACTCATTACCTTTTGTTGGAAAATAATGATACAGGTAACGAGTATACATTACAATATAATACCCAGCAAAACTTTGGTAATGGGTGCGATAAAGTAATGCATTACCTTGTGATGTATACTCCTATCGTGCATCATTATTTTCCAACAAAAGTAATGAGTTACCGCTAATAGGTTACATAATGCATTACTTTGTAAAATAAATACTTAAATAAGATATAAAATTAACGATATAAAAAACGAGAGACAAAAGGATAATGTAAAAGAAAATAAATTTTTCTTTTAAAAAATTCTCGAATTCTGTGGGCACTTTCCTATAAAAAGCCATCTGATTCTGAGTACTTTTAGCTAGAGAAAAATACTCAGGTTAGGAATGCATTTTCTATTGAAAACTCTTCAGATTCTGATGATCTTTCTAGCAAACCTGTTAATTTCAAATTTCTGTCCTATACAAAACTCGCAGATTTTAAAAAGTTTTTCCTTTAGAACAGGTCCAGGAAATTTGAGTGTTTTTCTATAAACAAAAAGTATTTAGATACTAAGAAACTTATGTAGTTTTATAATTACTAAGCACTTTGATAATGTACCCACCGTTTATTTCTGAGTGTAAAGTTTTAATAATCACAAATAAAATTATTTTGCATCAACCCAATCAATAATGGTAATCCAGAATGGTTTGCAACAGAATTATTCACTGTGTGTGTGTAAATATTAAACATTTAATACAAAGCTCGCGGTTTCCGATTTATTGTTACAGCTTTTTAGGTTTTAGGTGACGATACATATAAACAACCATTGTTATAAGAATAGAATGGAAAACAAAACGGCAAACGTTGAAAAATGATGAACCATCAAACAAAATTCATCATGACAGCCTTGTAAAAATAACTAAAACTACTAGTACACACACACACACACATATCCACACATACCCTCAGAGTATGATATGGTTGTGTATATGTAAAAATGATTATTACAATACAGCAGCAGTAAAATCATCATAAACCATCTTGTTAAATGAAACTATTTTTTTTTGGGAACGATTTTTTTTTCGTTTTCCTTTTTGTTATATTTAGCCAGTATTTTTGTTTTAACTATGAAACTAACTATCTATCTACAAAAATATATTATTTTAGTATTTTTTTTCTCGTTATTTCGTACAAAGGTTTTTGCATAGTTTAATAGTTAGTTAGTTACAAACAAGTTACTAACAATGTCTGTATCGAGATTTGTAATTCATGTAACAGTGCTTATAGACTGTATGGACCAAAAATCGTAAGACTATTTTTTTAAAGTCTATATAATTTATATTATACCATACTTCAATCATATAAGTAAGGCGTATAAATAATTAGGGCAAAGTGAATGATTCATCAAATATAAAAATCGGTATTGTGAATAATACCTGATATAGTTAAAAACACATAGAAAATTTTCTTCACTTAACTCCGATTTCAATGAAATTCACCATAACTGTCATACTCGAAAAGAAATCGATGAAGCATAGACTCAGGGAACTTCTGCTTTAAAAATATGTAGTTGTTTGGGTTGCAATAAAGTTTCTTTATTTTCAATGTTAATTTCAGTCATTTGTAGAACAAATTTAATTTTTTACTAACCTTGTGGTTCATTTAAAAAAAACAAACCACATCAAATGACTGTTTTATGATTTTACATTCATTTTTTGCAGTTGTGTTTTGTTATTTAAAAAAAATAATAAAAGTAAATGTTTGTTTATTTTTTACTAACAAATGTGCTTAATTTTTACTACAATTGTTAGTAATTTTTTCAACATTAAAAACAAGTGACAAATGTTAGTTAAATTTAATGAAATGTTAGTCGTCCTTTCTTCAAGTGAAATTGTATTTGTTTTTGACTACAATTGCTGTCGTCTTTACCTACAGATGTGTAAATTTATGATTCCGGACATTATCGGTTTCCGAAATTTTACGTGATAAAAATTAGAATTGCAAAACATTTTAAAATTTGACTAAAGTATACAAAATGAACTACAACTTTTAAACTATACAAGAAGATTGTTGTTTGAGGTAAAATATTTTCCAATATTTTTTTTTATGACATGAATAACACAAGGCAACAATTTTGAAAAAATTTTAGGGGCTTTGAAAACCACTATACAATTTTGATGTATTGTGGTCCCAGTAGTACAAATATGGTTCAATTTTGAAATTCTATGGAGAGGTTTTTTTTTAAAAAATTTTTAATTAAAATTATAAATTTTTTTAGACGTGTCTCCACATAATTAATGATAACTAAAAAAAAATTAGTCCGATATTATTCAAATAAATTTAGAAAAACTGAAATTTACATAGCCTTTAATCCGTTAATATATTGCGTTTCAATCGGCTCAGTAGTTTTGGAGTTATAATAAAAAATTGAGGGAAAAAATATTTTTTTTACGTGAAAATAGCAAATTTTTTTGGTTAAAAAAAATCATAAAAAATCGAAAACGGTAAAAATCGTTCAGATTTATTGCTTTATCGCAAAGCCACATGTAATAGGAACAAAATGAGATATCGATCATAAAAATCGATTGATTTTTTTCGAATTTATTCACAATTAAGTGAATTCGCTCATTTTCACCAAATTTTAGTTTTTTGTCTGATATACATAAAATTGAGTAGTTAATGTTCTTCTTTCGATTGATTGAATTTTGAAAACATTTTCCCCATGCTATGTACAAATTTTCACATCAAAAATGCATTACATAGTAACATTCGTGTATTTTTTGGCAAAACCCTACCTAGAATATACTGATTCTATTCTTCGGAAAGACATTTGTGTTGGATGAGCTTAAATGTAAATAAATAAATAAATTAAATAGTAGAAAATTTATATTTTATTATTCACATTTATTATAATAAATAAAACAAGAAAATAAATAAATAAATATGTATTATAAACTACAAACTCTGAAATTTTCTTTTAGTCGATTTTCTACTATTGTTGAATAACGAAGTGTTACTCTGAATACTCCAGCAAAAATCAGCCATCATGTGTGCATCCCAGCGACCCTGGTATCGTTCCTCCATTGTCCGGATATCTTGGTGGAATCGTTCGCCCTGTTCTTCACTCAAGTCTCCTAGATTTTCAGGAAAACGATCTAAGTGACTGTGCAGGTAGTGTAATTTGATGCTCATGTTGCATCCAAGATTCTGGAAGTGAGTTAACATCTCTTCAACGTGCGCAACGTAATCATCACCCTTGTTATTTCCTAAGAAATTTTGAATAACCCATACAAACGAATCCCATGCATTCTTCTCAATTTCTGTCATTGAACTGCCAAATTCAGTATCGTTCACCAATTTGCGAATTTGTGGGCCATCAAATATGCTTTTTGTACTTAAACAAAAATAACACTCGGATGCGTGGTTCGCTGTTTCTCTCCATAGCATAGGCTTCAAAATTTCCAAGTGTCGTCTGTAAAATGAAAAAAAAAATTGAAATCAGGAATATGAAGAATTCAAATTTTAATTAAGAAATATTGTAATTATAAAATATTCCAAATCTATTAATTTATACTTACTTTACGTTAGAAGACTTCATAGATAAATTCAATCGACATGGAATGCATATAGTACTCGGTGTCCAATGCTGGTTCAAATTGTGCGGATAGATATTATAGCAATCTTGATATGACTTTTGCAATGAAGTTAAGAACCACTTCCGTTTTTTCCCGGTGATATATTGGCCGCACACATAACAAATAAATCTGGATCGTTTTTACATGAAAATGTTCTGGCTTTCTGGCTCATTTTTATTAATATTTGAAAATTGTTTTTAACTTCTAAGCTGTATGACTCTAATTTTTGTGTAGGTATTAAATGATGTTTGCGTTATCGCAAACACTTCTTGAATGAAATAAAAAGGGTCAAGGAGATCTTATAAATACTGATACTATAATTTGGGATAACCCTTTGTGTGGATACAGTTTGTGTGTGCTGCAAATTTTTTATTATTCCCAAGAATCCTAAAAAACATTAAGGACTTTTATGAAAAAAAAAAAAATTATCCGTTACAGGTAGCTAACGGAAAATAAGAGCACTTCAGCGTACACGCACATTTATGAGCGTTTTATTACTATCCTACCGCAATAGTAAAAATTAAACAATCTTTTGTTTATTACTTATTTTTTTTTTAATTATTAGAATCATAAAAATGTCATAGAGGTTTTTCCCAAAGGGGTTTTGCCAAAATGCGTGTCGTAAAATGCACCTGAGTTTTTATGTTCTGCATTTTCATTATGTAGGTACAATTTTCTACAGTGCTTGTAAATATGCGATACCTTCAATTAATTGTAAATAAAAATGTAAAGCATGCATCGATTTTTATGATCCATATCTAGTTTAATTCGCATGATATGTAGCTTTACTACAAAAAATAAAAATTAATATTTTTTGCAGTTTTCGATTTTTTCCAGATTTTTGTTTTTCAAATTTTTTTTTTTTTTTTTAGCATTTTTTTTTTTTTTGCTAACAATTTGTTTCATAACTTTGAAACTATTGATCGCATTAAAAAAATTTGTACAGTTCTTTAAAGATATTGTAAACCTTAATTTTTGTAAATTTAATTTGACAAAATCGGACTAGTTGTTTTTGAGTTATGACAACATAAGTGGAGAAATGGCTCAAAATATTGTCAATTTTAAAAAAAAATTTTTTAAAAAAAAATTATCCATAGAATTGAAAAATTTTACCATTTTTGTACTTAGGCAGCCATGATGCATCAAATCTATATAGTGGTTAGTCAAGCCTTTTTTTTGCTGTTGACCTGTGTAATCTTTTGTTTAGCTAAAACCATTCATTTGAAATTGACGACGCAAAAATTACGGCTGTTTTAAGTTTCAAGCAAATTAAAAATATGAAAATTGCAGTTTTAGCTTGGAGATAATTAAAGCTTTAATTTATAGATCGCATTGTATTTATTACATTTCAAAATATATATTACACCACAAATATAGAACTTAAAAAGGAAACCGCGATTCTTTTGGAAAACACGCATTTTTTTGCCTGTTGAATGATAAAAAAAAATAAAATACTTTTAAGTTTGCAAAATTAAAAATTTTATATAAGAATGTTTTTCGACGATATAAAAACTTTGTTTGCTACATAAAATTCTTTGAAATTAGTTGATACCTTATTTATTTTAGTGTTAAGCTCTTTAAAATCTTTTTTTAGAAATTGATCAATGCAAAATGTGCTAGGAGAATATTGCCGCTGTAGCCACTAGAAGTAAAAGAAAAATAAACTTTTTTGCACTTTATCAATTTAGTCCGTCGTGTAGATTCACTCTAGATACCTACTTATGTTCTCAAGCCATGTTTTTTTTATAAAAAAGAAAAATGCAAAAATATAATTAAATTTCGCAAAATTTTTAAAAGGTTCATAAAATTTTTGCGTTTAAAATATTCAAAGTGCCTTTTTGTCTCGGAGATGCCGTTAACAAAGAAACTCAGTTCTCACAATACGCTAACCAATTTCAAATTTAATTGTTAAAGTCAGATGCAAAAAAGTTATATTTTTAAAAAATTTGACACCAATTCCTTAGCTTTAAGGCCCGACTACTGAATGTCCAGTTAAACTTTAACTGATAAATTGCAAATTTTTACGGAACAGCAAATATGACAGTTAAAGTCCCAGTTAGTAGCTCACTGGACATTGTGATAACAAGGCTAAGTGTTATTTCATTATCGATTTTGGGGAATATTTCAGTTCTTTTGGGTATTAATTATTTTTTTTTTTTTGTCTGGAGACTTATTTAATATTTTTGAGTCTAATTTGATTACGGATTATTTCACTTTTTCATTTGGTTGTTATTTCTTTCGGTGTTATTTCGTAGTACCTCTGAACCTGTTGCTATTATAGCTTCTTTTACCATTGGTTACATGGACCGTTCTTAGAACAGGTTCCTTGGATTCAAAATATAAGATTTCACTGCCATAGAACCAGTTCTATAACTGTTTCAAGAACAGGTTCTTGTTTGGAGACAATGAACCTATTGCAAAAACTTCAAACTGCATATAAAGAGTATCGGTTGTAAAACAGAAATTGGAACCTGTTATAATAAAATATAGAATTTTCTGCCACCTGTTATTTAGATTTTACTATTTTACTGGGTATACTTTAATCATTTCAGTAAGGTATATAAACAATTCAGACAACGTGAGAAATTTGCCAAAACCAAAATTTGTCTTGTGAATAATGCCTGACAAATTAAATAAAAATGCAGAAAAAAATTTCCTCCACTTAACTTTTCGTAAATTATCTATTTAGTGAAAAAATCAATCACCAGTTAGATTTACACTCTCTTATTTCTATAAAAGTCACCAGAACTGTCAACAAGAAATCTGCAAGAAATCAACGAATCATAAATTTCAGATTTCGGACCATTTTTTTCTTCCGAAATATTCCTTCATGAAAATTAAAATTCGATTTAAAATTTTTACTAAAGTATCGATAATAAATCTGCAATAACGTTTAAGCTATACTAGATACAAAATTCGTGTTGGCATTACTTTTTAGGTTAAAATGTTGTTGTTGTTTTCCTGCCCCTAAAAGGTCCTTTTTTTGGGGTTAATGCGCACCTCACAAAAGGCGCATTTTTTTATTCTTACAAAACTTATAAGCAAATTATAGTGCAAGCGGAACTGGTTCTGATAAATCGAATTGTTTTGCACAAAAACTGCAAAATTCTCCGTTGTTTATTCTTTCACTTTTCTGATTTTTTCTGACTTTTTTTTTTTTTTTTGTTCTGAAAGTATTTTGATATTTTAAAAAGAGAAAAGGAACTTAATCATCATTATCGTAATCATTAGTACTCGTACCATGAACAGATGTATTCATTGATCTGATGTTAAATCACAGCATTTTTTATGCTTTTAAACTATTTTATTTCATTCTTTAATCTTTCTTTTTTAAAGAATTTAAAGGTATTGTTTCAATAATGGTGCTAATTTTAATTAAATAGTTTATAGATTTGTAAAAGTATAGAACAATTTCATAATGAGGACGTAATATCGACTAAGGAAGAATTAAACTTAAAAGTGAATTAAAAGAAAAAAAAACGCAGTTAGAAAAAAAAAAGTTTTACAAACGCTATCACTTTTTTACTGCTTAATATAAAAGTATTTTAAGTTAATAATTTTATATAGACGGCTTTTTATACTGGTATAGACCTTTAAGTTGGCAATACTTTTTTAACTGGCGGCCATGTTGTCAGTTGTCAACTAATTTATGTTTAGTTTGGTTTGGCATTTCTACATGCATAGGATGACGAATGAGCAACGCTTCCAAATTGTGAAAATTTATTTTAAAAATCATGGTTCTGTTCGAAATACTTATCGCGCACTACGTCCATTTTACGGTCAACATAAGAGCACTTAATTCGATTAACTATGGAACGTTTTCGCACCACATTTTTTCCAAATGATAATATGTATCCACAGAGACGTCGTACAGTGCGTACAGAAGAAGTCATTGCTGCTGTAGAGCGTAGCGTAGAGGAAGACCCCAATCAGTCTATCCGCCAGCGTTCACAGGAATAGGATATGTGTCCATCCACTTTATGGAAGATTTTCATAAAGATCCAGGTTTGCGTGCTTACAAAATCCAACTCGTGCAACAATTAAAGCCACACGATCACCAAGCAAGGCGTAGATTCAGTGAATGGGCCCAAAACAAAATTGCAATGGATCCCGATATTCATATGCGAATTTTGGTTAGTGATGAAGCTCACTATTGGTTAAATGGATGCGTCAATAAACAAAACTGCCGAATTTGAAGTGAGTGTATGTTGAGACACCGTTACATCCAGAAAAAGTGTATGTTGAGACACCGTTACATCCAGAAAAACTGACTGTTTGGTGTGCTTCATGGACTGGTGGAATCATTGGTCCGTACTTCTTTAAAATTATACTGGTCAGAACGTTACAGTCAATGACTTCTTCGTTCATCAATTGCACAACGAGGATGTGCAGGAGCTGTGGTTTCAACAAGACGGCGTAACATGTCACACAGCTCGTACCACAATTGATTTATTGAAGGAAACGTTTGATAACCGAATACTTTAACGTTTCAGACCCGTGAATTGGCCTCCAGGAACGTGCGATTTAATGCCGCTGGACTATTTTCTGTCTGGATATATAAAGTTGTCAGTCTACTCCCGAAACGATTGACCACTTGGAGGACAATATTCTGCGCGTTATTGGCAATATACGGCCGCAAATGTTGGAAAAAGTCTTCTGAAATTGGACCTCCAGATTAGACTACGTGCGGGCCAGCCGTGGCGGTCGTATGCCAGAAGTCATATTTAAATTATAATGCCAGAAGATTATCTTTCGAATAAAGTAAATTTCATGTCAATTTAAAAAATTCATCTTTGTTTTATTTAATTTCAAGGTTCTATACCTCTATAAAAAACACCTTTTATATTTATGCAAAGAAGTCAAGGTATATATCAAGTAAACCTAAATATCAAAGTTATGGGCCATCCTGTTTAACAAAATATGGAATTTTTTTCGGCTCCAATAAAAATCTTAAAGAGAAAAATCTCAAACTAGTTTGCCAATTTTTTAAAAAAAATTTGAGTTTAAAAACTCCCGAAATAATTGAAAAAATACGAATTTCCATTGGCCTGCCAGAAGTGTTTTGTTCCTGCCATAGAATTTAAAAATTATTTAACAGAACATTCCCTGATTTCGATGGCAAAATGTATAAAACTTTTGTTTTTTAAAAAAATATGATGGAATGTTTTTCTAAAATGTTTCTAAAATTTTAATGATTTGCTAAAAAGATATTTGGTTGGAATGGGGTTTTTTCAAATGAAATATTTTGAGAACCAAAGAGTTCATTAAAAAGAATCGGAAGACAGTAGGCACAAAAACAAAATGAATTTCTGAAATAAAATATCTCCAAACTGTGTTTTTTTGTAAGAACGAAATATTATAGACTTAACTGTTTTATTGAGATATTGGCTGGTTACTAAGGGTCTATATTTAAGACAAATATAAGCAAACTCGCTTAAAGCTCGATATTTTGTTACCGGTAGTTTCAAATACCGGCATATATTTAGAAGAAAACTAAATTATTTCTCTAAGGCATTTCCCTTTTTTAATAAATATGCCTAACCTCTTTTATTGGAGCTTTCTATTTCTATTTCAAGTTTAAGATTTCTATTTCATTTAAGCTGAAGCATTTTTTCTTCTAAACCCATTTTATATAAAGTTGATATCATAAAACATACCTCAATAAACTCGTATTTTAATTCTATGACTGTTAGTTCAAAAGATTTGGTAAACAGGTTAAGGGTGATTCTTTCCCATTTTTGTTTCTCCCGGAAAAATATGTGTTTACATTCCAAATTTAGCGTAACTAGCTCCAGAGGTTTAGGATGGGTGATTGAGGGGTAGATGTTTATTATATTTTATTCAATTTAGACCACTTTCTTTCCGAAGGTTTTAATAAGCATTTTTTTAAAGCACTTCCACTGAACACATATCTTAATAAGGTTTACAGTCAAAGAGGAGGATCTTTTCTTTTGGATCCTCAAGGAAGTCTCCAAAAAACCGGTCTCAGTGGAGAAGCAACCTGTATCAAATTTTCCAAGTTCCAAACTTTAGCGGATTGCGCAGGTTATTAAGAGTGAGGCTTAACCCATTTATAACCCTCCACGAAAGAATTTCCGAAAATACTGTCTAAGCGGTCGTCTTCGCTGGAGGAGGATGCTAGATAAGAAAATTCAAGTTACATACGAAATTTCAAGTTACATACGAAATTTAAAGTTACATACGAAATTTCAAGTTTCATCGGTTTGCGTAGTCCGCCAACGGAAAGGATTTCCCCTCATTATTCCCTTAGAAATTTCTAAATGTTCAAGCATGACATTTAGCAGTTTGTCTAGGACAGCAAAAGTGTCTTTTTCCAATTTAAACCCCATTTTACCACAGGAATCCAAAAAGTTACGTAGATTGGGGGGGGGGGGGGGCTTTTCATTTTTCGTATCTTTTATTAGTAAAAAATTCCCTTCTGAGCGGATGCCTGCGCAATAGACAACCACCGTACTAAATTTCAAGTTCTTAGCTAAAATCGTATATAAAAAAAAAAAAAATTATCCGAGATTTTTAGACCTACAAATTAAATTTTCTTACGTTATCGTTTAATGTTTTCGGCCAGGCCGCCAATTTTTTTCTCCATTTTAACCCGTTTCTTACCACATTCCTCTCCAGAATCCAAAAACTATCCAATAAGGGAATTAGGCCATATTCCAAAGAACATATATTTTAAATGTTTAAACTCTAGCCAAAAAAGTTTAGGCAGGCCGCCAATAGGAAGACTTTTCGAAAACACATAGCCAATTTTAAATAAAAATTAAAAAATAAATAGAATTTGAATATTTTTATTTAAAAATATTGGAAAATTTTAGTTATTGACAAAGTTATAAATAAAATTAGAAAAACCACCATAAAACCCGATTTGAAGCCAAAAACTTATTTGCGCTACCCCTAAACCTCTTCCGAAAAATCTGAAAAAAATCTCAAACATACTTTACCCCATAATTATTCAAATTAAGCTTGATCGCCCATGAAAATCGAAAAACAACAAATTTTTGGGACACCCTAGTGCATACTATGAGATATTTTACAAAACAAACTGTTTAATTAAATTTTTTAAAGCAGTTGATATAGTTTAATATAATTCCTCATATTGTATATACAATTTTGATATTTACATTAAACTTGCTTACACATACATATTTACATTCCTAAATGTTAAGATGCAATTTTATTTTAATAAAATTGGTATTTATGTTGCAAGCACAAGAAGCATAGTTTTAACATAAAATTATTCTTCAACTTGAGGTTTTTCAACGAAAAAATAAAAAAACCAAAAAAAAAAACAAAAACTTTGCAGGCAATCATGCACTTAAAATATCAAAGAGAAATATTAATATTTTTTAAAAGATGAAAAAATAAAGAGTCATAACTTTTTATAAAAAGGATAAAAGCAGAATGTTCAATATAAAAACTTCTTCAGTGAGTAAATATTTCAACCAAAACGCTATAAAAAAACCAGTCAGTAAATAGGAGGGTTTTAAATAGGGTTGGAATTCAATACTTTCTCATACACAGAAAAAAAAATTCCCTACTTTTTTTAATTAAATCGATTAAATCGATACTTTTAAAAGATGTGAATTGACCTGCATTAGGCCGTTATAAAACACAAAAAATTGAAAATTAATTGAATCAATTAAATATTTGCTCAAATTCGAAACTTGCTTTACAGTTTTTTATACTATCGCTCAAAACATATTGTTGTCGTTGTTTTATTGTTTTTTGTTATTATTTAATAATCATATAATTTAAAATTATATACTATTACCCTAACCGAGCACTAGCTATAATGGCTTTCGGCGCGTTGTAGCGAAAACAGACCAGTGACTCTGTTGAGAATAGAACCCACGACCCCCGCACTGATAAGCCAGCACGCTACCAACAAGCCTACCGGGGCGCAACGTTGTTTTTTATAAATGTTTATGTATTAGTAATAAATATTTTAAATACATTTTAATTAGATATCATTAATTCTCATTAGGTTTATTACTTTATTTAAATGTGAATATTAATTTATTCTAAAACATTATCATAAAATTGATAATGTAAATTTTGAAGTTAAATTTTGTTCAATAAAAATGTAAATATTTTTAAAATTTATTTAAAAAAAAAAAATACTCTGGTTTTAACAAAAGTGCTAATTTTGGAAAAAAAAAAATCCAAAATTTTTTTTTCCCATACTCCCTTCATTTAAATGGAAAGAAAAAAAAACTAATTTCTGTGTGAATTTGTTCACATATGTATAAATAAATTTGCTAACTAAATGAGAATAACATGCCGTTTTAAAGTCAATGTTATAAAATTCAAGCTATAAAACAGCATTTGGTATGGCAACAACACTTTATCCAATTGTTTTTGTGCTTTTTTGTGAAGGTATACAATATTGATCAGTTTTTAATCAAATCAGTTATTATTTAATTGGAAAATAATTCAATTAAGTAGATAAAAAATTGTTATTGATTAAGCAATTTTCGTTGTTGGCGGAATATCAGCAACTAAAGTTATTGAATCTGTGGTTTTCGTGATTGAAATGGGTTTTTTATATGGTAGTTGGCCACCACAGTTTATTAAAGACATGTGACTTCTTGTTTAACCGGTTTTATTTCTCTATTTATCTGATTTATTTTGAAATATCTTGAACTACCATTAAAATAATGATAAAATACCGAAACACCGATTTATTGCGGTAATTTGTCGAAACAGTGGAGTACGGTTATAACGAACTCGTAGGGACCTAACAATTAAGTTCGTTATAAGTGTGGTAAACATTTTCCAAAAATTAATAAAATTATACACTTAGAATACTATGCAGGTAAAGAACTCTGCAAATGTAGTTGATAGCAAATGAAATTTCATTTAAAGAAAAGACGACTTAAATTACAGTAAATTCAACTAACATTGTCATTTGTTTTTAAATGTTCAAAAAATTACTAACAATTGTAGTAAAAATGAACCATATGGTAGTAAAAAATAAACAAACATTTTTTTTTTTTATTTTTTAAATAACAAAAAACAACTGTAAAAAATAAATGTAAAATCATACATTCATTTGATGTGGGTTGTTTTTTAAAATGAACGACAAGGTTAGTAATAAATTTAATTTCACATTAAAAATAAACAAACTGTATTACAACCCAAACAACTACATATTTTTAAAGCAGAGGTTCCCTGAGTGTAGTTTTTTTTTAATTCCCATATCTTTTAAATTTTTTTTTGTAATTTTGAAACAATTCTTTCGTTAAATTTCATTTCATACAAATTTTAATTCTTTTCAGTAAAATTTCAATAAAAAAGCTGAAGTTTTTTTAAAATTTTCAGCGCATTTTTCATTTAAAAATTTGGATTTTTTTAATGTGTTCGTTGTAAGCGTTAAAAGTTGTATGAATATTCGTAAAAGGACCCAACAAATTAATTCGTTATATAAAAGTTCGCAATTAACGATGTTCGCTACCGTATTATTTTGTATGAAATATATTAGTTGGGACCAGAAAAATCGTTTGTAATAAAAAAAGTTCGTTATAACCGGTGTTCCACTTTAAACCTAAATTTAATGCGTAAAATTTTTAAATATATACATGACACTATTAAAATAGAAGCTTTAAAATTTTCCTACCGGTATTGATGTGGGCATCAATATATATTTTTCAATCATTTATTTTTATTTCTTCTAAGTTTAAACGAGCTTAAGATCATTTATTTATTAATTATTTATTTCCAATATTTCGTCTCCACATTGGGTGACTTCTTCAGGAAACAAATATTACAATTTGAAAAACTTGTTTGAATAATGAAAAACTTATATACATATAATACATATAATAAAAAAAAAAAAGTTTGTTATATGTATATAAGTTTTTAATTATTAAAACAAGTTTTTCAAATTGTAATATTTGTTTCCTGAAGATATGGAGATGAAATATTGGAGACGAAATATAGGAAATAAATAATTAATAAATAAATGATCTTTAGCTCGTTTAAACTAAGAAGAATTAAATAAAAGAAGAGCAAAGCGCCCCGGTAGGCTAGTTGGTAGCGTGCTGGCTTATTAGTGCGGGGGTCGTCGGTTCGATTCCCACCAGAGGCACTGGTCTGTTTTCGCTAAAACGCGCCGATGGCCATAGTAGCTAGTGCTCGGTTAGGGTAATAGTATATAATTTGTAATTATATGATTATTAATTAATAAAATAAAATAAAAAAAAAAAAAATATTTTTACGATAATCAAAAAAAAAAAAAATGATAAGTTTATTAATATATATTTATGCTCTATTTCTGGTATACACTATTAGACAAAAATTGATAAATTGATAAAACAGAATTTTATTTTCTTTAAATTATTTTTTCATCCGCCTTAGTAGAGGAAAGAAATATTTATTTTGAACCACATTAGCTGAACCTCAACCGACAATCATTTTTATTTTCTTATTTTAGTCTGCTTTAAATTGTTAAACTTGTATTACAATAATATCAAATTGATATAAAACTTTTACATTATATTGATGCAACAATCATGTTTCGTTGAGTATATGTTTTATATTATATTTAAATATTAACTACAAACTATAAAAATTTGTATTGAACTTTATGCAAATCCTTACCTACCGTACACATTCTCTATGTATTCTTTGGTAGCACTTATTTGCAAGATGGCATTTTTCATTTTATGAAAAAAAATATATTTTTTGTTTTAAAGAAATTTTCTAAGTTAATGTATTATAAAATTGCAGATCTTTGTCCATTTAAATTTGTCACCATTTTTTGTCACTTTTTTTAATTTAAAATGGTTTTCAGTTTTTATAAAAATTTGTTTTTTTTCGAAATTTAATTTCTACAAACGTTGTAAAAAATTATTGCTTTTTTAAACTTTTTCTGAGATTTATGAACAAAGAAGATTAGACTTAAACTATATTTTATAGAATAAAAAAACATTTTTACAAAATAATTGAAAAAGTGGAATTGGCATTGTGGTGTAATGGTTAGCGCATTGTAGTGTTACACAGATGTTTCCGGGTTCGATTCCCGGTGACTACAACATCAATTTAAAAATATAATATGTATGAGTTTTCCATCCCTCATATGTATCGCAGCGCCTAGCTTCGGGGTTCCCATATCACTCAACCCCACTGAAGTATAATAATGAATCAGGGCTATGAACCAAAAAGCTTTAATAGGTTCGCCAACTATTCATCATGTGACTTAAGACTTATCATCTCGCGCAATTACAGTGTTGCCATGTCTAAAGCCCTTTATCTTTCCACACGTTTAATCTCTCCTCTATACCCTTTCCAAAGAAAGCAACACATTAATAAATAGGAAGAATTTCCTAAGTGTTGCTTCTCTTACAATTGGGTTCAAACAGTTATGTATGTGAAACAAAGCTGATATGCAGGGTAGCGACCTTCATCGAGAATATGCGTCCAAAAAATTCACTAAAAATTTAAGAAATATAAGCACTCAAATTGGCGGATTTAAAAAAATCGATTTATTTCTGGAGAACGTGGGTTTAAAGATAAAATCCAATATAAAAGTCTAACAAATGATAACCAGATGATCTTAAATCTTAATACATATTAATTTTTACAAAATATCCAAGCAAATTGAAAATATGTATAAGAAAAAAATTCTATAAGAAAATATGCAATATCAAATCGATGCCATTTTGGTGCAAATTCTTTGATTCTTTGGTCAAAATCGATTTTGGTCTACTGACTTACTACAAACATTGATTTGCATAAACAACGCTGTCCTGCTGACTTGTATGTTAAAAATATACTTTGACCAGGCGCTGATCCAAGGGGGGGGGGGGGGAGCTTGATATATATTCCCTTAATCCGTTTGAAAAAATATGATATATAATACGACACAAACAAACATTAAAATAACGCGGTTTGTAGTTTTAAATTATGGTTAAATTAAAAAGGTTTGCTCATTTAAATTTTTTTGGCTGCCAGGACATTTTATTAAAAATTTTCAAATATCGTAATTTGATTACAAAAATTCTGTTAAAAATGTTTAAATATTTATGATCGCTATTAAAATATGTATTTTAATCCGAAAATGGTAAAATTTTACATAATTGTTGTAAATCTTCTTTCGAAATGGTAACGAAAAAGTGTAAAAGTCTTAAATATTTGCTTTTTTTATAATTTTGAAAAAGAAAAGTTTTAAATTAGGTTTACTAGAATAAAAGTACCACAAGATTTTCGAAACATAAAAAGTATTGTTTTTTCCAATTTGTATCATCAAATATAATATAATTCTATCGGGCCATACTTCGGATTAAATTGTATTTAATTGTAAAATTTTGTATTTAATTGTATCAGATTAGATCTAAACCCACGCGTCACATGGAAATTGAACTGACTACATAAAGCTCCATATCAATTTTTTTAATCGTGTTATTATTTATTTTTAATAAATTTTTCATAAATAGATGGCGCTTAGTTTTCACGCAAACAAATAAAAGTTTAACTTAAATATCCAGATTTTACAGATTTTTGCGTTTTTTTTTTTTTTTTTTATTTTTTTTTTTTTATTAATTAATAATCATATAATTACAAATTATATAAAACATTCCACTAATTTCACTGCTTTTTTTCTCATTTTTAACTAATTTTAGTAACTTCTTCTGGAAGCTTTCAAACCATTGCTCTGCAATGTTACGAGTAGAAGTGCCTGATTTGTTGCAACACAATTTGCAAATTTGTTTGCAAAAATTATGTACCTATAGAAAAACCGTAATATTTTTTATTATTACAGATCAGAAAAATGCAAGAAATTGGCGATTAAATCTTAAAATTTCAAATATTTTAATGATTTCATTTGACACTCAGCACTCATAAAAATACTTTCCACGTTCGCATTAATATTGCACGGTTGGTCTAGAATTAGGTTTTGACAAAACGGCACCATATTTTCGATTTCAGAAAAACAAATATAAAAAAAAAAATCTGTAGACAAATTTAAAAGTTATGGTACACATGCCTACAAAATTTTTGAGAGGTCAAGATTCTGAAACTAAAACATACTTATCTCCATTACAGCAGGCTTTCGAGATATCTTAACATAAACTTTAGAAAAAACAGGGTTTTCCATATATTCGGGACGACATGACATGACTTTTTCACAACATTTTTTATGTCATCTGAAATACCTACCAATTGTTATCAAAACTCTGGTTTATATATCTTTTTAAGATATCTTAAAATAAATTTTAGAAAAACCCGGTTTTTACTATATTCGGGACGTTATAAAATTGCGTATTATGACTTTTTAACAAAATTTGTTATATCAGCAGAAATTCCTCCCTATTGTTTTGCAAAACTCAGGTTTTAGGTTCAGTGGACCTTAAGCCTTCATAAAAGTATATTTTAGTCGTAGGGTCTTAACCTCTCTAAAATTTTGTAGGTATGTGTAGCATAACCTTTAAATTTGTCTACAAATTTATTTGAAATAAGCTTTTCTGAAATCTGTGCTTTCAAACCCTATACTCACTTTTTGTGGAGTATTTTGTTTTCAATACCCAATTCTAGACCACCTGTGATTGGTGCGAATCAATCTTACAATACACCACAACAAAAATTAATCAGAATTTGTTTTGACTAATGGCAAATTACGCTGATTTATTTAAAAAAATATCGAACTGGTACAAAAATCTATACTTTTTGGTACAGAAAAAACTGTTTAAATTATAGGAACACAGAGAATTAATTGGTTGGAATTTTATTGTAACCAACTAAATTTAATAATTATATAATAATTTTAATTGTAAGTAGTTAAAATTCATCATCAGAATAATTAAACAATATTGTAAACAGAAAATATATAAAATTAACCAAAACACAGTCACATCATTCAAACTAATTGTTTTCCTTATCAATATTGAAAAAATATTATCTTCTTAATACCTTTAATACCAACAACCAACAGATTTTTGGAGATTTTATCCCTTGAATAAAATATTTGAAGTTAAAATCGAACATTACTTTCGAATAAAAATTTTAAAATAATATAAAGTTTTTTTTATAGCTTTTGTAACTCTAATAAAATATTTAGATTAGCAATCCAATTTCTATTGTACGTACAAATCTGTTTTTAGACAAATATTTAAATTTGAAACTAGAAAATATTCAAGGTTGAAATTTAAAAAAAACATATTTTTATATTGGGTTTAGGCTAGAGATAAAGTACTTGCCTGACAAACGGAAGATCGCCGGTTCGAGCCCAGTTCGAGGAATATAATTTTTTTTATTATAAAATAAATTTTTTTGAATGCATGTGAATCTATTTATAGAATATTATAGTCCATAAACATAAAATATTCAATTGTTACAATAAAAAATCGAAATTTGTAAATAAATGTCGGTTGTTACAATAATATTAAAATTTAATAATAGTGACGTGGAACCACAGAAATTCGGTTAACAAAAAATTCGGTTGCAACTACAAAACTGTTTACTGTGTGTACTGGCAAATCAATTAATCTTTCTACCAATTTTGTCGAACAATTCGCGTGGTTTCGATGTGCGGTAAACAATAAGTTGAATTTTTCTTAAATATTAATATTACCTTCGGTAATAAGTTCCACCTTTATGTTAATAGTTTTGTTAGTGGTCGATTTTTTTTAGGGTGTATACATGTATTTGCAGCTTGCAGTGCTTATAAATAAGCATTATAACAAAGTAAATTGCATGTTGCAACGCGCAAACATAATAAAATCGTTAAGGATTACTATAATCTGTACTAGTAGTAGTAGTAGCAGTAGCTGATGTAACAGCAGTGGCAGTTGTATTAGTAGCTATACTAAATATATTATACAGTACAGTGGACAAAATAATTATAAGTTCACATATCTAATTGTGATTTTTTTCACAAATATTTTAAGGTTTTTGCTTCCATTTAAGAATAACAATAATACCAGTCGACACCAACCCACTTTTCGATCAATTTACTACAGTTTTTGCTGCATTTTCAGCAATTTTTAGTCGTTTGCCAATAATAAAATAAAGTCTGAACGAAATAAATAATGTTAAATTTAGTTTCTCGGTAAAATATTTGAATTTTTTTTTACTTTTTTTCTCACTGGCTATTTCGGAATTTTATTGAACTCATTTTAAGTGTAATTTTAATACGCAGCGTACTTTTATAAAAAAAATTTTGCACTTTCTTCAAAAAAAAAAAGTCGTAAAGCGATTGTTTTTTAATACAAAAACAAAATTTTTTTTGAAAAATTCAACACTAAATGTGTTTTTAAGAGTAAACCAGTGACCCATTTTAATTTATGTTTAAATGACGCAGAAACATGCTTTGGTGCAACTTTTAACCTATCCTTTGGACTTTGGCGCTTACTCTTACAAAGAAAATCGTTCATCAGCTTAACTGTATCGTCTAGATAATAACTTTCTTGTTACATTTACGACCATTTTACTACAGCGAAAAGTCGTGCAATGTGTGTACCAAATTTTGCTTGGCTGGGATGAATTTTTTACTAAGTATGACGAATTATGCAATTGCATTTCTCCAAAAAGCTTAGTTTTTGAGTCGAAAAGCTTAAGAATTCAGCTCAATTCAAAATATTTATACACTTCGTTCCATAACTATAACTACAAATGATTTTTGTTATTTTTTCTAATATTACAAACATTTTTTTAAAACTTACTGTTTTTAAGAGTGTTGTAACTGATCTCTTATTGTCTAAAATTCAAGATATAGATTTAAGAGAAAAATTTGTGTAGTGATATTTTGTTAGTGTTTCATAACTATAATTACATATAACGCTAAATAAAGAAGAATAGCAAATAGAGAAAAATGAAAGAATTATTTTTATTTTTTATACAATTTTAATCAATTTGCAATAAAATGCCGCGTTTTTTCATATCCAAGTAATTTAGAAAAATATCAAATTTCAGGTATATTTTTAAATACTCACAGTAGTGAGCTTAAACACTTTCTTGTAAAATTTTCGATTTTGTTAATACAAGACATGGAGATGAGCTCCCTCAGATCTTAAAAAAAGTCGGATATATGAAAAAGGAGAATAAATAGTGAATAATTTGCTCACCAATATTCAAAATAATTAAAATATGTGGCAGCCCTGGTCCACGACAAAATGGACAAAATGTGTTTTCTCGAGTATTTTAATGACTTATTTAAACGTTAAACAAAATTTTCATATAAAGATGTGCTAAATTTCACAGCCACTTTTAAACCTCAAAACATGGGATTGGGCCGCAATAATTTTATCATATTTGTTTGCTCCTTTATCACCTATGCGAATTTTATTAAGTTCAAACAAGTGTCGGGCAATTTATATTGGATATTTGCCTTTTGATTTGTCTACAAAATCTGAAACTTTTCACGAATGAAAAATTCTTACTTTTTGGACGGTTATAAATCTTTAATTTCCCGAATAAAACGTTTGCAGAAAATAAAACTTTTGCTTAAAATAATACATTATTTTATATACACTTATAAAATTTTGTCTGCTAGTGTGTTTAACCGGACATAATTATACAAATTCATACATAAAATTAATTTCGTCGAAAAATTTTAATGTGAAGTCATTTATAGTTGCGTCGTAAAGCATCTCGCTCCATATATAACTGTTTATTGCATTTGCATTTAAAATACGTTAAAACTAATCAAATTCATAATGACATTATATATACAAAATACTAAGTAATATATATTTAGATCCTATAGCATATTTAAGAAAACACAATTTAATTTTGGATAAAATTTTTGCTGAGAAAATTTGTCAATCATATTTTGGATATAAATATGAATTACATTAATACAATAGTACACTCAAATAAAAAAGTTAGTAAAGTCAGCAAAAAATTATGCTGAGTCAGCAAAATTTTAGCCAGTAGGGTGCTTGCAAAAAAATTGCTAATGTCAGCAAAATCTTCAGCAACAAGCTGATTTTTAGCAACAAAATATGTAGATTCAGGAAAAGTTTTGCTAAAACTTAGTGGTTTAGAAATTAAAAAACCCTTGCTAAATATTAATAAATTTTTTGCTGAATATTAGTAGACTGAAAAAAATTCGAACAATTTGTAGAAAATTTTTACTTTAGTTAATTTATTTTGCTGAAAATCATAAAACATATTTTTGTGATTATTTTTAAAATAATTTACAATACGTACAAAATATAAAAATGTTTATACTTCCACATTAGCGACATGAACTAATGTAATATCTGCAAATATATAGAAATAATTATGTAGAACATAAACAAAATTATCTTTCAACTACTTACATCAATGGTTGTCTCAATGATGATATCTTTTAAAGGAATGCTAATGCCGCAGAGAATTATAGAAAAGAAACAAAAAAAATAACAAAATGTAACATATACAACCTTTTAGACTTTTTAGTATAATTTTCTTCGTCACTACAACATCTTGACATCTAATTCATTCTGCGTATAACTTTTAATCTGGTTGTCGTTCACACTATTGATGTGCTACTCAGCACAATTTAGCAAATTTTAGCAAAATAAATTAGTAAAACATTAGTAAAATATTAGTAAAACATTAGTTCAAAACAGTTAAGTGCTGACTAAGTATAACTAAAATTTTAGTTTAAAACATAATTTTAGCAAAAATTTGCTAAAAAATAGTATACGTGATTTACAAGACGTTTTACTAACTTTTCTACTAACTTATTTTTTTGAGTGTACAATTAATTGCCTTTATCATTTTGTGTATAATTTTATACACAAATTTTATCCCAAATTTTTGTCTTTTGAATTGATTTCTAGCTGGTTCTCAAATTTCTACACCTTATACACAAAAGATGAAAAAACCACAAAAAAGAACTTGTTTCATTTGTAACATTAGAAGGTTTTTAATTTAGTTATAGATTTTTTCAATGTAAAAATCTAAATTAAGTTTCAACGATTTTCCTATTTGTTATTCAATGGTTTAAGTTACTAAATTCCATAAAATCTTTATTTTCAAAGTTTTTTTTTTCTCAAACAACTTATTTTTTATTTTAAGACAATTTTTTGAATAAAATAAAATGTTAAAATGGAAAGGAATTTGCCACAAATGATTAAGTCATAAACTTTTACCGAATGGCTAAGGTTTAGAAGGATTAATACCGATGAAACAAAACTCGTATTTGACGGTAATTATTCTGAATTAAATTGCATCGCGAAATTATTCTGATGTAATTTAATTTGATATTATCAAATTAAAACTAAACTAATGCAAAATAATATAATTATATGGGCCCGTTTCTCGGATAAAACTATATTAAGACTCATATTAAATTTCGTATGATTATATAAAGCATCATATTAATTTTTTTTAATCGGGATATTATAAGTCGAATGTTTTTTTTGTGTACTAACGTTACAACTTTTGACCAGAGCTCGAAAATTTATGTACCACTACATAAATAAATTAAAAAAACCAATACAACGATCTCTATTGTTTCGTTCGTACCCTATGGGGACTGAGGAGTCAATTGACCTAAAAGTGACTGGTTAAAATAGGACTTATCACAGGGCTGGTATAATTTAATACGGAAGTGGGTTAATCAGTGACAATTGTCCTAAAATTACTAATCCTTACTAATACGAATGGTAAAGGGAACACGTACCACTTAACCAGGATGGTTATTAACAAGAAAAAGCCAGTTGGCCAGAATTTTACCCATTGGAAGCTGTTTATTTTTCGTTTATTTTATACGACATGGCCCTTTTGCGACAGTCTTGTGGTATGCCCATCTTTGGATAGTCCTGTGGTATGCCACTATGTGGTTTAAAGCAGGACAAATGACCCCCTCCTATGACAAGCCAATGTTAAAGTTGACAGTTGTTTACATAGCGTAGGGTTTAGCAGAGGACCAGTGTCTCGCACGAAGGGACCGATCCTGTGGCACACGATGAACCGGTCTCATTCCCCATAGGGTATTTATAAACACAACACAATTGCGCAAATCGTTGTTTGTAATATAAAAAACGGAACAAAACGAAAATGTTTCTTTCGTCAAACATAATTGTTTCGCAGTGGTTTTTTTTTTTGTGTTCATTCAACTTAAACATTAAAACGAGTTTTTTACGATGTGGCTGGTAAAAAAAAAGAAATAATATTTTTGCATGTAATCAATGTTTTTTTGCATCAGTTTTATGAAATTTCACTGAAACTCCTCCGTTGAAACTTTTTATTAAACTAATGCAATTATTTATAAAATTCAGTGAACATTTTTTTTCACTTGTAAACACTAAGAACGGTTTACGAATAGTTTTGTTCCATTCCATAAACACAACAAAATCAAACTGTTTGAAATATTGGATAAACAGAACAAAATCTTTTAGTTTGATCTCTCATCGGAAACTAGTTTGTGAAAGTGTTTGTGCTCTGTTTACAAATCAAAATGAAAATAAAGAAATATTGTGTTTATATTTACTGTGCAGAACAAAATAATTGTGCTGGATTTCAGCAAAAAGCAAAACAGAACTATAGAAAACCGTTCGCTTGTGTTTAATTTCGAAGTCTGCTTTTGACTTTTTTTGTAATTTTAGCTACCCTAGCCGTATATTAGTCCATAAAAAAAGTAACTTAGTTTTTCACTGTTTTCAAAAAGGTTTCCGCTTAGTCCTCTTTTTGGTTAATTAAACTAAAAATTGATATTTAGCTAAAATTTTAACGTAATTAGACAATAACAATGCATATCAAACTAAAAGTGCACAGACGTTCTCAAATGTTACGTGTTTCGCGGATTTTGATAAAACAGATTAAAGCGTTGTTTCGCGAAATAACGAACGCAATAAGTAAAAAGATGCATTTTAAGGAAATGCACTTTATGCGGGAAGTTTTTGTTTCAAAATGACCTGAAAAAGCCTTTTCTATTGTTAATTCATTATTGACCACTACGAGCTGATAGGTAAAAATTTAGCAAAAAAAACAAAAGTTGTAAGTAGTGTGCACATATTTTGATAAGTTTAACCATGTTAGAAAATAAATACATAATCAAAATAAAAAATCGAAAAAGACCCCAAAAACAAATTCCTAGCTAAACATTGCAAATATTAAAAAAAAAAACAAAAATAAATCATTTCGTAGGTGAACTTATAATTATTTCGTCCACTGTAGTAGTAATGGTACGTATATATAAAATAATATTCAAAGAAAAAGAACTTGTATAAACAAGAATATTGTCTTTTGGCAAAAAAAAAAAAAAAAAAATTAAAAAAATCACGTTAGAGAAATGTTGTGATTCCCTACATTTATGAAAAGATGTAAGTCGTCGATATTGTACTTAAGGGGGTTGTTGGTTATTATCAGGGCAAGTTTAAAATGGCACGAAAATAGTTGAAATTTGTACGCAAAAAAGCACTAAAACCATAAAAAATGGCAAAATTGGCAAAATAGAAAAAAAATATGTTAACAATAAAAAATTAAACATTAAAGTTTTATTCGACTATATTTCATTAAATTTTGATTGCATGTGCTTTTTAAGTTACCAGAAAAAAGCGATATTCTATTGTCGAAGAACACACGTGAATAAATTGAAGTTACTCCTCTGTAGATCATACACTTAGAATACTAGGTCAAGACCACTTCGTCTGTAGTTAAAAACAAATGAAATTTCACTTGTCGAAGAACACACGTGAATAAATTGACGTTACTCCTCTGTAGATCATACACTTAGAATACTATAGGTCAAGACCACTTCGTCTGTAGTTAAAAACAAATGAAATTTCACTTGAAAGAAGGACGACTTACATTTCACTAAATTCAACTCACATTGTCACTTGTTTTTACCGTTAAAAATATGAACCACAATTGTAGTATAAATGAACCACATATGAAAATAGAAAAAAAACTACTGTATCAAATGAGTGTAAAATCATTAAACAGTCATTTGATGTGGTTTGTTTTTTTAAATGAACTACAATTATAGTGAAAACTAAAATTTCTTCTACGAATTTTTCATTTTAAAATAAAGATACTGTATTACAACTCAAACAACTATTTACAGGAGAATTTCCCAGAAGTATATTTGAAAGCAAGGAATTCTGAAGGGGCTAATATTCCAATTTATGTACTAGGGTGTGGCGATTAGTATGGAAGGAAAAAAATCTTAATGGGCGCTTCGCGTTTCAGATTCTTGGGATTGTACTGAGCAAAAAAGTTCACTAGACCATACGTCTACGGTGAAAATCGAGCTTCCAGATTTTGACTTTACGGCAAAAAAGAATCTTCCAAAGAAGAGATTGATACCATAATCTTGGATAAGCTCCTCCTACTTCCTGAGATATGTCCATCCCACACATTGTTACTTTCACAAAATACGTCTAAAAAGTCAAAATCTGGAATCTCGATTTTCACCGTAGACGTATGGTCTAGTGGACTTTTTTGCTCAGTACAATCCCAAGAATCAGAAACGCGAAGCGCCCATTAATATGTTCAAATCGCCCCACCCTAATATGTACATATGAATTTGTTTTTTAAAATTTTCGATAACATATTTTTTGTTTGCATCTTTTATATTTTCTTTAACGCGATCTATAACTTTAAACTTTAGTTTAAAGGAAATATGCAATTTGGTAATGCTTAAACAAAGCATTTGAGACAATTTTTTATATACAGCAAGTCAGTTTTTATATCATGTTTTTGAAAGATTAATTTGGTACTGCGGGTATAGAGGCCTATTCAAAAAACATATATTTTTATAAAACAAAAGCTGTAGCCGTATTGCCAAAATATTAATTTTAATTGGGCAAAAAAAAAATCAATTTTTATATAAAAAAAAATCTAGAAAGTAATGGAAAACAGTATAAATAGCCATTTATGGCAATTTGTGGGCGTTGTGGTGTAATGGTTAGCGCGTTGGACTGTTACACAGATGGTCCCGGGTTCGATTCCTGGTGACGACAACATCAATTTAAAAAAATTATATGTATGAGTTTTCTATCACTTATATGTATTGCTGCGAAGTAAAATAATAATCAGGGCTTTGAACCAAAAATCTTCAATAAGTTCCCCAACTCTCAATCAGGTGGTCAGCAACAAATGGTCGAAGACTTTTGCTCACAATTACAGTGTTGTCATGTTTGAAGCCCTTCATCTTTCACCACCTTTAATCTCTCCACTATCCCCTTTCCAAAGAAAGCAACACATTAATTAATAGGAAGAATTTCCTAAGTGTTGTTTCTCTTTACAAAAAAAAAAAGTTGAAAGAAATTGCAAAAATAGTATTTTGTGGTAAATGCCATAAAAAAAACTTGCCCTAGTTATTATACATATCCTGAAAGACGATGATGGCGACGAAAATGATGATGGTTTATAAAAGAAAAAATTTGCATGACTTTGTTAAAAATAAGTATTTTAAGTTTATTTTTTATTATTATTGTAATTTGTTTTATTCTCGTTTCCATTTATTTTTTCTATACACAATGCAAATTACTTTATTTGTTTATACAAAGAATAAAATATATATTGAAAATTGTTTTTGTTGCAGTTTTTGTTTTTTCTTATTCTGCTGGTAGTTATTATGCAAACAAGTAAGAAAATATAAAAAATGGCCAATTAGTTAGATATTCAAGCATGTAAAGAGATTTCTTATGGATTATTAGCCATATTTAAATAAATAAAAAAAAAAAAAATTAATTTGAAAAATTATAGTTGATCATGAAAAGACATGTTATACAATAGTGCGCGAGGTCCTGTCACAGGATCTGTCACTTTAACATGTTATTGTTTTAGGAAGGAAACAATTAACCCCTTGTGGCATATGACATTAGACTGGATCATTTTGCAAAAAGTTTGTGTGGTAGAAACGTAATACCCAGCAACAGAATCTCGGACAATATCATCTGCCTTCACTTTTAACCTAGAAATGTGGGATTTTGGAAAAAATGGACATGTTTTGTAAAATATCTTAAAATATAAAGTTCAGTTAAAATAATAATTTAAACAATTTTTATACATTACACCCTGCAACAAATTTTAATTTTTTCTCTTACACATAGAAAATGTACAGGAAACTAGAGACCAGACATAGTTAAACTGCGTTTTAAATTTTTCGCCATACATTTTTTGTTATTACTTTAAATTTTTACTTTCAAATTTTGAACTTTTTCGGATATAAAAGTTATATCTCAATAAGGAATTATTTGTCTACTGCACTGGGGGAAAAAGCTTCATCATATCTACGAAGTTTTTCATTGCGGTTGAATTTTCCATTTAAATGTGACAAAGTTGCCCAAATTTTTCAATATTTTTTATTGACTCTTAGTTACTTGAATAAGTTATCTGCTACTCCAAAGGATATTAGTTAAACTAATTTAATTACTCATGTTAAATGTATAAAAAAGCATATTTATGTATCAATTTAGTAAAAAGTAAATTTCACTTTCCGGAAAATTCACATTCAAAAATGCATAAACACTTTTAGCATTATTTCGTATTATGCAAATAAGCGCGTTGTCCAAAAAGTTGTCGCTAATACTCGAGTTATTCATATGAGTCATTCCATGTCAAACCGAATGATTTTTGACACCACGGTTTTTGTTTGATTTGAAATTTTGCAGACGTATTCTTATTTGAAAAACGTATTTTTGGAAAAAATTAAAAACAAAAATTAAAGAAGTGATTTGTGTTTAAAAATGAAAAAAAAACATGAAAAATGTTCCGACATATTGATATTTAAATTGATGTATTTTAAAAACTAGTAGGCCGATTTTAATGGTCTTGTACTCTACTTTTTCTAAACGTAGTTAAATATCTATGCTGCCATTTTTTGAATGTTTTTTATTTTTATTTTAGTTTTTAACTTTTGATTGTATTTTATAGCACTTTCGACCCCACCTTAAAATAAAAATATTATATCACTTCTACAAATAAACACTGACATTTTCAAAATGAGATTTAAGATTTTTTTTTCCAGAAAACACTAAAAAAATTTATATTTTTAACATTTTAAAGTAAAGTGTGGAAAGGAAAAAAATTAACCATTTTGAAATCTTAATATTATTAGCGCAAAAGGCAACAGCAACTAATGTGATACCACAGATTAAGGACAATACTCTAAAGTTTTTGCCTATGCCTGTATTTTTACGATGTGTTTCGAAATGTGGCGAATTGTCGCTTTTTCGCTGTATAGCTCAATGTTACGATTTGGACACTGGTCAATTTCACGTCAACCGCACAACATTCGGATTTATTAAAACGCCAAAGGTCATTTCTTTAAGTTTAATGTTCAAAGAACCACATTTCAAAATCCAATTTTTTTTTAAATTCTGAAAAAATATATGTTAAAAACTAAGGCCTCTCTACATTTGTGGCAAAATTTTAAGGTGGAGACTCATTTTATTCTGGAGTTATATAGGAAAACGTGGAATTTCACGAATTTATCTAACAATTTTTTATGCTTTTAGAGAGTTTTTTTTGATTTAGTTCCACTTTAGAGTAATTGTTCGCTAATGTGGACCTTTAAAGTTTTTTTTTTCTGAAAATTTGTACATGTCCGTGTTAATTATTCATCTTTAACGGCGCAAAATTTATGGTGGTTTTAAGTTTAAAGCAAATGGAAAATATTAAAACTACAGCTTCATCATATTTATGAAAATCTTCAAAAGTATGAAGAAAAACTTCCTTGATATTCGTACAATGTAACGCTTCATAAATATGATGAAGTTATGGCACAAAAGAGCAAATTGATGGCAGGCTTCTTAATATTTATTAAATGTTTCATAAATATGATGATGAAGTTTCATAACGTTTTATGAAGTGCTTCATAAACAGTGCGAAACATTTCATAAATAGGCTGATGTTACTTCATAAGCTTTTATGAAATGTTTCATAAATATTTTTATACTTCAATTAAAGTTACAAACATCAATTCAAGCTAAAAATGTTCATCTGAAATTAAAAAATATAATTTTCTATTTAAAAAACATTAATTAAAAATCCTAAATTTTGCATTATGCTAATTCTATTTAAAATTAAGAATTGATGTTACAGAATTTTAAGTTTTTAAAAAATTAAATCAAGAATTTCAATTGAAATTTATGATTTCTAAATTTTACTTTTTTTTTCCTAAGAGGAAAAACATTTATTTTCACAAAGTTTATGAAACTTTTTTATGAAATCATGAAGATCCATGAAACATTCGTCATAAATTTTTATGAAACTCTCCGTCATACTTAGGAAAACTTAATAAATATGACGAATAATTGCTGAGAAACGATTTATGAAGCAATTTCATCAATATGATGAAACTGTTTTTCCTGAGCGTATACTTTACAAAGATTTAAAAAATAATTTTTTTTTTGTTTTTCTCGATAAAAATTTATTGGTGTATGGGAAGCTGATCATGTTTTAGGGCTTTTATATTCGAAAAAGATTTTTAAAATTTTCGTTGTTCAAAAGAGGTTTTTAGGCTTAAAAATGGAACATTGATGTTAACATCAATTTAAAAAACGCAATATCTATTTTATCTGGCAATCGTATTTGCTCTATGTGCAATTTTCATGACTTATAGCTTCTATAAATATAGTTCTCAGCAAAACTTTGGCAATGGGGGCGATAAAGTAATGCATTAACTTGTAATATATACTGCTTACCAGTATTATTATTTTCCAACAAAAAGTAATAAATTACCAATTATTTCGAAACATAGAGTAATGAGTTACCACTAGTTGGCTACGTAATGTATTACATTGCAATATATACTCCTTAACTTCAACATTATTTTGAAACATAAAGTAATTAATTACCAATAATTGGAAACTCTTGGGTTATCTTGCAATGATACATCATTACATTTTACATTATTTCAGAACATAAAATAATGATTTACCGATCATCAATTACATAATGCATGATATATAAACGTACAGTAAAGTTTAAAATATTTTGTCTTGTTAGATCAGAGAGCCCAGGTTCGAATCTCACCGCGAACACGTAATTTATTTAATTAAAAAAAAATTATTTATAATAATTTTTTTTATAAATTTGTTTTTACGAAAATCTATTTATAAACACATTACTTTTACACACCTGGTAACAAGAAAAGTAACCAGTTACTTTACCCCCCTACTAGGTAATGAGTCCACATATTACTTTTAGGCTCATCGCCTGTAAAATTCATCAGTGAAGTAACTTGTATTGTAATGGGTGAAGTCCTATGGCGATGCATTACTTTACCCATTATTTGGTAATGTGTGGTTTTGCTGGGTTTTTTGGTATAAACCTTTGACTTTATCTTTTGTTAAAGAAAAACTAAAGAAATATTTAAATCTTCTTTTTTCTTGACCAACTTTGTAATACGTGATTTCCCAAACCAACTTAGAAAAATGTTATTCTTTATGCAAATAACGTGAAAATCATTTTAGAAGAAGTTTTTAACAAATAATCTGATAGTTAAGTAAAAAAGATGTAAAAAAAACAACAAAACAATAAACGAGAAGATCAAATGAATGAATACTTTATTGGTAACCGAAATGTAATGCAAATTGAGTGAAACAAATTTAACAATTCTTTAAGCATATAAACGGAAAAACATTTTTCGTAAAAAACAATAGATAAATTTGTCACAGCAAAAATATATATATATATAAAAATGGAGAACAAATCAGAAATAGAAAATTTATTTAAACCATCTGCAGTCTAATCTGTAAAAAATACAAAAAAAAATAAAAAAATAATGACATTTGCTAAATGTTAAATAATTGCTAACAATGTTAAAACAAAATCAATCAGAAGTGGTTGGATGATGAGCTATGGCAAACAGCCATAGCATTTTTAAAAATTTAAAAATAAAATTTTTTTTGTTCTCAAATAATACTACAACCAAAAACTGGTAGTTTTTGTAAACTTCTAGGTTTTGATTTCAAATTTATATGAAATTTGACAAGTCAATAAGGATATGACATGACCCAACTTACATAATCCCCAAACCGGAAATTGGCACTGTGACTGAAAATATTTCGGTCATAATACCCCAGAAAAAGAGGACATAAAACGAAAAAGTATAACCATTTTCGTGGACTATGCCCATTGTGTTTGCGGACACACAACACCAATTATAGGCAATATATCGCACACCTAGTTCAAAAGTAACTCAACTCGAAATTTTTAGTTTTTCAGAAATGGGAAAAAAAATATTTGCAACTTTAAAGCAAGACATAACCAATTAAAAGAAAGACATAACTATTTTTTAGCAAGAGTTAACAACAACAAAATACACTGATATTTTTTTTTATATAAACAAGTGTATTGTACATAGTTTAAGCATATAAACTCGAAAAATTTAAATTTTGAGTTGACTAACTTTTGAACTAGGTGTGCCATATGTTCGATAATATATTAATTCGAAAAAAAATTCTAATTTGGTTCGCGACGGAGGCGAACATTTTTTTTAATCGAGTGATCGATTATATGCTAAAAGCGATGCAAGCCAAATTTTTATTTTGCAAATGACATTTTTTTTGAAAAAAATTTTAATTTTCGATAATATACCAAAAGCTCTACTATAGAAAATGGCCCGCTTTTATACCCTCCACATATTGTGATGAGGGTATATATCAGTTTGTCATTCCGTTTGTAACGCATCGACGCATAGGGTAAGACTTTTTTTATTCTTAATCCTTATTCAATTTTGAGACGATATATCGATATATGTCTGTCCGTCCGTCCGTCTGTCTGACGGTTGATATATCGATGATAGCGAGAAATCGCAATACGGACCACTCGTTTTTACACAGATCGATGTACATTTTCCCGAAAAGTTTGATATTGAAATTGAGCAAAATCAATGTAAAGGTACCTCTAATTTTAAATACAAATTGGTGTATAATACGCTGTATATTGTACAAATTCAAATTTTTCCACCAGACGCTAAGAGGTGAATAATATTTATTATTCATTTTTCATTTTTTTTCACCTTAAATTTTTTTTCATTTGTAAGTGTTTATTGTAAGAATAAAGAAAAATTGATGGTATAAAGAAACAAATTTGGGAAATCAAAATTTAATGCATGTACATACTTAACATTGACTGCATTTACAGTGGAGTACGCTTATAATGAACACTGGTTATAACGAACGATTTTTCTGGCCCCAACGCATTTACGTACATATTTCATACAAAATAATACGGTTATATCGAACACCGTTTATAACGAACTTTGTATATACCGAACTCATTTATTTTTTGACCTTTTAACGAATTTTTATAAAAAATTTTACGCTTATAACGAACACATTAAAAAAAATCAAAAATGTGCCGCAAATTTATGCTTTTTACTTCTAAACTTCACTTAAAAGAATTAAAAACTGTGTGAAACGTAATTAGATATACACAAACAAAAATAAAAAAATTTGGAGAATTTAGGACAAAAATCTGCAATTTTACAGAGAAAAAAATATTTCCTTACTTTTTTCAATTAAATCGGTTTGTTGAAAATTTTAAAAGTTGTCAATTAAAACTTAATCAATTAAATATTTGCTCAAATTCGGAACTTGCTTAAAATTTTTTTATATTATCGCTCAAAAGCAAACATCAACACATTGTTGTTGTTTTTTGTAATATTTATTGATGTAGTTGTTTTTTATAATGTTTATGTTTAGTGGTATTAGTAATAAATATTTTAAATTTATTTCAATGAGATTAGATATTAATTCTTATTAGGTTTATTACTTTATTAAGTTAAATAATTTAGTTTCAGTTGTTTAAACCTGAATATTAATTTATTCTAAAACTTTATCATCAAATTGATAAATGTAATTTTTAAAGTTTAATTTCGTTTAAAAAAAAATTTAAAATTTTTCTTAAACAGAAAAAAAATGCAAAAAATAAATTAAAACTTGTTAAAAAAAAAAAAAAAATACTCTGATTTCAACACAAAAGATAATTTCTGCAAAGAAAAATCCAAAAAAAATTTTGCCATAAGCCCTACGACTTAATAGAAAAAAAACTAATTTCTGCGTGAATTTGGTCACATAGTATAAATAAATCTACTAACGAAAATGAAAATTATTCAAGTTCGAGGCCATACTCTATATTTCTTTATTAGGATATTGTCCTAACAAATAATCTTAGAGTTTTTGTTTTCAAATTTATTCTTTGACCCTTTCAGGAATGTGTTGATACATCTATTTCGGGAATTTTCTAGGTTCCCATCATCAGAACACGTTTTGAAAGCGGTAACAATCCTATGCCAAACATCAAACATTCATATAAACTAGTTTACTCACTACATGAGAACTAATATATTTTATATGAGCTCGAAGTAAAAAAGATTATTACCATTGATCAAAAAATAAATTGAAAACTTGTTTTTTGTGTGTATGTCTACCTTTGGTAAATATTCAATACACGTTTTTGTTTCTTTTCCTTTGATATGCACATTTGTTAATAACAAAATGTACAGGGGAAGTAGTAAACAAGACCATACTCTGTCTTTTATACAAGTTTAATATAATTTTTATTAAAAATAAAAATTATGTTTTTTCGACCTAACTAAATGAGAATTTCATGCCGGTTTAAATGCAATGTTATAAAATTCAAGCTGTTAAAACACATTTGGTATGGCAACAACACTTCTATAAAACAACATTTGGTATTGAAACAACTATTGTTTTTTTTTTTTGCTTTTTGGGATGGTATTGCTCACTTTTATCAAATAAGTTAGTATTTAATTGAAAAACAATTCAGTTAAAGAGCTATCAGTTTGTAATTGAATTAAACAATTTTCGTTGTTGGCAAAATTGCAGCAATTAAAGTTATTGAACCGGTGGTTTTCGTGATTGAAATGCGTTGTTATTTTTTGTGTGTTATTAATTGTTTTTAAATGTTTACTACGCTCATAGCCAACTTCGCTTATAACGAACAACTGTACTTGTTTATAGATATATATATATATATATATGTATTAGGGAGTGAAAAAATTCACCAATTTCCCTATGATTTCCGTATTCTATGGGTTATGCCATGAAAATTTGCCGAAGGAACCATACCTCTATCGTTAAAATCGAGTCCCCTACTTTTTGTTGGTAAAAGTTCAAAAGTTACGGGCATTTTTGTCCAAATTTTGGACCATTTTTCCATTTTTTTTCATGATTTTGTCCAAGAATATTACTTTCATGGCCATTTTTTTGGCTCAATTTTTTGACTTACGAACCTTACGTTACGACTGGACTGATTTCCGCTTTACATTATTGGCATATTTTTTCACAGGGTGCATACCCTGTGTTATGTTTGTTTATTTCTTTTTGTTTTTAGTTTCTTTATAGACTTCTTTATTTTTGTTTGTTTACAATATTCCAGTGTATGCTAGTTTTGTTTGAGCGTCATTTCAGTGAAGTGTTACTTGAAATAACTAACAAATAATCAAACTATTTTGAAATTTAGAAAAGATTTAAAGGTAAGTGTAAAAACATTCTAACTATTATAGCTAATAGTTATATTATTATTCTATGAAAAACATATTTAATTCTTTTAGTGACGGATAGTTTTTGAGTTATGGATGTGAACGTGTCGGTAATATTTCATACGAACGTCAATCTGGGAAAAAAATCTACCAACAAAAAGTAGGGGACTCGATTTTAACGATAGAGGTATGGTTCTTTGGCAAATTTTCATGGAATAACCCATAGAATACGGAAATCATAGGGAAATTGTCGAAAAATAAATCGACCCGCCCTAATATGTATATATAAGTAATAATAATAATAAGTGTCATGGAGCATTTTTGTAAACACACCAAAATTCACAAATGTTAAGTGCATGTTTTTGGCTTTTAGTGCATATTTCGGTTTAAGTGCATATTTTAAGCGCATATTTTGGATTTTTTACTGCATATTTTGAGCTAATATTTTTGATGATAACATTAACATTATTCCTTTGGAATAGAGTCCGGGCACCAGTGAATACAAGTGGTTTTTAAAAAACTACTAGTTTTTGGTTGCAGTATAAATGTGGTCTAAAAAAATTGATAAAATATATTTTTTTTAAATTTAAAGTTTAACAGACTTAGAAAATTGAAATAAAATACCACTTTACTTTCATAAAACTATTATTAATCATTTCAGTTCATGTCCTTTAACGAAGAAAAAAAAATATGAAATTCAAATAAATGTTAACGTCATTATAAATAACTTGACTTGTGTTTCCACTAATGCTTGGATTATTTTCTTTTCAAAACTAGAGTTATTTATTTAAAAAAAAAAGTGGAAGAATTGAAATCGGCAGTGCTGTATTTCGTATACCCTCCATGCAATTAGATGTACAAAAAACTTTCTTTTGGAAATTTATTTAAAAACAACTAAATTGCAAAAAATAATGTTTGGGGAAAAAATCGTGAAAAAGATCGTGGAATAAAATTTGAATGAAAAATTATTTTTGCAACAAAAAAATATTTAGCGTTCTTATTAGTTTATTTTCTATTCAGTGCTTTTTTTAAATTGGTAAATTGCCATTAATTGTTTGTTTTTTATTAATTTATTACTTTATTAATCATATAATTGCAAATTATATCCCAATACAATAACCAAGCACTACATAGAAGATGATTATGGGCCCTTGCAGTGTAATCAGACCAAAGCCTCTGGCTGGTATCGAACACATGACCCCAACATTTATAGGCAAGCGCGCTACCAACTAGCCTAACAGGACGCTAATAAATTGCAATTCCTTATGCACTATGATCATAATTTATACAACTGTGATTAAAAAAAATATTGTCACATAAAATGCTAAAGACCGTAACTAACAACATTTTCAAAACCAGTGTTTTTGATGATTGTGATTTTAGCCTTCTACGATAAAAACAAAACGATTTATGAACAAAATTCAAATCTAATTTTTTTTTAATTTTCCATGTTTTTTGATTTCCCTATAAAAATTGGGGTTGAATGATTTTAAAACACTACATCGAACTACATTACTCCACAAAATGTTATCGTTCAGTTTTAATGACAAATTTGTTTGTTTGTTATTTTTGATACTTCGAAGCGCTTTTTAACCTATATTGTAAATCTTTTAAATAAGTTGCAACGCTAACACACTACATATGCTATATTGGTATCAAAATGCTAAATTGTTAACTAAAATCTCAAGTTAAACTAAAAATTAGCTTAAAACTTCCAAAGTGGGCTTAATACGAATCTGTTATCCGATTTCTGATAAAATAAAAATGGTAGATCTAATATATCAGATGAACTTGTTTTAGGTAAACGGGTTCTCTTCTAACTTGTTAGATGCGCCATCTTAATTTTCAAAAATCAAATATCAGATCCTTATTTAGTGACGCTCAAAATATTTCGATAAGAAATTTACTACGAAGCCGATCGCTGAAAAAAAAATGGTCCGCTATTGTGAATCCACCATTTGTAATAATAAAAATTTAATTTCAGATTCTTTATTAGCGGCCCATAAAACTCTACAAAACAAAAAAAAACTTTTCAAAAAAATTATGTGCCATATTTGCTACGGCATTTTAAATTTCAGATTTGTATTGAAAATTACATTTATTTGACCTTTGAAAAAAATCATTCGCCAAATTGGTAGTACCTCAAATTTATTTTTAAAATTTGGATTAAAAAGATCTTCGTTGAAGGTAATGTTAATGTCGAACGGTTAAATTGAAAAGAAAAAAACCAGACACAGCACGATAAAACCAAATGAGCATTGTTATATGCTAATTTGAACTCAAACCAATAATAACATCCCGTACAAATGAGCCACTCAAACAATGTAAAAATTAAATAATATATATGTTAGGGCATGCGCGGACATGATTTATGAATGCGCCTTTAAAATACCTTTCATTTGATACCCAATTTGCCTATAGTTTAGAAACTTGTATAAAAAATATATTAAAAAAACTTCAAATTGACCCCAAAACTTAAGAATGCGGACCTAACAATTTCCAATATTTTTTCCTTACTTATTCAAGTAGCATTAAAATCTGGGGACTCACTACTGTGTAGTTTTCTTGTTAGAACAAAGCGCTTATTTAACACATTATCAGTAAGTCATTATGTTTTATTTAAAAATAATCAATACATTAGGCAGTTATTAACAACCCAGCAACATTTTTTAGAGCAGATTACCTTTCAACCTGTTCTAGAACAGCTTCTTTTATCACCGGTTAAAAGGAACCGGTTCTAGAACAGGTTCCTAGGAGACAAAATGTAAGGCTTTACTGTCCTAGAACCGGTTCTAAAGCAACCTGATCTAGTTTGGAGGCAAATAGGACAAACTCCATATAAAAAGAATCGGTTGTAGAACAGAAATTAGAACCTGTTATATTACACTGTAAGTTGTTCTGCAACCTGTTATTTGGATTTTACTATTTTACTGGGAAGTTGATATTTTGTATTTTCAAATAAAGCAGAAGGTAATGATGAGAGAAGAAAAAAAAGAAATGGAAAAATGCAAAATGTGTATAGCAAAAAAATATTGAAAAACAAAGCACATTTAAACTCACAAAATTATGTATGTAGAATCAACTGCAAATGGCAGTTAAAATAACTGCATTTGCAGTTTAAAAGGTGTACACTACATTTGCATTTAAATCAACTGCAATGTGTAGTTATTCTAACTGTTCAAAACTAACTGCCGAGTGTAATAAAAAAAAACAACTGACAATGCAGTGAAAACAACATTACCACCATTTTAATAAAAATATTAATAAAAAAACAAAATTTTGTAAAGATTATTAAATTGATATTATTTTCACAAACTACATTGTTGAGAAACTATTTTTACACAAAATATCACTTTAATTATTTACGTTTCATAATATTTTTCCAAATCATTCTTGTCACATGTCTGTCTTTAAGAGATGTAATGTTATTTCTTTCATTTATTTCCATCACATTAAATTAAGATTTTTATTATTAAGAAATTGAAAAAGAAAATATATACAATATTTAATAATATTAAAGTAAATAACTTCGGGTTCTTTTACAAATGTGACCTTTTTATTTTATTTATTTAATAAAAATTATAGTAGAGAAGTTTTCACTTCCGACGCGTTTTCTTCCGTTTTCTTGTTTTTTTTTTAATAAGCAACACTCAGGAAATTTCTTATTAATTATTAATGTGTTGCTTTCTTTGGAAAGGGGATAGTAGAGAGGTGAAAGGTGGGGAAAGATGAATGGCTTCACGCCATTTGGAGAGGGGATAGTGGAGAGGTGAAAGGTGGGGAAAGATGAATGGCTTCACGCACGTTTTTGTTTATGTTTAGAAAGATACACACACAATTTATCGAAAAACCGAAACAGCTGCATAAAATAACTGATGCCTAAATGCAGTAATTTTGATAGGTTGTTTAGAACACCAACCCTCAAAAACATTAAAAAGATTTTTTCTCAGTAAAACAATTACAATTGCAGTTAAAATTACTATACAAATAACTGTGATGTATTAACTGCAGAACTTTTCTGACTGCACCAAAAAAAAAGGGAACACCAACCCTCAAAAACATTAAAAAGATTTTTTCTCAGTAAAACAATTACAATTGCAGTTCAAATTTCTACACAAATAACTGTGATGTATTAACTTTTCTGACTGCACCAAAAAAAAAAAGGAACAAAATTGGGTTTTTTAAAAGAAAAAAAAATTTGGAGAAAAAAAATTTTAAGTGAAGAAAATTTAAAAATTACATTTTAAAAGCTCAACAATCTTAATACAAAAATGTATTAAGTCCAAAAATTACCAAAAAAAAAAAAAAGAATATGAAGGGTCCGCCATCTAACGTTTTTTTTTCAACTAGTGCTTATTTCGTGAATGGTAACACTTAGCTCATGTCTGATTTGACAGATAATTAGTTTTATCCTTCCGCTGAACGAATATGGTTGTGTATACGCTTGAACAACGCTGGGAAATATTGCGACATTGCTTTGAAAATCATGGTAATGTTGCAGAATGTATGCGAGGAGTGGCCGTTACAGTCAATGGCGATCGTTATCGGGCCATGTTGAAAGAATTTTTGTTCACAAAAATTGAAGAAGAGGATATTGGCAACATTTGGTTTCAACAGGACGGCGCTACGTGCCACAGAGCCGAAGCTACACTCGATGTTTTGCGCCCTGTTTTTGAAGATCGCATTATCAGCCGCAGAGCTGATGTCGTTTGGCCACCTCGGAGCTGCGATTTGACACCGTTGGACTATTATTTGTGGGGTGCCGTCAAAGATAAGTGTTACGCCAACAAGCCAGAGACAATTGACGCTTTAAAGGACAATATTCGTGAAGTCATTGGTGAAATACAGCTGCACACAATCGATAATGTGCTTAAAAATTGGACCGATCGTGTAGGCTACTGCATGGCCAGCCGAGGCAGCCATTTGAATGAAATTATTTTCCATTATTAACCGGAAGGATTGTACTTTCAAATAAAAAAAGAAATTTGAGAAAATATTCAGAATTTTTTTTTATAGCATTTTCAAAAAAAAAAAGTTATTTGGCGGACCCTTTATAAAAAACAAAACAGATTTGTCCTCTCTGGTAATGATATATCATTATTGGCAATGAAAGTAGTATTGAGAATATATGGCCAATATTTTGCTGGGCAGTAAGATATGCCTGAATCAATTTGAAAATATGTTGACTCTCCCTTACTGGACTAGTTTATTGTTTTGAGTATAAGGGGTAGGGTGCTAAATTATACGACCACAACTCAAAACTGCTTTAAAAATTTAGTTTTTATTATTTTTTTAAAGTGGACTTTCATATCTCTCACAATTTGCTTATTCTTTTATATCATCATCCATTTTATTTATTTTTTTTTTGTTAGAAATAGAATTCTCTGCTAAACATATTCAAGTGAACAACAGCATCCAACCATTAGAATTTTTGTATATTATTTTACTTTTTTTTATAATATTTTTCTATACATTTTTTTCATTGTTTGCCAAAGTACCGGTTTTAACTATTGTATATGGTTTTCATCTCGTTGTTATTTGTAAAATGTTCAATTTTAGCCATGTTAGCTACGAATCAAATAGAAGTTCTTACATTTTTTTTTTCAAAAATAATATTCAATTTGCTTTACTTTCCGTTGTTTTTCATGGATATTTTTTTTGACAATAAAATGTCGTTAACAAATTTTGAGTGATTTTTAACAAAGAAGCTTTTTGAATGCATTTATTTTTATATGAAATTAATGAATTAGTTCTTAAAAATACAAAGAGATTAGTTGTAACAAATAGAATAGAACTTAAAATTGGACAACAATATTAAATATTGAATTGAGGGAATTAAGATTGTACAAAAGCAAAAAATAGCAACGCAACAAAAAGGTAAAAAATATTAAACTTTTTTTTTTTTTTTTTTAAAGAGAGGCAACACTCAGGAAATACTTCCTTCCAAAGAAAGCAAACTTTTTGAAAGAAAAAGTAAAAAATTTGAAGAAAAATCATTTAAAGCGAAGAGTGTCCGAAAAAAGAGTAATTTTAAAACTCAAAAATCGCAGAAAATACTGTTTTTAAGACCAAAAATAAAAAAAAAAATGTCTAAAATATAATACATGAATAAAAATGGCAAAAAAGCAAAAAAAAAAATTTTATTTTTTTTTTTTTTTTTGTATTTTTGATTCTATCATCATTATAATTTAAAATAAATATTTTTTTCAGTTATATTAGTTTTTTGTACATCGAGATTATTTTTATGTTATTTTCAATTTATAACGAGCTTTCAACCTCCGTATATTTACAAAAATAAAGCAAATCAAACATATTAGCTAGGTTGATTCTAGTATTTCGATCTGGCTAAAGATCTCATCAGAACCCGAAGTTTTAGAAAAGCTAGAGCCTATATAATAGGCAGAACTTTAACAAAAAACCTATTAATAATCAATTTTGCTCCATTCTTGTCTTCTTAGTAATCAACCACGTGGTTAGGTCTTTTCCTAACAAGCATCATGACGTTACTAAACTTTGAAGACCGAAAATGTTCTTTTTATATAAAAAATTTTTAGTGTGTACTCTGGCTCAAGTAATATTTTTTACAGTTATATTATTGATTTGCTTTATTTTTGTAAATATACGGAGGTTGAAAGCTCGTTATAAATTGAAAATATTTTTTTTTTGTTTTTTAATATTTACATTGTTTGAGAAAAATAGTATTGCAGCAATTAAAAGATAAGTATATATAATAAGAGATACATAGAAGAAGATTTTTATTATACAAGTTAAGGAAAAAAATCCTATCTTTTTTTTTTCCTTAACTTGTATAAACCTCATAAGAGAGAATAAAAATATATATATTTTGATGATGCTCCGGGGAGCAAAAAAAAAACCCTTTGAGTTTGTCACTAAAATTAGATTTTAGGATATCATAACTTTTTTGCGGTTTTTGCATCAATAAAAAATATGTCGTTATTATATTTTTTTTTTAATTCCAACTCCTTCCACAGCTGCTCGTTGGCCAAAAATGCTAATTTAAGCTCCATTTTACTACAGACCTATAAGGGGATAATTTATATGAAAATTGAACTTGGCATTCGGTTCTATGCCAAAAATTATTAAAACAACACTTTTTTCCCCGGTTTTTAAAGTGCACCGTTTCGTCAATAGAGTAGACGAAAAACTCAGTTTTTTCACAAATATTTTAATCACACATAAAAAAGATCTACACAGAAATAACTAAAAACTGGTTTCAATTAAAAAATTTATTGAATCAATTAATATTTCTATTGATTTTGCACCTACCACGGCAATGATACTATCAATTTAACCTTTTATTAAAATTAAGAAGGAAAAAAAAAGTTATAAATAACTTCTACAAAAAAAAATATGATACTCACAAAAAAGTGTGTGTTACGTTGGTATGTGTGTTTTTTTTGCATTGTTGAGTCTGTTTGTGTTTGTGTGTGTGTTTGTTTTGTTTGTTACATTAAAATGTATTTGGTATTTTATACTGAAAACTTTCTAAAGGGCCCGCCGAATAACTTTTTTTTTTTTGAACTCCTGAACCAATTGGACTTTGTATGGCGTCATACCAAGGTCCTTATGCAAAATTCGTCTCAATGATGTCTCCGAAATGTTCAATTGTTGAGAACGACGGTGAATTGATGTTGATGGCGCTTCACGCACACTTTCTGCCACAGCAGCAATATTCTCGGGTGTACGCACTGTTTTTGGCTTTTCATGTTTTGGTTTATCGACGAGGATGCCAGTTTCTTTAACTTTTTTCACAAGACAACGACATAAGGACCATATTCGTTCAGCGGAAGGATAAAACTAATTATCTGTCAAATCAGACATGAGCTAAGTGTTACCATTCACGAAATAAGCACTAGTTGAACAAAAAAAAAAAACGTTAGATGGCGGACCCTTTATTTCTGCATACAGTGTATGAAAAAATCATATGATAATTGCTTCTAAAATAAAATATGTATTTATTTATTTAAAAGTCAATTAAAATATTAATTGATTTAATTAAATATTTGTTTAGCAACAAATTAAATTCAAATCAAATCTTTAATTAGATATTTGAGGCTGATAATTTTTTCTGTGTATTACCAACTGAGAATAATGGTACAAAAATTTTTGACATATAGCGTACCGCTAAAAAGTTATTAAGGTATCAATTTTGTAAAAAATAATAAATATATTTCTTTAAACAAACACGATGAAAAAGTATTTTGAGCTAAGAAAACATTGCCACCAACATTTTCGAAATATCTTTATAAATTTTTTGAAAAAATTTGATTTTTCCCGACCACGCTATTTCTTAAATGGTGCACTTTAAAAACTGGGAAACAAGTTTTTTTCAAATAATTTTTGGTGTAGAATCGAAGGTTGAATTTACATTTCATATAAATACACTTCTTTTTGCTCTGCTGGAAAAGTGGCCCTACATCCGCGATTTTGGCCGCCATGCGCCAGTGGAAGTAAAGGAAGTTTTTTATACAGGTATAGAACTTTAAGCTAGCAACACTTTTTTAACTCAAGTTAAGTCAAGTGATTTATGTTTTGTTTGGTTTGGGATTTAAACATGAATAGACTGCCCCTGAACAACGCTTCAAAATTGTGCAAATTTATTTTGAAAATCATGATTCTGTTCGAAATACGTATCGCGCACTACGTCCATTTTACTGTCAACATAATCGTCCATCAGAGCAATTAATTCGATTAACTACGGAACATTTTCCCGCCACGGTTACTCTAAATGATAATGTGCATCCACAGAGACGTCGTACAGTGCGTACAGAAGAAGTCATTGCTGTAGAGCGTAGCGTAGAGGAACTCCCCATCATTCTATCCGCCATCGTGCACAGGAATTGGATATGTGTGCATCCAATTTATGGAAGATTTTGAGGAAAGATCTTGGTTTGCGTGCTTACAAAATCCAACTCGTTCAACAATTGAAGCCACACGATCACCTAGCAAGATTGCAGTTTATCCCGATTTTTATAAACGAATTTTGGACCCGTGAATTGGCCTTGAAGATCGTGCGATTTAATGGCGCTGGACTATTTTCTGTAGGGATGTGTGAAGTCGCTAGTGTACGCCGATAAGCCCGAAACGATTGACCACTTGGGGGACAACATTCGCCGCGTAATTGCCAATATACGGCCACAAATGTTGGAAAAAGTCATTGAAAATTGGACCTTCAGATTAGACTACGTCCGAGTCAGCCGTGTCGGTCATATGCCAGAAGGCATATTTAAATTATAATGCCAGAAGATTTTCTTTCGAATAAAGTAAATTTCATGTCAATTTAAAAATTCATCTATGTTTATTCCATTTCAAAATTATATTAAGCAAAAGTTTTGCTAACGCTTAGAAATTAAATTTTGCAATTTCACCACACTGGATTATTAATCTCTATAAACATTTAGCTTAGGCATGCACATTTAATCTTTATTAAATTTAAGTATTTTATTTTGTCTTTTATTGAATTAATAGACAATTACTTTCACAAGCCATTGACAACACAAAATTTAAGTTGCTTTAATCCGCAATTTTATTTTACGTATGAAAAACAGATGGCAACATTTTCCATGGTTGATTTTTTATATGTATTACAAGAGTTGCACTTTTTAGTATCATCCCAGTAAAAAATTTACGTGTTTTTAGAAGCAGGATAAAACAAATGCGCTGATGTAAGGGCTTACTTTAAGATTATACTTAGAAGCAGTAAAAGACTCTAATCATTTTCGTATAAAAATAAACGAAAAAAAATTTGAGTTCACTGTTTTCCCTTACACGGATTCAGGTTGTAAGCAGCTTACCCTAATCCCTCAGAATGGTGCAGGTTGTAATGTAGAAAGTTTAATATCGTGGATTATAAACGATCTGTATCAGTTTTCCCGAGTGATTTCCGATTGTGTTTGGTGTTTTCGAGTATGCTATAAAAAATAATTAGTCAGGTATCTGTTAATGAAGAGCTAGCACGTGGTGCGGTAAAAAACATAAATATATTTAATGCACTAATATGTCTCAAATTGAAACAATAAAAATTTAATATCTGTAGAATTTTATGTAAAATACATGTTAAATTGTAATAACTTATACGTGAAATATGATTTTACTGCAAGCCATGAAATCACAGCATTTCATAAGCGCAAAAAACCTAGCTTACATTATCCAAAAGTAATGCTTCCAAGTGGGAATTCGCCATACAAAAATCACGGCATATGTAAGCAGGTTTGTAATAAATTATTTTTGGTTTACTCCTTTACAAACCTGCTAGCAGGTAAGCAGCGTTTTTTACTGGGATGTTCCTCGTCACTACTTCATCTTTACATGCCGCGATATCTAATTCATTCTGTCAAATTTTGTTGAAAAAATCTTCAAAATCGTCCTTTTGAGAATGAGAAATCGTCAAAAAATCGTTATGCCGAAAACTGCTTATATTTCAATAAAAAAAAATAGAAATTTTACTCACAACTTCGTTTTAATCACTTTATTTGTAATTATTTCGCAATTTTAATGTTGTTTTTTTATTAGTTCCTTTACAAACGACTCTGAGTCTTAAAAACACAACTCCCAATACTCATTTCGGCGAATGGAATTTTAAAATCACTGACCAATTTTAAAATCTGCACAATTCCTATAGTTTTAAAAATTTTTCCCGATATTTATTTTCATAAAATTCGGGCATACAATAAATATGGAAATAAAGAAAAATATTTATGTACCAAGAATCAGATATGTAGAAAATTACTCTTTTATCAGTGATTTTGAAGCTAAATGATTTAAATTATTAAAAAATAAAGATTTTGGATTTGCCTTTGCAAAATATATAACAAAAGTCCATTCGAATTTCGTTATTTTTTAAATAAAGTTAAAATGAAACTTTCAAAATAATGGTTTTTTAGAAAAGTATGATTAATCTTCTCTACCACGCCTATCTCAAACAATTGAAAAATATGTGCATATTAATTATAGTATTAATTGTACACTGTCTAAGAAGACGATGAAAAATATGTGCATATTAGTTATAGTATTAATTGTACACTGTCTAAGAAGACGATGAATAAAATTCAAAAATCCCCAATAAAATATATCAAAAAATTTGCTCCCTGGCAACTCTTCCCTAACTACGTGAATAGCCAAACTACCGTATGTACAAAAAATACATCATAGTTGCGCCAACTCACAAAATGTGGGAAATAGTGGAAATTAGATTACATATGATTTTCTAACAATTGTGAATTGTTGTGGTCTTTGTCTTATCTATCTTCTGCAATTACAATTAAATGTAAAATCGACCCCGTGTAATTGAAACTTGTTTTAAGCCACAGCAAAAATCGACCTTACTTAGATCAGTTGGTTAGAGTCTCTGTCTAAGTGTAGTGCGAAGTGCATGTGGCAAAGAAAGCAGGTTCAAGCCACGGTCAGGATTGCATTTAATAAAATAAACATTTCATATAGATGCAATCAAACAATAAAAACCATAACAAATAATTACAGTATTGTCAAAAAGGATTACTGATGAAGGTTGTGTTACCAGAAACTGCGCAGTCTAATTCAATAAAAATTTACAATGTAGTTATGATTTTTAGAAAAGTATGCTTAATCTTCTCTACCACGCCTATCTCAAACAGGAGTTTGTATTTAGTTGATAATTAAATGGGTAAATGTAGAATTTTTATTCTATTTGAGATCATTTTATCACATTTTTCTTAGATGTTTTAAATAAAAAGAAACTTGATCAAATTTTGTCAGTAAATTTTAAAGAAATAAATTAAAAAATTTAAAAATTCTCTAAAAATTGCAAATTTTTATAAATCGTCATTTTTCATACAATAAATTTTGTGAAATCTGCAATCGTCATTTTATCATATTTCACTTCAAAAATCGTCAAAATGGAGACAAATCGTCAAAGTTGGCAGAGCTGGCTATATTAACAAATTAAATATCACTCATACGGCTTTTATCAAACTAAGAAATATTTCATTAAACCACTTAGGCGTATGAGTTATGTTATGTTCAAATAATTACTTATACGTAACGTTACCAACTGCTTTTAATCCAACAGCGGAAAACAACTGTAAAACACATTTGAAATGTGATGCAAAACGAGGAACATTAATTTTTTTTTTTTTAATTCCTTTTGCTTTATCATTATTGGAATTTTTAGTTTAAAGACATTTTGAAACAGAAAAATATTGAAAAATTTTGCGTAAACAAATCTGTGTTAACTGGTTAGTTTCATTTTAAAATCTCTTCGTGTGTGCTCAATTATTTTTTGGCGATGACGGAAATGTTGCGGCGAAACCAGATAATGTTGTTGTGTTGTAAAAATTCAAAGACTGTGTTATTTTATTTGTTGATTTGAAACAAAAAAAAAAAAATAATGTAAATATTTGGCTATTTAAAATTAATATAAAAGAGAATAAACTTAACAACAACAAAAAATCTACGACAACAGGTTATAAGAACATTGACAAAGACTAGTTTATAAAAATTAGTACTCTTTGTTATACGTTTATAAAAACTTATTTGTTACTCATTTATTATTTTATAATAATTTTTACTAACAGTGAATTTTATCGTTGATCTATAAATTTATGTGTGAGATTTTATTTGTTCGGTTTTAGATCATGACAAATTTTTCTCTAAATTAACAGAAAAATTATAATTTTTATATGATAATTTACTTAGACTATTAGAAAAAAACACAGAAAAAGTTATTAGACACTAGCATGAATGGAATGCATTTTCTGACCCACTACGGTCTTCATCAACATTCTTCGTGCCATTTAGTGTTAATCGTAAATATCATCTATTTATAGATCAACGATAAAATTCACTATTAAACCACTCACCAGGTACAGTGCAAAAATCGTTTAATGTATATGCTCGTCATATGTATTAATAAAAAAATCTTTAATGTTTGTTGATATGCTTTGCTAATGTAGAAGGATAATATATGATGACATTAGAGAAAAGAACTGCCATTTAAAGTTTTAACTGAAAGTTAAACTGGCAACTATGATAATGACTAGAGAAAAAACAAACACACTATAAATAGAAATCGTTCGTGGTAAATTTCATTCTAACTCAACACACAGAGTAATGTGGGACTTAAAGTTACCCAATTCCTTTAACGTGTAAGTTAAATAGATGATATTTACGATTAACACTAAATGGCACGAAGAATGTTGATGAAGACCGTAGTGGGTCAGAAAATGCATTCCATTCATGCTAGTGTCTAATAACCTTTTCTGTGTTTTTTTTTCTAATAGTCAAAGTAAATTATCATATAAAAATTATAATTTTTCTGTTAATTTAGAGAAAAATTTGTCATGATCTAAAACCGAACAAATAAAATCTCACAATTTTTATTAACTTTTAGAATAAAGAGAATATTAATAAAATATATACTAAAAGTACTTTGAAACAGAATAAATTTTAGCAAAAATAGTAGATTAGACGAAAAAATTAATTAATAAGTAAATTAGGTAAAATTAATTAAGTACTGTGTTGTTTTAAATCTAACCCGTTTCCGCCTTTAATTTCCTCGGTTTTATTATTATTTTCAAAAATATTTAATTTTAAACGTTTCGATTGGCTAATTACACTGTTCAACAAAATTGAATTTTTTTCCAAAATTACAAGGTCCGACCTATAAATTTTGAAAGTTAACATCCGGATTACATTTTAGGGGGAGGTAAAGTTTACCCCAAATGCAAATTTTGTATTGTCAGTCGGCATAGAAAATAGAGTAAAGCTTACGTTTAAAATATATTGTGTGTTCAACAAATTTATGTAAAATGTTACGGAGAATATTTTTGTAGATTATATTAACACTCTAACTCCTCAAGGTAAGGGTCTTTTTTGTCCTTCTTTTAAAAAAAATTTTACTACAAGTCCCTGAATACACCAAAATCTGAATACACAAAACAGCAGGTATGATTCTTACAGCCGCAGGTTGTTGAAAAATGTATCATATAAAGAAAATCTGACAATTGTAAATACAATACAAAATATAAAAAGGAGAGAAAAACAAAAAACGTGTATTGAATATCCACCAGAGGTGGACCTTACACATCAAACAAGTTTTCAATTTATTTTTTGATCAATGGTTATAATCTTTAACTTCAAACTCATATGTATATTAGTTCTCATGTAGTGAGTAAACTAGTTCATATGAATGTTTGATGTTTGGCATGGGATTGTCACCCGCTTTTAAAACGTGTTCTAATGATGGGAACCTAGAATATTCCCGAATTAGATCTATCAACACATTCCTGAAAGGGTCAAGTAATAAATTTGAAAACAAAAAACTCTATAGATTATTTGTTAGGACAATATCCTCGTGAAGAAATATAGAGTATGGCCTCGAACTTGAATAATTTTCATTATTTGTACTATATTTTATAGTCAAAGAAAAATAGTTGATCGATTGTTAAGTTGATATAGAAAAAAAAAACTTTAACTTTAATATTTAATATTTAAAATTAAAAAGTTTGATATTGTAATGACAAAAAAGCAATTTTTCCGCATTCACACCATGTGAATTGCTTCTTCTATCAGAATACAGCTGTCTGGCAGCGCTAAAAAGCTGTTCGCTAGCTACACTAGTTGGCGGGGCTGATAAATATTTTATTGCTACAGCTTTTATATTTGTAAATTGACTTGAATTCAAATACTCAAATATATTTATATTTCGGGACTTAAAGGCTCCGTAATAAACATTTTAAATTCTTTTTCAATAAAATGTTCATTTGGTTCTGCTACTTCTAAGTCTGGTACTGCATCATGTCTATCCACTCGAAATTAATTGCAAAATATAAAAATATATACATATTTATTAATATTATATCGCATTAAATTTGATTATTTGCTTATAAGTCTTGTAGGTATATTTCTGAACTTTTAAACTCTTTTGGCTTTTTGAAATTTTTTCACACACATTGATATTTAAATATCGTTTTTTTTTTTTGGTATTCTATCATATTCAACGTTGTATTTTTTATGTAGTTTTTTTTGTAAATTCTGAAAAGTTAATATAACCACAGTTGTTATTTATTTGTGCTTTTTATAAATAATCATGGCCGAACTTCACTTTTTGGCCGAACTTCGATGCCGAATACTAGGTCGGACACTAAAAAAAAAAAACACCAAATGCGTAAAATTATTTTGTATACATTTTGAATAACAATAATACACAAATAATATAAAAACAGGCATTATTTGTCTATAATTGAACATTATGTGCGCAAAATTTGTATTTTGGTAATAAAATAATATTTTTTACTCTTATAAGTTTGTAAATTTACTAATTTGCAATAGAAAAATATGAATGACATTTATAATTGAAAAAAAAAAAAAATATAAGAAATAAAAAATTATAATTTTATTCTGATTAATTATTCTGATTAATTATGACGGTTATATGAAAATTAAAATTTAATCCGACGACGGGGATAAAATGTTTGCACTATTCCATATGAACCATTCCATACATATGAAGAACGTGTCCTTTCAAGCATCTAAAAAAGACACCAAAACCGGCACCAACCCATAAATTTCTTTTATCGGCATTTACTAAAAAAAATATGCTATTGAAACTACTACTCTTGGAATAAAAATTTTGTGGAGAAAATCATTATAATATTGTCTATGCCCCTGGCCCAGTCGTCATCAGGAAATGTCATTTAAAATTTGTGTTCGGTAAGAAATTGCATGACAAAACCAACATCATGTGCAGCAGTTGTTTCAAACATTTCGAGCCAATACAACTTTAACAAAGCAAATTTATTTGGTTTTGGTTCTTTTACCAGATCAAGAAGAAAGTACACATTTATTCCTATCATTCGAAACTTTATAAAAAAACGAAAAAGTAATAAAGATATTTCATTTTAAAAAAATATGTTTTTATTTTTTGAAGTAATTTTTAATCTTTTTTTGTTTTCATTTTTTACACATTTTTAATTGCATTTTCAGGCACTTTGTGCGTATTTTTACGCCTTAAGCGTGTTTTTTTACGCACAAATTTAGTACAATTTTACATTAATTTCAGTATTTGATATAATTTTATTCACAATTTTCAAGTAAATTTACACGTTTTATGTGCACTAATACGCGTAATTTTTTTATTAAACAAATAGAGTAAATTTACCCAACTTATAGTGTAGGAGTACAGTTTCCTACTATAAGTTAGACAAATTTAAACAAAAATTAATTAGAGTGTATTCTATGTCAAGTACTTCAAAAAACCCCAAGTTACAGTTGTTGTTGTGTAACTGAATATACTCAAATTACGAAACCTCTTTTGTTTTTCTACGTTTACAATTTTTTATATCGAATGCTAATTTTTGATAATGCCCGCCGCGTATACGCGGCATTATACAAAAAAAAAGCCTAACAGTTGCGGCAAAACCAGTTAACAGCCCAGGTAGAAAAATACAATCTTTAAAACGTTTTAAAAGCATTTTTCATGATGGTACAAGCGTTTTCAGAACATACCAAATTACAAATTTAAAGCGTTTTGAGAATGTGCAAAATGATAACCCAAATTTACGGTCTGAGGATGGTATTTTATAACGTTCTCAAAACATTGCAAAACAAAATTTTTGAACTGCTTTTTCAATCGTTAAATAAGTATTTGCAGAACATTTTGGCTTACAGTTATTAAGCGTTATGAAAACGACCCAAATGATAACCGCTTTGAGGGTTGTAATTTTGAACATTGTCAAAACGCTCGAAAGACAAATTATAAAGATCTTTATGAATTGTTCATAAATACCACAAATAATGAAACATGTAAAATATGATTAAAATAATATAAATAAAGTAACAAAACATTGTAATTTTAAATAGTTTAACTAGCGTTTTATTAAGTTTTGAAAAAGTCCTCTAAAATATTGCTTTATCTGTCCTCAAAATATAGTGCTTTATAAAAGATATACAAGGACTATACACTTTATAGAGTCGCTACATTATGGGCTGGCCATATTGAGTGATTTATTGAACTCGGTTCATGAAGAGAAAAGCATATAAAAAAATTGCATAAGAAACCGAGTTCGCATATAGATAGACCCCTTATGACAGTGTTGTTTTTTAATCAGTAAAATATTTTGTAAAAAAAAAAGTATTTCTAAAGTACTATTGGCAAATGTTAGAAAAACGCTTTAACGCAATGGTTTTACATTGGTTTTATTTTATAAACCGTTGTAAATTTTGTACGATAAGAACTTCTAAAGTACTTTTTACAAACGTTGGAAAAACGCTTTGAACCAATGTTTTTACAGTGTTTTTATTTCACAAATATTTGTAAGTTTTGTATAAAAAGTATTCCTAAAATACTTTGTCCGAACGTTCGAATAGCAATCCAAAATAATGTTTTTTAAATGCTTTTTTTCGTATTATTTGCAATTATCGCTTTGGAAACGCTTTTATTTTAGTACCATCAAAAACAAACGTTTTGAAAACTCTTCGTTTTTTGTACCATCCCAAATTTCTACCTGGGAGGTTAAATTTATTATAATCATTTTTGTATAGAAAATTGCTCAGATTACGAACACACTCCTACAAAAAAAGTTACTACTAAAGACTTTTAAACGCGTTCCAACTCTATTAAATCAACTAATTCTTTCTTTTGATATTTAACTAAAGTTATCAATCTTATTTTACCACATAAACAAATTTCAGTTGTAGTTAGTTGAACTAATTTTTTCTCTTAATATTTAGATAAATTTTTTAAATGAATTTGAGAGTTTGTCTGTTAGTTCAGATATATTTGTTTGAGCAAAAAGTATATAAATTTTATGATAGTGAAAGCGGATATCAATGGAAAGGTACTTAAAAGACTTATCTAACAAAATTTATTTTACGACCATACATTGCCTGCGGCCATAGAGGTTTGAATTTAGAAATTCTAAATTTTTACATTGAAGGTCATAAAAATTATCCTTAAACTAACAGTTTGATAACTGAACATTTTTGTTGATTATCCTCGAACTCCTGAGTAATGATTTAATCGGTTTTGTAAAAAAAAAAATCAGTCTTTTCGCGGTTGACGTTGTTGACATCGACACTAAGGCATTTTTATTAAACAGTTGTTATAGAGACAGTTTTAGCATATTTTTTCAAACTAGTTCCCCTTATGCACGTCCAAATCGTAAAATATTTGATGGGAGAGTAATTTTTATTTTAAATTTTTGAAATTTAAAATATCGCTTTGTATGCAGGCGTTTTTTTTTTCTGCATCGGCCATGCAATTAGAGTGTTTTGAGGGATTTACCATCCCGTGAGTTCCCGGAAATTTAAATTATTTTAATTTCCTGATTTTCCGGAAATTTTGTTGCGGGATCCCGGGAAATAAAAAAAAATGCTAGAAGAGAAAACATTTGAAAAAGTTTTAAATACAGATATTAAAGCTCTCAATCTAACTCAGAAAATGCTTCAAAATATTCAATGAAAAAAAGTTCAAACTTTTTGAGGGAAGTGGTAAAAAAACTCCAATTATTGAATATTTGTTTAACTTCGTTTTTACTACAATCAGAAGTAGAAGTTTTTGAAAAGTTCTAGTTTTTGTTGAAAATTGTTTATGGAATTTGATAAAAACTACAGTAAAAAAGTCTGTAAAGCCAGCAACATTTCTACTGAGAGTATCCATGCAGAAAAAGTGATATATCAACAACAAATTTGTTAAATTCAGCAAATTTTTTTCTAAATTTACTTATTTTTTTTTGCTGATATTTCTGCAATGATCCTCTCAGCAAATATGTTGCTGACTTTACTGACCTTTTTTTGAGTGTACTAGTTTCTGGTTGTAGTATAAATTCAGTTGGTAGAAAGTGAACGAGTTTTTCGGTTACATCGTAATTTGTTAATGAAATTAGAAATAGGCTTATTACCGAGTCAGTAAACGCTTCACAATGGAAAAAATGCCAATCTAGCAGACACAAATTAATTACGTCTAAACTGCTGGTTCCACCTTAATAAGATTTATGGGAGATTACTTAGAAGGATCACGGCTTCCATAAAAATGTCCTCAAGCTAATGGGGGAAAAACACAAAATACACCACAGAGAGCCAAAGTATCCATATTTGCAACACAAATTTTTGGAATAAAGGTACGTCTTCGGAAAATAGGAGTATTATTGAGATTAAATAAGATTGCAATGGTAAAAAACATAGACTATTGTTGCTATGCTATTTCCTTAAACACTATTCGAAATTACAAGTAAAAAAAAGTAGTAATACATCAACGAAAACGAAAGTGATACACCCTCCCCCCTTAAAACTTGTGCTGGATCCGCCAATGATGTGTATATATATAAATAGATCTTAGTAAAACAGATACCACAAATCTTTACACACATAAACACACTTTATGTGTCTGTGTTGGTAATACACATGCTTACTTAAATATGTACTGAGAAAATATATTTGTTGTATGACAGTCGAATTTTTTGCCAACCTATTTGTATGGTTACATCCAGCATTTTTTTGTGGAAACACAAATTTCGTTATTGCAAAATAATTAAGAAATATATTTCTTTTTGTCAACCAAATAATTTTGTTACTGCAACCAAACTATTTAGTTGCAAACAATTAATTTGTCGCAATTAAGCTGTTTTTACTGTGTACGACTGACTATGTATTGTTGTCTTTTAATATCCCAGAATGTATATCAACTTTTTTGTGCTCTGCTCTTAGTACGAATAAAATATGAATGTGTTGTGTTTTGTATATGTAGTAGTTACATCAGGTGCTAAACTGTTTATTTAAACTAGGTAAAAAAAATATATTAAATTGTATGAGTTTGTATATGTATATAAAATACTCTTAATAACTTTACAAACACTTACTGGTTATTGTTACAAAATCACATTTATAAATATGGTATTGTTTCTCTAAATATCTTTGTGTTGGTTTCTGTAAGAGTATGAAAGTGTATTTGTGTGAGTGGCATTGTCTAAATGTCTGTGGATGTTTCTTAAACTTTTAATATTTTATGCTTTTTAAATGACAACAACATTAATATTACATTTATAACAAAGGATCTTGTTTTTTGTTTTGTTTTATTTATTTATGTACTAAGACTTACACTAATAGAAAAAAATTAGTAAAATTTTTTGCAAAAATGACATTGGTTGAAAAACTGCTAGAATTAGCAGATTTTTTTTGTTTTTTTCCAAATATTAGTAAAAGAAAATTTTAACCACTCCCAACTGAAAATCGGTTACTACACTCAACAAAAAAAGTTAGTAAAGTCAGAAGAAAAAGAATGCTTGAAAAAAAAAATTGCTAATATCAGCAAAATCTGTTCCTGGAAATTGGCGAGCTGATTTTTAGCAAAAAAATTAGTAGATTCAGAAAAAGTTTTGCTAACAATTAGTTGATTAAAAATTAGAAAATCCTTGCTAAAAGTTAATAAAATGTTTTGCAGAATATTAGTAACATAAAACAAAAATTTTGTAGAAAAATTATATTTTAGTTAATTTATTTCCTGGAAATCTTAAAAAAAAAATTATGATTCTTTCTTGAAATAAGAAAAATTACCTAAGATGTGTGTCCTTGTCTTTTGCTTTACTCTGTCTACCTGAACATATAGTAGTTGCAATTTAACCAACACTATATTAATATTCGCTATAAACATTTAGTTTATAAAAACACATTTATTCTATATTCTATATTAAATATAAATATTTTGGTTTGTCTTTAATTTAATTAATATGCAATTACTTTAACAAGCCGGTTTCAATCCGCAATTTTATTTTATGTGTGTAAAACAAATGCAAAAATCTTTCATGGTTGATTTTGTGGTTTGATTTTGTTATATGTTAAGAGGGTACCGTGAAATAACTCCCAAATGAAATAAGTCCCAATGAAATAACTCCCAATGAAATAAGTCCCAAAAAAAAAAAATGAAATGAGTCCCAATTTTAATAAATGAAATAACCTCCAAAGAAAAAATGAAATAAGCCCCAACATTTGGGAGTTATTTCATAGTAATAAAATAACTTCCAACAAAGAATGAAACAACTTCCAATGAAAAAAGTCCCAAAAAAAATTAAATAATTCCCAATTCAAAAACATCGAATTCTATTTATTTCATAAATAAATGTAAAAATGTACATAATATTAAACATATTATAAAGATAGAATTTAATGTATACATAAATATACAAAAATAATCAACAAAATTCAAAGAAAAATTCATATTAAAAATATATTTATAGAAAAGCCTGGAATAACCTTTGTTTTAAAAGTTAAAGGCGGCGCGGTGCGTGTATAATCGCACGCAGAAAAAACTTTATTTCGCGAAGCCGCCTGCCGCGTTCTACGGAGGAAAAAAACCAGGCCGCCACACAGAAAAACTTGTTTTTACAAATTACTTGGTGTCTTAAAAATATAAGATTTTAACGGATTCGACATCTGATTTGAAAAACAAGTTCTTCTGGGTGGCGGCCTTCGGCCGCTCTTAGGGTTTTTTTCCTCCGTAGAACGCGGCAGGCGGCTTCGCGAAATAAAGTTTTTTCTGCGTGCGACACAAAAGAAACTTCAAAATTACTGATCTGTTTCCTCACTGGAGTATAATGTCCATGGACCTTATGTCGTAACACGTTTTCTTCGTAACACGTATAATATTTTCTTTCTCTAGCTTCCGAACTTTTTAAATAAATTTGATTTTCGACTTTTACGTATAACATTTTACTATTTCTTCTTTTGCCACTCATTATTTGAAATTCAAGATTTGCCATTATTTTTAATCACTTCAATACCGATCTTTACCTACCAAAAATTCTAGCAAGAACTGCGTTCCTATTGGTAAAATAACTAATTGTATTGCTATTACTTACTTTACGACAATTTTAAGAGCCGTTACAAATGCATAAAATTTACCAAAATGTAATTTTAATAGAAATGAAATAACTCCCAACAAAAATGAAATAATTCCCAACGATAAAATCACATTTAAAAATTAAAATGAAATAAGTCCCAACAAAAGAGAAATAACTCCCGATGCCAAAAAGGAGTGAAATAACTCCCAACAAAACCTGGTGGGGAATTATATCATTTGGGACAGAAGATTGTGAAATAAGTCCTAACGCATTGGGAGTTATTTCATAATGAAATAAATCCCAATATATATGGAAAATTTTTGGGAGTTATTTCACTTTTTTGGGAGTTATTTCATTTGGGAGTTATTTCACGGTACCTGCCAAGAGTTGAAATTTTTAATATCATTTCCCTAGTCTCTAGTACATCTTGACATGCCGCGACATCTACTTCATTCCACGTATATCTTTCAATCTGGTTGTCGTCCACACTACTAATGTGCCTATAAGCACACTTTTTTTTTAGCAAAATAAATTAGTAAAATATTAGTAAAATATATGTAAAACATCAGTTCAAAATAGTTAAATGCTGAATAAGATTAACTAAAATTTTAGCTGAAAACATAATTTTAACAAAAAATTTTGCTGAAAAATATTATACTTGATTTACAAGACGTTTTACCAACTTTTCTATTAACTTATTTTTTTGAGTGTTCAACTTATAACATAAGTTGTAACGTCATATGCATAATAATTTTTTAAATTTATAAACGGTATATAAAACTAATTTTTATACAAAACTTATATCTTAAAAGCCTATTTAAATTTTATAAAATGTTTATACATACGGGGGTTTGTGTTTAACAAGTATTATTAAGAGTGATATATTAAGCTTCGACAAATCCTTAAATACCCTTCATATTGTTATAAAAACATTTTATTTTGACAACAAAAAAAAAATTTTTAATAAAACATCAGCAGGTTACCGACCTATCACCTAAAAATAAAAATTTGCATCAATATGATAAATGTCATCCTTGTAAAAATAATTTTGCCATAAGTTATAATATATTCAAATTTTTGTATAATTAAATACATACATACCTTTAACGAATTTTAATTAAAAATATTAACTTTCAGCCAACTTTAAGTACAAGCACGTAAATATATTTCATACTTTTTAAAATTCATGTTTTTAAACGTCACTGATGTCAGAAGAAAGTAGCAGTTGTTTTGTTATATATATATTTAATGTACGTATATGAGGGATACTGGGGATACATAAGTATCTTTGTAATCATAAAAATTAAGTGAGACCAGTTACACTGTTGTGAAAATATTTCTCGTAAATTTTTTTTCGTAGAATGTACAAACATTTTGTTTATATTACAAAACTTTTGTATAAAACAAATTATATAAATTTACAAATTTCGTAAAAAATACAAACATGATTTCGTAATATTTTTTTATTTGCCGGGTTTAGTATGAAATTCAATAAAACAAATATTTAAAAAGATAAAATATTTAATAATAAAATGCAATTAGTTTGCAATTGTTATTTAAGTTTTTAAGTTTTTTATTATTATTATTTTATTATTTTTTTATTTTGTTTTTTAATATATTATTTGACATATTTATAAAAATTGTATTATTTTATTTAGTTCAATAAACATAATAAAAATATTTAATTGCCATTTTACCTTTTTTATTAAATATTTGTAGCATATTTTTCTAGTTTTCATAAAAATTTCATAATATTTTCGACTTAAGTTCCTTTTTAGTTTGTTGTATTGCATCAGCTACTTTGTTGCAAATGGTAGAGGGGTCTACTTCAACACAGCAGGACGTCACTGAAATCGTGAGTTCGATTCTGGTGTGGCACCATTACATTTTTTTTTTAATTTTGAAATAAACCCGTAAGGTATGCACCACATTTTTATTTAAAAAAAGTTTTTACAAAACTTTACGAAATGTGATTTTTATATTCTACAAATTTTTTCGTAATGTCAAAATAACCAAAACTTTCGTAAAATGAACAACGGTTTTCGTGTATTTTACCTATAGATTATTATGAGTGTGGAGAAAATGTGGAGAAATTTTTATATTGAATTAATTTTTTATTATGGACTCTTCTTTAAATGTGACTAAACATATTTTCATTTGTAAAATTTGTCCATAATGCTTTAAAATTCTGGTAAAAAACATTTGCTGGCCGAGTTCATCGGTCGCATACTAGCAATTATGCTTAAGCAAAAATAACATATGTTGCTGTCCCAGCCAACAGCCTCGCAACAAAAAAAGCAATGTCAAACTAACAGTATTTGCTCTCCTACATATTAGCAACAAAAAAAAATGGAACAGCTTTTAAATTTTTCCAAAAATGGAGGAAGTGGGCGTGGTTGTATGTTGACAAATTTTGCGATAATGTTTAGCATATCAATAATTATTCAATGAAAATGAAAATTATTCAAGTTCGAGGCCATACTCTATATTTCTTTATTAGGATATTGACCTAACAAATAATCTATAGAGTTTTTTTGTTTTCAAATTTATTATTTGACCCTTTCAGGAATGTGTTGAAAGATATACTTCGGGAATTTTCTAGGTTCCCATCATCAGAACACTTTTTGAAAGAGGGTAACAATCCCATGCCAAACATCAAACATTCATATAAACTAGTTTACTCACTACATGAGAACTAAAATATAAAAAGCTCGAAGTAAAAGATTATCACCATTGATCAAAAAATAAATTGAAAACTTGTTTGTTATGCGCAAGGCCCACCTTTGGTGGATATTCAATACCTATTTTTGTTTTTTTCTCCTTTTAATTTTTTTGTTTTGGCTATAAACAAAAACAGGAGGAGTAAACTTTTTGTTTATAGACAAAACAAAAAATGAGAAAAAAATTTGTATTTTTTTGAAATGGTCTGTAACAAAATTCTCTGTTCGAATTTTTGTTATTTGAACACAAATTTATAGCAGAGAAATACATTTACATATATTTTCATCTATATAACAATCAAAATTACTAAAGATTAGGTTTTTTTATATTTTTAAATAAACCCCTTAATTATCTTTAGCCAGTAAATTTTTTTTTTGTACTCAATCGAAAAAGGAACACTATGTCAATAATGACTTAATTTATGGTATTAATTAAAATTGATTAAAACTTTGCAGCTAAAAATAAATAAACCCACCAAAAATTTTATGAAACCAACAAAAAGAAAGCTTATGGGTAGAATACGAAGATTTCACTTAAATTGCAGAATTTCTATATTTCTAAACTTAATTGTATTTGAACAATTTAATAAATGATTTTTGCAAGTGATTAAGTATCTGCAGTTTCCCCGATTTATATAATTTTCATTTCTGTTTTTGGTGTTTTAGGTTTGTTAAGTATATGCTACACATATAAATATCTTTAAGGCTGACTGGGTTAAGTGTTAGTGATGTTAAGTGCTTCTTTTCATTCTTCCACTTGCCATACATGAAAAACATTCTCATATGCTTGTTTAAGTATGTATTTAACTATATACTCTATAGTGGCGCGAAAATATAATTTTAACTACTATATCTTTGAATTTGTACCTTTAATTCCCTTATATCATATACTATGAACATTTCCATTTTATTTCAATGATTAATTTTTCGATTTTGGTAAAATTTAGTGAGTATAATTGTCAGTGATATATTTCCAAAAGGATTTTCTTATTTTGACCACTGTGGCAACCTTGGAAAATCTTGGTAACCTTGAAGCTTTGAAATATCGCAAAATAAGATGTGGACCATCATTCAAAATGCCATAACTTTTGTTGTGCGAAAGATATTGCAAAAAATCTTTTTACATAACAATAAAAATCATTATTTTGTTCAAAATTTTATTAAACAGAATTTAAAAAATTTCTTAAAATTTTTTTTATACAAAAAAACTATTTTTTGAAAAATTTATATATTTTTAAAGCAAATAGCTAAACACGTGTTCTAAAAACCCTGAAAAGTGGAGTCTCTTTTTACCTTTTGTTAGCAAAATCAGTTATATGCTGGTGACATAGTACATATATTTTTAGATATCTCAAAAAGTAGTAAAGATTACGCTCTAAAAAAAATTGAAAGAGGACTTTTTTCAAATAAAAAATTTTAATTAAAAAAAAAATATATATATATTTAAATTATTTTGTAAAATTTTCTTTATTCACTATTCCTATGCAAAAAGAATTTTTTCAATATCTTTCGCACAACAGAAGATATGAGCTTTTGAATAATGTTTGAACCCCTCATTTTCCAATATTTCAAAGCTTCAGGGTTGCGATAGTTTTCAAAATGAAAACCGTGTTGGAAATATACGTTCATTGCCAAACATACTCACCAAATTTTATCCAAGTCGGAGACCATCCAAAAATTTGTCGCTCATTTGTGAGTTCATTTTTAGTTACAAAATGAGTAGATTCAGCAAAAGTTTCCATTCAAAATTAAAAAATTGTCGCTAAAAGTATTGCTGAATATAAGTAGACTGAAAAGAACTCAAAAAAATTGTAGAAAAATTATACTTTAGTTAATTAATTTGTTGAAACTCTTACATTTTTTTTGTTATTCTTTAACATTAATTAACAATAACAAAATATACATTGACGACACGAATAAATTAATATCTGAAAATATATATAAATAATTATATATAACATAAGCAAATTACATTTCAACTGCTTACATCAATGCTTATCTAAATGATGGCATCTTTCTAGAAACGAAACAAAACGAAATAACAAACTATGAAATGTACAACCTTTTTTTTTTTAAATAAGCTAAAGGAAACATACCAAATTTCGTAAGATTTGTGGCCTTGTCTTTCGCTTTAGTCTGCCTACGTGAACGTATATTTGTTTACAATTTGCCCACACTGAATTAGTTAACAAATACACATTTAATAGACAATCACTTTGACAAGACGGTAACAACACAAAATTTAAGATTTTTTTAATCCGCAATGTATACGATACGCATTGCTGGCGTCCTTTTGTTTTACAAAAATCTTTCATTCTTGATTTTTTTATGTGTCTTAAAGGAGTTGAACTTTTTAGTATCATTTTACTCGTCTCTACATTTACTTCATTCTACGTATATCTTTCACTCTGGTGTTCGTCCATACTTTAGTCACACTAATCAGCACAATTTTTTTTTAGCAAAATAAATTAGCAAAACATTAGTAAAATATCAGTAAAACATTAGTTCAAAATAGTTAAGTGCTGAATAGGTAAAATTTTAACTAAAAACATATTTTCAGCAAAAACTTTGCTGAAAAATAGTACACTTGATTCACAAGACGTTTTACCAATTGTTCTACTAACTTATTTTTTGAGTGTAGGAATTCCATTTACGACATCTTAAAATATCCACGAAGGCACAACATACTAGCTCTTACTTACTTTTCTACCAATTTATTTTTTTGAGTGTTCGAGCCAGTCGTGGTTGAGTGTCCGAGCCAGCCGTGGCGATCATATGCCAGAAGTCATATATAAATTATAATGTCATAAGATTATCTTTCGAATAAAGTAAATTTCATGTCAATTTAAAAAATTCATCTTTGTTTTATTCCATTTCAAAGTTCTATACCACTATAAAAAACACTCTTTATATATATGGATATATACAAATATATGTATGCACAGCATAGTTTAGGGACATTTGCTTACTTTGGGGATTGTCCGCAAAGTTTTCGCGCCTTTTCATACATCTAGCGTATAAGATGAGGACAGTTGGTTCGATACACCGCATATTTCGGGGACAATTTTGGGCGTGTCCCTAAAATATGCTGTGTGCATACATATATATATATATATATGTATATATATATATATGTATGCACAGCATACATATATATATATATATGTATATATATATATATGTATGCACAGCATACTCTAGAGACATTTATTCGTTTCCCCGCATAGTTTAGAGACATTTGCTTACTTTGGGGACTGTCCCCAAAGTTTTGGCGCCTTTTCATACATCTAGCGTATAAGATGAGGACAATTGGTTCTATACACCGCATATTTCGGGGACAATTTTGGGCGTGTCCCTAAAGTATGCGCTGTGCATACATATATATATTTAATTTGATATGTTTTATATAATTTTTTTCAATCGGGATGTCTGAAATCGTCAAAATTTAAATACTTAATGAACCAAAAATGGATCATTAAGTATTCATATTGCCATGTTTTTTGTAACTTAGGGTTGCCATTTTTTTTTAAATATTTGTTATAAAATCGAAAAAATTTCTTCGGGAAAAAGCATAAGAGACGAACAGTTACAAACATCGGTAAATTTTAAACACCCCCCTCAATTAAATTAACTTAAAAAGGCATTAATATACATACTTTTTATCCTTAATAAAGTGTCAGTTTCAATGTCACTTAAAACACATTTTTTTTAATTACAAAATTACTTAAAAGTAATCTGCCATGTTTCACACAACAGTTAATGCGTCTTCAGAAACTCGTCTTTTGCCTAAAATGCCTTTGAAACAATACGAATTAAACCGAAAAATGGGGTAATTTTTTAACCCAATTTTTGATTTAAAAAAATATTTTCTTCTCTACCAAATTTTTGAAACTTAAATAAGATCGGAGAAAACTCTGTTCTTGTTAGTAAAATACTGGGAAGTTAGTGAATAGTGACGCATATGTAAATATTTAAAAGTTTTTGTCACCAAATGTGTTTCTTTCATTTTATTCTTGAGATGTTTTTTTTGGTATTGTTGATTGTTTTTTTTTTCATAAGAAAATTTACATTTCAAATATTTCTTTATTTTAAGACAACACTTGACATTTCTTTACTTTTTGTAGCAATTTTTCTAGAACGAAAAGGAAAAAGAGCTTTTTAAATTTGAAGTTTATAAACTTTTTGATAACTTGTAAAATTCATCTGTCATTTCTTTTTAAATGATAAATGTTAGATTACTCAAGTAAATTTTAAATAAAACTGAACTTACGTTCCATTTGTTTTTATAAATTATGCTTATTTTTAAATATTTTTATATTTGTTTGATTAGGCGATAATTTGACATCAAATCGCATCCAAATAGAGTAAACTACAGAGCCTTTAAAAGTACGGAGTTATAAAAATTAAAACAGTTATTTCACATGAACGAATATTGAAAATAATTCAAAACTGCGTTTACACTAAAAGTGTTTTAGACGCATTTTAAATCAAAACATGTCTTGTACATGATTCCCCATACATTTTTTTTTATTTTTTTTTTTTTTCAAAAAACATGCTTTGCTCAACGTTAGTGGAAACACAGCACAAAAAAACATTTTCTGACTTATTATCCCAGCAAAAAAAACTCGATTTGGTAAGCAGCTGCTGCCTTTATATGCATCCAAAATAGCGCTTCACCGCCATGCATACTCTAAAGCAATTGTTTAAGGCATTCTGTAGTGCTTCCCAAAATGCCTTCTTTGAAGCAATATAGTATGCATGCAATGAAGCAATAAAGTATACATACCATGAAGCACTAATGTTGTCAACATACAAAAAAGAGCTTCTTAGTGCCTAAGAAGGCATGAATTTATTGCTTCTAAGAGCACATGAAGGAAGCGCTTTAAAAGAGACATACCAAGTAAGACATTGCGAACAAAAATCATGCCTTCGGGAATGCCATCCGGTAGCGCTTCGTAATTAGGTAATGCCTTCCGGAAGCGCTTCTTTGAAGCAATATTTTTTGCTGGGATTGACAGTACATTATTTTTATGCAAATGAGAGATAACACTAGCTTACAGCAAAAATGCGACCAGCATGCATTTTTGGACCTCCCAAAACCAAAAATCGCATTAAATTTTTTTTTATGTAGTAGTTTTTAAAATATTTTTTATTTTTTTTCAAATTTTAATATTTGAGTAATTTCACTATTTTTAATACATATCAATAACAGGATCAAGCTACTTTGGTTCGTCCAATTGCAAAATGAATATAATTTCATACGCAACAAATATTTAAGATGATGTTGTAAAGATTGTTTAGCATTAGCTAAAGTACCCGGTGTTTCCCGGGTCAACTGTGATTTTTTTAGAACAAATTTTAAGCTAGAAAACAGACTACTTAATTCTGTTGTGTTTTGCATAATCAGTTTGGATTTTAACGTTAAACTTGAGATTAAAGATTCCATTTGAAATTTATGAAATAAGGTTACAAAATTAAAAATTATTTTATCTTTAAAGATGTTGAATACAAAATGATGCTTTCATTAGCAAGCAATTCACGACTATAAATCAATGTGCTTTATCATTAAAGATGTCTCATATTGATTTTAGTGCATTAAAAAAAACCAAAAAATTTTTTTTTTGGTTTTTTTAATGGACTTGTTATTGCCAGAAACGGTAATTAAAAATAAAATTTAAAAACAATGAAATCATTAAGACATTGCGAAAACATCAGTAGGTATATTATACGGGGAAAAAATTCTTAAAAACGAAATGGTTTTTCCTGTTTTGATTGGATTTAATACTTTCAAATTAAAAAAATAAGCTTTATTAAAAATAGTGGAATTTTTTGATTTTAACGTTTTTTTTTATCAAAAGTCGGTATTGAAGTGGTCTATGGTAATGAAACTTTTATTGAGGCCGTTAAAACTTTCTTAGAAGTTTGAATTCGAAAAATACGAGAAAAGTTGAAAAGGGTGAAAAAAATGTTAATTTTAAATTTTTTATCAAAAGTAGGCGTAGAAGTGGGCGTGGTCGATGAAACCAATACCACGATCTAAGTTGAGGTCCGAGGATTATTCATGCCTAATTTGAGGAAAATCCGTTGAGAATTTCAAATTTGTATAGAGAACAAACAAACAAACAAACAAACAGAAAATGAGTTTTATATATAAAAACTTTGAAATTCGTAAAAATATATGTAAGATATTTGTCATGTAACAAAAAATATAAAATATTTTTTTTCTTAAAGTTGGTACTTTGACAAAGACAACAAGTAATTTGCGAAGCAAATCTATAGATAAATATCAAAGGTATGATCAGTTTTGCAAAATAGGCAAAAAGGATCGAAAAAACTTGTTTACTGAGGAATTCAAAACAGCGTATTATCATAATTTTGATAAAACAGATTTAAGTGGTGCATATTTTACGTCGAGCACAATGTGCAAAAGAAATTCTTGCTATTTATCAATGTGTTGCTTTCTTTGGAAGATGGATAGTGGAATGAAAGGTGGGGGCTTCAAACATGGCAACACTGTAATTGCGCGAGCTGATAAGTCTTAGAACAGGGTTTGCTCGCCACCTGATTTAGAGTTGGTTCATACCCCTGATTCATTATTTTAATTCGGTGGGGTTAAGTGCTATGGGAACACAGAAGGTGGGAGCTGCGATACATATGAGGGATAGAAAACTCATACATATTATTTATTTTTCTAAATTATTATTAAATTTATTAAAGTATTATAATACTGTGGATACATGGACAAGTTTTCTTTTATGAAGCCTGTAATTTGGGTGCAAGACCTAACTGGACATAATGAATCCAGGTGCTACGAATGCATAAATTCTGGTCATGGATTAAACAGAATAAAATTAAAAACAAAAGTATACATTCCCGCTTTTATTGCATGATCAGAATCTATGCATGCACACAGAGAAAAATTAAGCTATTTGCCAACTAAAATTTGGATACTACGACTCAAATTCGGTTATTGCGGTATATTAGTTTTCACATCAAAGTTTGGTTAGTTCAACTAAATTTTAGTTGCAACACCAAAAATATTCGGAAATCTAATGTAAATATTGCTGTACTAAGTTTATAAGTTCTTCGGTTGGCACTTCATTTCTCTTTGTGTGCGTAGCACCTGGATTCAGCATGTCCAGTTAGGTCTTGCACCCAAATTACACTTTTTGGGACGATATGATCACAAACGTAACAATAAATCATCAAATTTTGAGCACTTGTTATTTTCCATATTGAAATATTCAATGTTTTAAAATGTAATTTACTCTGAACAAAAGGGTATACTTGAAAAAAAAATTCTGAAATTAAATTTTATTATTATTATTCTTTTGGTCGAAAAAAATTAATTTCCTTCACAGTTACGTAGTATACACTTGCCATTGTGTATATATTTGCTGGTGCGTAGATTCTTGCTAGTGTGTGCACGCCAGACGGAGTCCCTACGGTATTGTAAAGATGCATTTCCAAAAAAAAGAGCATACAGTGGCCGACAAAAGTCTTCATACGACCCCTATTTGAACAACTTTTGCATTTTGAAACCATAATAAACAAAAGTAATGATACAGTTTTGTTTCATATCAACTTAAACTTTAATTCACTAAAAACTGAAAAAAATGGTTGACAAAAGTCTACATGCAATATGTGCACTACCATAAAGAATTTTGTTTCAGTTTTAGAAACTCTTACTTTTCATTGAAATTAATATTTCGCTGGACCACCACGGGCATCTAAAACTGCCTGCAATCGTCTGGTTATCGAAGCAACTAAATTTTCCAGCTCTGTGGAAGTAATGTTTTGCAATTCTTCTTGAAGCTTCTCTTTCAGCATTGGGGCACTAGTAATATGATTTTTTTCATATTTTTCTTTCTCGAATCTGCACACGTGCTCAATTACATTTTAGTCCGGGCCTCGAGGTGGTATGTGCAGCTGTCGTAGAGCATGATACAGCTGCAATTCTTTGACAGCTTGAGCCGTGTGCTTTGGATCGTTGTCTTGCTGAAGAATCCAACTCTGGCCAAGGTTTAAAATGTCAACCGATGGTTTAAAATTTTGTTCCAAAATGGATTTGTACAAATAACTATCCATATTGCCCTCAATAAATACTAACTTTACTACTCCAGAAGCAGCGACAGTACCCATGCCTCCACCATGCTTAACAGTGGCGATTAAGTTCTTCGGATCCATTGCTGTCATTTTTTTTCGCCATACTCTATCTCTATCATCACTTCCAAATATGTTATATTTCGACTCATCAGTGAACAAAACTCTCCTTCAGAAATCCATGTCCATTTTAATATGGTTTTTGGTGAATACCATTCGAAGTTTGCTATTTTTGTCACTAATTAAAGTCTTTTTGCGAGGAGTTCTGCTATGGTAACCATTATTGTTTAAAGTGTTTGTATGGTTCGTGGATGTACAATTTCTTCCGATTTTGTTGCGAGGTCTTGGGCCAATATTGTGGCATTTACTTTTGGATCTTTGTCCACTTCTTTTAAAAGGAAGCTAACGTCTCTACGACTTAGTTTTTTTGGGCTACCACTACGCGGTTTGTTTTCATCTGTATCATTGTAACTAAATATTGTTTGAACTGTAGACTTACTTAAATTAAAAAACTTTGATATTTCACCAAAAGATTTTCCTTCATTTCGGCACTTTACAACTAAATTTCGGACACCAACTGAAATTTCTTTACGAGAAGCCATTACTACAATTAAATATTAATTGAATCTGCAGAAACTTAAACTGAATACTATTTTAAGCAAACCTTTAACACAACAAGTGAAAAAAAAAAACAACGGCACTTTTCCATTAGTAATAAATAACGGCATTTTTCGGTTAATATTCAATAACAAAAGCCAATGCATGCTGGTCGTATGCAGACTTTTGTCAATGCTTTTTTTAATGTTTTTCATGAATAATTTTTTAAATTTTTTTGTATATCAATAATAGATTTTAAACAAAACTGCTTCATTACTTTTTTGTTAAACGCTTTTGATCTCATAAAATGGTCAAAATTGTGGTCGTACGTAGACTTTTGTCGGCCACTGTATTTGTGCATTTGTCAACTAAGGGAACTTCTGCTTTAAAAATATGTAGTTGTTTGGGTTGTAATACAGTTATTTTACTTTTAATGTAAATGTCAGTCATTTGTAGAACAAATTTAATTTTTTACTCACCTTGTAGTTTAATTAAAAAAAACAAACCACATCAAATGACTGTTTTATGATTTTACATTCATTTTTTACAGTAGTTTTTTGTTATTTAAAAAAATAAATGTTTGTTTATTTTTTACTACCACGTGGTTAATTTTTTCTACAATTCTTAGTCATTTTTTGAACATTAAAAAACAAATGACAATGTTATTTGAATGTAATGAAATGTAAGTCATCCTTTTTTTAAGTGAAATTTCATTTGTTTTTGACTACATTTGCAGTGGTCTTTACCTACATGGTATTCTAAGTGTAATACAGTTATTGAGCAAAAAAGGTTAAAAATGGTAAAAAAAAATGGAAATTTTTGCGAGTTTTAAGGCAGTGGATGCACTTTTAGCTTGAAGCTTTGTTCCGCATTTGTTTTCTCCTATTCAATATCTACAACTTTGCTTCAGACACAAAAGAGATATTCCGTTCTTTATACCGAGATTAGTGTCCGACCGAACAGTTCGGCCAGAAAATGCATTTGGTCTGTATTCGGTATTTTAAAGCATGATTAGATGCTATTTTGAGTGTAAAATTTGAAGAAAAATCTGTAGTTAAGCAATGAATTCACTGTTCGGCCTCAGAAAGTTCGGCCAAATCGAAAATAGTTTGGCGGCCGAACTTTTAACTTTATAGCTAAACTTCGGCTTTTCTCTTAAATTTTATACACAAAATCGAATTAAATCGGCTCAACAAACATGTTTCCAATACCAAAATTTGTCATCATTGCCTCTAGATATCAAAAAAACCGACAAAATATAGTTTTTTGGCCGAACTATTCGATCGGACACTAACCGAGATATAACCGTGTTAAAATATAGAAAAAGTGCTTAAAATCCGCATTGAGCCAAAAAATTCGTATGGCCATTAAATTAAACGAATAATGCAGAAGTTCTTATTAAAATTTAAAACGAATAATGCAGAAGTTCTTATTATTGGGGCTACTTTCACGTGTAATTCTCAGAATTGAGTCCCAAAATCATGTGTTGTACTGTGTAAGTTACACTGTGTTTCTGAAGTGTGAAATGTGAATCAGCAATATGTGAAACAAATTTAAATTGTTAAAGAAAAAGTTTAATCCATATTTCTTAATACACTCAATACTTTAATAAAAATCTGTCAAACGTCTTTGGCTAATTCTGACCAAAGTTTTTTTTTAAAAACTGATACAGTCAAAGATTTCAGCCTTTTAGTCACAAAACTTTCTTCGATATTTAAAAATGTGGAAAAATCTTATTAAGAATCTCCACTTGTACATTTTTTTTTTTTGCTGTTAGTCGAAAGTGTTGCTAAGCTCTGCTGATATGACGACAGTTCATGTATACATTTCATTTTCCATTTCCATACCAACAAATCTAGAGAAGAAGAAGAAAAAAAGCAAACATTTTTGCATATCCTGTCAATGTTCCTTACATAGTATTCGTTTTTGTTTCGTTTTTAAGCAACTAAATGTAGCCAAGTACCAAACCATTTAAGTGAAATCAATGCTGGCATTTTTTTATATTTTATTATTTCATATGTAGTCTATTTGCCTGCCCGAATGCCTGCAATTCTTATTTTTTTATGCTAAATTCCATTATTTCCATTACTCTACATAGTGTGGTGGAACAAGGAAAAGTTAAGTTTCTTTTTGTTTCCTTTTAAGAAATGTTTTATTTGTATAACAAAAAAAAAAATAAGAACACTTTTCTTTTGTAATTTTTTTTTTTTTGTTTTGTATTTTAACCCCCTTTCTATTTGCCGAGATAAAACTATATTATTGCATTTGCAAACTGATTCTTATTTTCTTTTTTTTTTTTTTTTAAATCCATTATACGACTTAAATACAACTAGAAAAACTATAAATTGTTCATTAGGGTTATAACTTTTGGCAATTTTTGCAAATACCAAAAATTATATGGCAGAGCCGTGTAGGCCTTGAACCAAGATTTTACTTTTTCGTGGTAGTTAAAAAAGTTTCCGCATTAAAGGCAATCATGTTTTCATAAAAAAAACTGTATATTTTTTTTTTAAAAATTTAAAATTTGACTTAAAATTACATAGTTTTTTGTTATGTATTTAAAACTATTTTCCGCTATTTAGACATACACATAAACATTGCATTGTACTATTTAAAATACATATTTAAGTAAAAAAGGCTTTTAGAAATTCGTTTCGGTGCGGAAGGGGTTTGCTCCGAAACGACTTGAAACACGATATTTATTATTTCCCATAACGTGGAGCAATTTTTTCACAACTAAAAAGTCATAACCCCATTTTTCATTTGCTCAACACTAACATGATTGTGAGTTATTGTATCAGAATGTGTATGAGTGTGTATATAAGGCATTACAAGTCTACTGCCCAGATATAGGAAAAAGTGCATCGTATCAATGTCAAACTCACAATATTTACTATCCAATATGAGACGAATAAAAAATGGAACAACTTTTTCAGTTTTTCGAAGTAACGTAAAGTAAAGGGTGAGTTTTTAGCAACTTTCTTTTTGGCAACACTGTTTTTGGCAGATCAGCTGTTTTGTGTAACATGTTATTGTTAAACATGTTCAGTGTGGTATATAATTTAACCATGAATCGACTTACAAACTAACAACGCTTGCAGACTATTGAATTTTATTAGCAAAATCCAAGCTCGGAAAAGAAAGTGCATCGTTCAATTCTTCCAAATTATTAGTGTCCGACCGAACTCATTTTTTTCGGCGAAAGCCGAAGCCGAAGCTGAACTTCGGCCATAATATCAATGTTCGGCCGAAGCCGAACTTTTTGTATTAATAAAAAAAATATAAATTGTTTTTTTAGATCAATAAATTTAAACCAAAAAGTTATTAAACAGAAACAAAATACAAATTTATAGGTATGTATATTTTTTTAAAAAATCATATTTGGAAAATAGTTGTACTATTTTATGTACAAAAAAAGAATAAAATATTTGTACTATATTTTATAGTCAAAGAAAAATAGTTGATCGATTTTTAAGTTGATATAGAAAAAAAAAACTTAAACTTTATTATTTAATATTTAAAATTAAAAAGTTTGATATTGTAATGACAGAAAAGCAATTTTTCCTCATTCACACCATGTGAATTGCTTCGTCTATCAGAATACAGCTGTCCGGCAGCGCTAAAAAGTTGTTCGCTAGCTACACTATTTGGTGGGGCTGATAAATATTTTATTGCTACAGCTTCTATATTTGTAAATGGACTTGAAATCCAATACTCAAATATATTTATATTTCGGCACTTAAAGACTCCGTAATAAACATTTTAATTTCTTTTTCAATAAAATTTTAGTTTGGTTCTGCTACTTCTAAGTCTGGTACTGCATCATGTCTATCCCAGATTGATGAACCTGTTATTCTCTTTTTAGGATTACTTACCACTCGAAATTAATTGCAAAATATAAAAGTATACGTTTATTTAAATTATATCGCATTAAATTTGATTATTTGCTTATAAGTCTTGTAGGTATATTTCTGGAATTTTTTTTTTTTTAACTCTTTTGGCTTTTTGAAATTTTTTTAATATCGTTGTTTTTTTTTATATTCTCTAATATTCAACGTTGTATTTTTTATGTAGTTTTTTTGTAAATTCTGAAAAGTAAATATAACCACAGTTGTTATTTATTTGTGCTTTTTATAAATAATCATAAAAAGTTCGGTACTTGGCCGAACTTCACTTTTTGGCCGAACTCCTAAGCCGAAGCCGAGTACTCGGTCGGACACTACAAATTATGGTCAGTTTTTAAGTACACAGTTTTTTTCATCATGTAAATCGGCTGCGTTTTTGAAAAAAAAAATAGTTGAATATTGTTTAGGACAAATATTCACAGATCTGGTGTTAGATTAATGCGTATGAATAATTTTATTATATGTATCATAAGATTCATCATACGCATGGTAGTGCTAACTAACAAATTTTTGAATATTTGAGATTCAGCAAATCTTTTCACCTTTTTTTCCATCACATTGAAAATTTAGAACTGAACTTAAGAAAAAATATTGATATATAAAATTTTTTTAAAGTCAATTGAATTATTATAAATACTACACCAAAAATGAGCCCAAATACTGTCTGTGGTAACAACGTTTGCATCGTCCATTTTTTTTTAAACTAAAGAATTAAAAACGGGTGTGAATTGTGCATATGTTTTTCATATGACAACAAATACTGTAAGTTTTATATTGATACGATATAATTGCTCCTGTAGCGAGGCAATTGTCTTGGAACGCACCATATGTGTTTGTCCTTTTAGTTTTTCTTGTTTGTCTGAATTATTTCTATTTGAATAATTTTCATTTTAAAATTTATTTTTGTTATATTTTTTTCTTTTTTAAAATTGAAAAATGTCATTTCTTTGTGAAATTTGAAAAAGCTTTTTCTAAGAAAAACGAGTCACACTTTGGCGGATATTGTACTAAAATTACTAGAATAGTGCGTGCCTTTGAATTTTTCTAAAACAAATTATATAAAAACATTTTAACAAATATCGTTAAAAAAATACCGTGGAAAAACGTTATGAAATACACTTAAAATAAAACACAAGTAAAAATCTGTCAAACTGTAAAATATGTAAAAGGAACCATTTTTTTTTTGGAAACACCAAAGGTTTTTTTTTACGAACGACGAAAACAAAAAAGAAACCGCCATAATTTTTGCGTCCCATGAAGAAAGTGATTCACGAAAAATCATTTGACGAGCCTAAATATTCATTTATTATCATGTAAAATCCTATTGCTGTGCCATAAAACTAAAATAAAAACTAGTTTAGCCCCAATTTTAAATATTTTTAGAAAAGCCCATATGTACTCATACCTTCTGTTCGGCATTTTTTCGTTTTTAGGATCGAAAGTTAAGTCATTGCGTTTACCTCATTTTAGACACAGTGTTCTTTTTTCGTACCAGTACTTTAAAAAGGCTTAAAATGACTCCCCCCTTGAGTACAATCGGCAATACAATTTTTTTTGGAATATCCAGAATTGCCAAATAACTATTTGAAAAAACAATTTTTGACCTTTTTTATGCTAACTTTTTCAAAAAATATTTAAAAATATAAAAAATTATGATGTGAGCAAGATTATTCAAGTTCAAGATCATTTGTCCAATCTTTTATATTTTTGATTGTTATGTTGATCAGAAAACTTGAAAATATATTTTTTTACTAAAAATTAGTTCATGGATTGCATATAACTTTTGAAAGTTTGACTGATCGGTCCATGAAATTTTCATATGCACAAGTCTAAAATAGAATTAAATACATTTTATTTGTTTTTCACTTAAAACATAAATAACCAGGGTTACCATATGACAATTTTTAAAATGGACAAAAACTACTATATTCTTCCAAAAAAAATTTCAAATCGGTTGACCTAAAGAAGATAATCTTTTATATATTTTATGAATAACGATTGTTCACAGAATCATACAAAATTAATATTAAAAAAGGCAAAAGAATTATAACATTTTCTTAATGAAGAATGATTCAATATATTTTTGCCAAGTTTGGTTGAAAAATGTCCAGCCATTAATGAGTTAATTTTTGAGTTGGCTATAATTTATTGATGCCAAATTGCTTTATTTCTAACGATCTTTACATTCCCGGTTAAAACTCAACATATATGCATCCATTTATGAACATGTATGAACTCATTCGTGCTATTTTCGTGTAACATGTTACTGTTAAACATGTTCAGGTTTGTCTATAACTTAACCATGAATCGATTTACAAACGAACAACGCTTGCATATTATTGAATTTTATTACCAAAATCGGTTAAGAAATTGCATCGTGCACTTCTTCCAATTTATGGTCAGTTTGGGGGACCTTCTGAGGCGGCTATTCGAAATCTTGTGACCAAATTTCGCACCAAAGTTACATTATTGGACATAAAACCACCAACACGCATACGTAGAGTGCGTACAGAGGAAAATGTCGCAGTTGTATCCGCCAGTATTGTTGATGACCGTGAGTTGCCGATTCGGATTCGTTCGCAGCAATTGGGCCCCTGGTTCTCCACTACGTGAACAATTTTACGGAAGGATTTAGCAGTAAAACCTGATACATTATTGGACATAAAACCACCAACACGCATACGTAGAGTGCGTACAGAGGAAAATGTCGCAGTTGTATCCGCCAGTATTGTTGATGACCGTGAATTATCGATTCGGATTCGTTCGCAGCAATTGGGCCCCTGTTACTCCACTACGTGAACAATTTTACGGAAGGATTTAGTAGTAAAACCTGATGCTGATGCAACAATTAAAGCCACACGACCTACCACAACGGCTAACTTTCAGTGAATGGGCGCTGGCAGAGTTGGATAAAGATCCACTTTTTTATCTGAAAATTGTGTTCAGCAACGAAGCTCATTTCTGGTTGAATAGATACTTGAACAAGCAAAATTGCGGTATTTGGTATGAAGAGCAGACAGAAGCTTTGCAGAAACTGCCAATGCATCTCGAAAAATGCACTGTTTGGTGTGGATTATGAGCCGGTGGCATCATTGGACCGTACTTTTTCAAAGACGACTAAGGCACGAACGTTACTGTGAATGGCGAGCGCTACCGTGCAATAATTATTTTTGCCCAAAATGTAAGAGCAGGACTTGGGTGATATGTGGTTTTAACAAGAGGGTGCCACATGCAAAACAGCACGCGAAACAATGGTCCAATTGATAGGCGAGTTCGGTGAACAGTTTATTTCACGTTGGGGGCCGGTAAATTGTTCGAATAGATCCTGCGATTTAACGCCTGTAGATTTTTTTTTGTGGGGCATGTTAAGGCTCATGTCTATAGGGACAAGCGCGCAACGGTTGACGCACTGGAAACCAATATTGAAGAATTTATACGTGAGATACCGGTCGATATGTTGGAGAGAGTATGCCAAATCATCTTTAAACATTGAATTATAAAGATCGTTCTATCGACTCAAATTAAGATTTCATACATTTCTCTAAATTTTAAATGTTTTCGTAAAGCAAATCCGAAAGCTCTTAAAAAATCACCCTTTACATGTGCAGTGGTCTTTACATACATAATATTCTAAGTGTACTCCTGAAACCGGTTTGTACAACTAAATATTGGTTTTCACAACATTCGGTTAGTACAACTGAATTTTAGTTGCAACAACCAAACTATTCAGAAATGATATTTGCATATGGTTGTTCAAAGCGAATTTATTGGTTGTGGCCAACAAAATACATTTCTTAATAAGGTTGGTACTTTATTTTTCTGCGTGTAGTGCTATGCCAGGGCTTGATTTTAAGCACACACATTACGTCTCCGTAATAATTTTTTTTTAATCTTTCTCTAGGAATACGTCCTCTTGGGGTTTTGGTCCTAAAATTTAATATAATATTTTTATTATATTTATCTACATGACCACAAACAAAAAAATTTTAACACTCATACAGAACCCGTAATTTGAAAAAGAAGGTATTGGGATCTCGTAAAAACAACTTGATTTTGTAAGTTACATCTTTACTCTAGAAAATCACGCATATTTAGTAAAAGTTTCTACTACATAAATCGCGGAGCTTGGGAGTCGAGCTTGGGAGTCGGAATTATTTAAATTACAAGCGGTTTAAATTTATACGTTATCAGATTAAAAAATCTATTATAAGCTTTGTTGGCTTAAAATAAAGAACAAGTTTAAAACTTGTAATTGCATTTCCGTTTAGTTTTTTTAAATAATCCAATTCCTTAAAGTGTTTATTTAGTGGAGCTCTATTTGCGCCACCCTAATAAATGAGTGAATGAGTTTTTCCTGTTTGTAAGTTGGGTTTTTCACAAGTATCTATGTTAGCAAGAGGTGGTATATTTTTTCACACACTAATTAGCAAAAAGGTGATGTGTCTGTTGTTGTTTTTTTTTAACGTAAAGAACAAATAACAAACACATTTTGTTTGTTATTACCATATAAAAGGTTTGTTCATTATTTATGTGCACAAACTAGGAACATTAATTTAAAAACGACCTATCTATTTTAAAGCATTTCAATGTCTACATTAAAACTCTTTTATTTCTTGATACATATTTGAAACAAAAAAAATACTGCAATTCACGATAATCAAAATAATCGAAACTTTTTGTTAACTAAACGAAAATTTGCTATTTTTACGAAAGTTTTTGTTGGTTTGACAATAATTTCGTATTTTTATGCAAGAATTTTTATGAATGTAGTAGACTATACTATGAAGCATTAGAAAGCTTTTTCTGATCCATTTTTTACCAACGAGTCTTTAAAGTCACAGCAAAGCCTATAAATTCTGATAGGAATTCCGAAATAACAACGCTACAAAAAAGCAGTAGAAGGTTTGAAGTTTAAGCTACACTGATAGAAATTTCGGTGTAGTATTAATGAATTCCTTCATTTATACAATTATTTTTTTAATAAAAAAGTACACAAAGAAATAATTCATTGAATCAATGAAATATGCTTCATTAAATCAATTTTAATGATTGGTATTATAACCCATGAAAATTTCATAAAGTATATGGACTTTTTTTCATTAATTCTAGCATAAACGCAATGAAAGTTTTATGTGTTTAAAGAATAAAATTCATAGTTTGTTTGAATTATTTTCATCACGTTTTATTACGAAACAAAAACAATTTTTTTTATAATACTATTTTTAAAGAGGTTGAGATATATGTCAAGAACTGTTTTTTTTTTCATTAAAAAAAAAAAAATCTTTGGACTTTTACAAAATCACTTATGTTGACTTAAGAAAAATTGAACTTTGTAGTCATTTAACATCAACACTTTATACACTATTGCCGAGCTTATATTAAGGGTATGGGAATAAGTATTTATGTTAAGCAGGGATGGCAGGCAGTACCGCTAAAATACCGTTATCGATTTAAAACTCTTTCAGCTGACTATCGTTATCCCTAAAATACCGTTACCGAAATAATTGAAACACCGTTATCCGATATAACTGAAATACCAATATCCTTAAATACCGTACAGAAGTAACTAAAATATCGTTATCGCTAAATACCGTTACCGAAATAATATAAATAGTGTTATTCTTAAATACCATTACCGAAATAATCTGACAAGATAAAAAAAAATAATCGCCTTTAATAGATAAATTTGTACAAAGTTTGATCATAAACTAGACAGGCATTGGAATTCGCATTGACATTACCTGAATAACTGAAATAACGTTACCCTTAAAATAACGTTACCGAAATAACGTAGAAAGCGTTATCTTTACAATACCTTTATCAAAATAACTAAAATACAGTTACCGCTAAAATAAGAAACCTTTTCCGAAATAACTGAAAATAGCGTTACCATTACTGATATCCGCATCGAATGGGTTTTCATCCATGAAATCAACTCATATTCAAAAAAATTTCAAGGAGGAAGGTTGTATTACGATTACTTTAATTTACCCTTTTAAAGATCCAAAATAGTTATAGTTACAGTGTTATTTTAACGTCATATAGACATTCGCAATTAATTTTTAATTAATATGCATTTGACAAATTTAATTTAGAAAGGTTGAGAAGAATAAAAGTTTTTCTCTAAAAATTATAAACACTAATAATTTCTAAATCAGGCTAGACTAATTTCTGCCTTTTTATGGACAGGCGTCATCAGTGATTTTCCATTTAAATTGTATTATTATTTGTGACTTATAATTTGTCAGATTGCCTCTATATGATAAATTTTCAACAACCTGCGGCTGTAAGAATAAAACCTGCGCTTCTTCTTAGATTGCAAACGTAATAATACCAAGTCATGACCGTTTAGCGATCACACCCAATTATGCCCTCGAATGTAGTGCAGCTAAATTGCAGTTTTATTTCATTTTAACTGTTTTGTTATTGTATACATATTTGTTATTGTATACATATTCTACTCAGAAGTAGCCAACACTAACAAACACAAATATTCTATTTTTAGATTTTTGTTTATTTTTCTAAGCTCTATTTCACGACGTTAACAGATTGATGTATGGTTTTTACACTCAGTGTAGACAACTTTGCGTTTATGTTGAGACATCGCCAAAGTTCAAATTTTATAATGTATTTTAGTACAGTGTTACTTTAACATCATATAGACAGTCGCAATTAATTTTTGTTTTTTATTGCTATTATACATTAAATTCAAGTTGATATATCATAATTATAATTATAAATTGCAATAATATCATATACTACCGTAATTTTTTTACAAATGAATAATATATAAGTTAGGACTTTTCTCAATAAAGCCTTTGCGATATTGCAACTCATAGTTTTTTCATGTGTCCTTAATTTTTATGTTTCTTTCTTCACTGTTGATGTTTAATGAGGCTTTATATTATTTTTCCTTTCAAATTGTTTATAATATTCACATTATTGTTGGTGACATTAAAAACGTGAACAAAACAAGAATTTAAATTTGGCTCAAGCTAAACAGAAACGAATTACACTGGTCAACATAAATTTAACTACTTCCCTATAACACTGTGACAACAGACAGAAATTTGATTAAAACAACAGAATTTCGTTAGTTAAATTATATTTAAAATGGCCTAGGAATACAAATAATTGTGATAACCAATCCCTTCAGTTGACAAGAATATCGGTCAGCGCAATCTATCTGTATTTCTCTATGGCGCTTTCCAAACCAACTGACCATCTACAGATAAAAGTTTAGCGTATCAATGTCAAATTTACAATTTTTGTTGTCCTATATGATGCGAATACAAAATAAAACAGCTTTTATAATTTTTCCAAAAAGTGGGCCAAGTAGGTTTGACTAAATATTATTTTTAGCACATTATTATAACAACTTTACTAAATTTGGCAAATTTTGGAAATTTTACTATGACTATCCATATGGGGAATGGGACCGGTTCTGCGTGTGCCACAGGATCGGTCCCTTCGTGCCAGAGACCGGTCCTCTGCTAAACCCTACCCTATGTAAACAACGGGCAACTTTAACATTGGCTTGTCATAGGAGGGGGTCATTAGTCCTGTTTTATATCACATAGTGGCATGCCACAGGACTAACCAAAGATGGGTATACCAAAAGACTGTCGCAAAAGCGCCATGTCGTATAAAATAAACGAAAACTAAACAGCTTCCAATGGGTAAAATTCTGGCTTTTTCTTGTTAATAAGCATTCTGGTTAAGTGGTATGTCCTCCCTTTACCAGTCACAGGATTGGTAATTTTAGGACAATTGACACTGCTTAACCCACTTTAGTATTAAATTATACCAGCCCTGTGATAAGTCCTTCTTTAACCAGTCACTTTTAGGTCAATTGACTCCTCAAGCCCCATAGGGATGTTTCTTTCCACGTGTACTGTCCAGCTAAAAGAAGAATGCCCACCAAAAAAAAAAAAATATTGTTCCATTTTTTATTAGTATCCTATACGAGAGCAAATACTATTAGTTTGACATAGCTGCGATATACCTTATCTTAAGCTGGACATTTGACTTGAAAAGCAGCCTATGTTGGCTAGAAACTCTGCGTAAATATATTGATTTTTAAAAATTTTAATATTTTTGAAAATTAAAAATTTTAAAACAAATACTTATTTGAATAACTTTTATTACTTATATTAACAGTATATATTTATTACATATTATATTTTCTTACTTTATTTTCAGGTAAGTCTATTATTGCAAGCATGTTTGGAATATATTATTTGTAAGTACTAAATAAATAGTTTTGACAAAGAAATTCAACATTTATTTGTTCAAATCAAATTTTGATAAAAATATAAAACTTTTATATAGAAAGAAATAAATTACTAAATTCTGTTTGTAGTATTAAATAAGTGTCATAGAGCATTTGAGTGAATACATTTTAAATCAACCACTCGATTTAATCTAACCCTTCTGATTTCAACCAAACTTGGTGCAGAAGATGTACATCATATAACTATAATCTCGACTAAATCACAGCGGATCTTGAAATATTCAGTTTTAAAAAATAAAAAATATTCCAAAATTTTTTAAAAAAAAGTGGTACATAATATTCCATACGAGAGTTATTGATACTTCATTTTATACACACAGAAAACAGTTTTGTAGTTGCAACAGAATTTTTGTGGTTCCACGAACTATCAATATTATTAAATTTTAATACTATTGTCACAACCGACATTTATTTACAAATTTGGAATTTTTATTGTAACAATTGAATATTTTATTTTTAGGGACTACATATAATATTCTATAAATAGATTCACACGCATTCAACAAAATTTATTTTATTATTAAAAAAATGTCTCGTACTGGGCTCGAACCGGCGATCTTCGATTTGTCAGGCAATTACTTTACCTCTAGTCTAAAAACAATTTGAATTTTCATTTTCCAATTTTAACCTTTAATGTTTTTTGTTTAAAATTTAAATGTGTATGTCTAAAAATTGATTTATATGTACAACACAATTTGTACAATTTATATGTACAACACAAATCTTAATATTTCATTAGAATTACCAAAACTATAAACTAGGGTTCGGGTCGAAATCCTGTGTATAACGAAATCCTGTTTTCAAAATCCTGCTTTTCGTAGTACTGGTTTACAAAATACTGCATTTCATAATACTGTTTTACAAAATACTGTTTTGCAAAATCCTGTTTTACTGGGCGGCGAAAGTTTTTGTAAAAATAAAGCAAAAAATCGCGCGCTTTTTTGCTTTACTTTTACAAAAATTTTCACTGCAATAATAAAGTAAAGTTTATCTCAATCTATATGTATATGATTATTAAAAAAATCTATAACAAAACCAAAAGACAATTCTAATGTAATCAAAATATATTAATAACAGCTGATCTCATTGCAGATGTTATCAGTTCACCTGTGTTGTTGTTATCATATGCAAATGTTTTGATATTGCAAGCAGCATTAAACGTGTTGATACCCACCCACGTGTAGTTAATCAAATCATATGTTTAGTAATATTATCTTTTTAAAAGAGTTATAAGAAAAAGGTGTGAATTTAGCCATACAGGCTACCTAAAGCGAATTGCAAAAAATCTTGTACTAATTTAAGTTTATAAAATGCATTGAAATCAATTTTTTTTTAAATGTTTTTGTTAATTTTTGAATATTATATACTTTTGTTGAAGTTATTTTTATTAAAATAAATTTCGTAAACCAGCATTTTTACTTCACAGTATTTTGCAAGACAGTATTGTGAAACCCAGTATTTTGTAAAACAGTTTTATTAATGCCCGTAATTTCAAGCAATAGATACCTACCGGTGCTTAGATATCTACCCGTATACACGAACAAAATCGGGTAGGTATCTAAGCACCGGTAGGTAAATATTGCTTGAAATTACGGGCATAAACACAGTATTTTGCAAAACAGTATTATGAAAAGCAGGATTTTTTAAATTTTTTTTGACCTAAAAAATTAATATGTTATTTGAAAATTATTTAATTAAAAAAAATTCTTATGCCGCAAACTGGAGTCGAACCGCTGACCTTCTGCCTGTTAGGCAATTACTTAACCTCTAGCCCACACCCAATTTGAATTTGTATTTGCAAATTTCTAGTTTGAATATTTTTTTTCTTTCAAGCTCAAAAATGAATGTTTAAAATTAAATTTATATGTACAACAGAAATTGGGTTGCTAATCTTAATATTTTACTAGAGTTACCAAAACTATTCAAAAACTTTTTATTATTTTATAATTGGTAACCAAAACTTATAATGTAGATAGAGTTATTGTTTTTTACAGGCGAAACTTATATTCGATTTTAACTGCAAATATTTTATTCAAGGGATAAAATCTCCGAAAAGTAATTGGTTGTTGGTATTAAAGGTAATGTAGAAGATAATATTTTTTCAATATTGATTAGGAAACCCAATATTTTGAATGATGTAACTGTGTTTTGGCTAATTTTATATATTTTATTTTAACATTATAGTTTAATTATTCTGATGATGAATTTGAAGTACTTTCAATTCAAATTATTGAATAATGATTAAATTTTGTTGGTTACAATCGAATTATAACCAATTTATTCTCTGCGTGTAGCTACTTCAATTGTGGTTTTACAAAAGCACACAAATAAAAATTGTTATTTTAAGTGACGTTTTTAAATTATTCGTTTAATAATTCTGTTAGTTTGCTAAACTGCTTTTCACAGACCTGCCTTTAGTATATTGTTTAAATTTCCATTCAATGTCCGAAATTATCATTAAGTATTTTTTTTTAATAGACTTACACCACTTTCAAAATAACCATCTCATATGTAGGTATGTATATTAATATTAAATACATACCTTTTGTTAATAAAAGTCTCTATAATTTTCCAAATTGGTTTATATTTGTTTAATTTATTCGTTTTAAAACCGTCAATAATTATTTCTATTAGTTGTAAATACCGTATTGATGTATATAAATATTTGCCCTGAAACAAAAGTGAATATATACTGGATTAAATAATAAACATTAAATCATAAAATAATGAAATAATGAAATATTTATAATCACAAATACCACTATAACACCAAACACACATACACTAGAGTAAATGATACGATTCAACCCGTATAAAGAGGTTGACAATACAAATTATATACGAGTACGGAAATATAAAATGTCATACATTTAAATACACACGCACACACACACACTAATATGCAAATAATATGATTGCATTAAATATATATGAGGTATTCGTGATGAACTGTATCAGATTTCTATTTTTTTAAGATAAATTGGCCCATTGTGACATTTTACATTAATAACTCCGGACGTGCCAGTAAACACTCTAAAAAACACTATAGAGATATATAATATCACATTATTAGTTTGATGAAAATTGGGGTGAATGGTACTTTATGTAATAGAAATAATACCACAAAGTTGCAAACTTCTGGCCCTTCTACTTTCCGTACATCTAGTACACATTACCGAACTGTATTTTTTATGAAGATTCTGTGATAGCTCGTAAGAGATTTAAATATAATGACATCATTTGAAATAAATACGTTGCATTAATGCATTTGTTAGCTAAAATTTAACATAATATGTTTTTACATAGATTCAAAGGCCATTTTATTTTGTTTTGATTCCGATAGCAGTATCATTTTCTTTTAAATTTAATTATTTTTTTTTATTTATATAAAATCATTTTGATAAAACTTCTTTTTATCAGTGTTCCTTTTTTTTGCAAAACAAAAAAATTATTTTTCAACATAATCTCAACTTAGCTCAATACACTTAGTCCAACGTTTCTCCAATTTTTGTATCCCTTCCAAAAAATACGATTTTTAGAGGTCCATAAAATAGGCATTTCTTGGCCATATGGAGTCCAATAAGTTGGCATAATATTCGCCGTTTATTGTTTTTCCGTTTTGAAGGTAATCGATGTGGATTATCCCGCGTGCATCCCAAAAATCTGTTGCCTTATTGGCCGACAAACTTACCTTTACCTTCTTCAGAGCCGGTTCACCCGGAGAAACCAATTGTTTAGACTGCTGCTTGGTCTCCGGAGTGTTGTAATGGATCCATGTTTCATCCACAGTTACAAAACGCCGCAAAAACTCATCCGAATTGCGGTTAAACAACTCCAAACAATCCTTTGAAGTTGTTAACCGATTACGTTTATGGTCAATTGAGAGCAAACGCGGCGCCCATCTTGCGGACAGCTTTCTTAAACCCAACTGATCATTTAAAATCGAAACCACACTGCCATATGAATGCCTATGACATCAACAATCTCACTCACTTTTACTCTTCGATCGGCCATACACCGAACACGATATCGTGGATTTTTCGACATTTTGGGGTGTATTGACCTCAATTGGCCGTCCAGAACATTTGTACTTGTGCGACCGCAACGAAAGTCAGTAAACCTCTTTTTTACAATTGAAATCGATGGTACAGAGTCCCCATAGTATAAATAGATAAAACAAATAAAACAATAAAATTCACAATGAACAATTGTGAAAAAAAATCGCCACCAAAACAACCAACACCCCACCGAAATAAATTTCTGACTACGGCTCTGGGTTATTGCACTGCAATACCCAATAAATTACTAAATTAGGTTAAGATTTGAATATTTATTGTAAACTAAACTAGAATTTGTAGAAATCATGATTGGCCAACACTACCTTTTCATTATAACGGTAGTTGCCTACCACGCCCACATAAATGCCGATATATAAGTTTTAAAACTACGATTGCAATAGTGACATGTTTCTTCTGGTACGAGGGCGGAGCGATAACTCCCTGACTTTTTGAATGAAACACAGTTTTTTTTGCAAAAAAAAAAATTTAATTTTCAGCATAATCTCCTTTTATCTCAATACACTTAGTCCAACGTTTCTCCAATTTTTGTATCAATTCCAAAAAATATGATTTTTCGAGGTCCATAAAAGAGGCATTTCTTGGCCATATGGCGTATTTTTTTTTAAATTCTCGTTAAATCGGTCCAATAAGTTGGTATAATATTCGATTTTTATTGTTTTTCCCTTTTGAATGTAATCGATGTGGATTATCCCGCGTGCATCCCAAAAAACTGTTGCCATCACCTTATTGGCCACGAATACGTTTATTGTAACTAAATCCCTTCAAAATTAGAAAATTGCAAATGTTGTGTAGCTAACAAAAAGTAATGATTAAAGCATCAGATATTTAATTATTTTAGTCCAAGTTCTTTAATAGGTATAACAAACTGGTTATTGCCAATTTTCCAACTGATTATTTCTCTGTGAGTTTTATTAAAAAAATTTCATGATTTTGCAAAATATATGAACAAATTGGGAGAATGTGTAAATACAAAATTATCGATATTTTAAAAGCTTCACTGAGAGAATTATCTTCACTTCAGTAATGAAATTCTTCATAGCTTTAATGAAAATTGTCAACGAAACTCGTCCATTGAAACTTTTCATATAATATATGAAACAGGTTTCATTAAAGTCAATGTTTATGAAATGTTTGTAGAATTAATGAAACTTTTTATAATCCAAATGTGCGCCCCGGTAGGCTAGTTGGTAGCGTGCTGGCTTATCAGAGCGGGGGTCGTGGGTTCGATTCCCACCAGAGGCACTGGTCTGTTTTCGTTACAACGCGCCGAAGGCCATAGTCGCTAGTGCTTGGTTATGGTAATAGTCTATAATTTGTAATTATATGATTATAAATTACCAAAAAAAAAATCAAAAATAATACTAATGAATCATTCCGACAATGAAGAATTATAGAATTTATGAAACAGTTTCATAAATTTTTTTAATACTATGAAGTTTTCTTGAAGTAATATTATTAAAAGGCTACATTGAAAAAACAAAGCACTTTATAAAATATGTTGAACACTTGAGAAATAAATCTTAAAACTAAAGTTTGAAATTTATAAAAGTTATGAAATTTTAGGAAAAAATAAAAAAGTCAAGTCTTTGGAATAATTTCATAGCTCTAAAGAAAAGTTTCATTAAATTTGTGAAGAGATAATTTATGAAATATAATGCATTTTTTTATGAAAGTATGAAATATTATGAAAAAAAGTTTATAAACATTTTTTTAATATTGATAAAAATTCTTGGATATAATGAAATTCTTCATTGAACCTACGAAAAAAATTAAATAAAATTGTTTCATTGATATCATGAAGGATAATTCTTTCAGTGTGCAAATGAGAAAAAAAAATATTTTCCTGATTAGGAATCAGCGTAAACATATCAATAAACTAAAAGATCTGTTTCAAAGCCAGTTCTTTTTTGGGCCGTTGAGTAGTGTTATTAAGATTTTTTCTATTTATGTATGTGTTGTTGTTTTTTTTTTTTAATTGACAACGCCTAGGTCTGATAAAAATCACGTTGTTAAACAAAAGTAAATAGTTTTGTCACCGAATTATAAGTTGTAAACATTTTAGTTTTATTTTTATACCACTTATTTGCTGGGACATGAAACTTTTACCTAAATTGTTATTTCAATCGAACTCTATTGATTATTAAAGTTTAAAAAAAATCAGAACATAGTATAGACCATACTTGGGACTAGTTTATTGCATAAACCAATTAATTGACAATTTAATTGGTATTGTTTGATGTCAATGATAATTCAATTTGTTGGCATTACAATTGCTCAAAAACAATGCAAATGAAATTTTGTTTAAATTGGCATTGATCAATGCCAATACTTTTAACAGAATATTATAATTGAAATTTTTGTTAAAATTACCTAGTAAACAAGGTATTTCCAAATTTTCATAAATATTCAGTATTTTATCCAGTATATATCGCTCATTTACTGCAAGACTGATATAAATCAAAAAACACGATTTTGCAGAAAACGTGTTAAACGTTTCAATCCATATCTGCCCCGCTCGACCCTTTCACTATTTATTTGATCACGTTTTTTATAAATAGAGGGTTTTAATGTATGCTTATCTTAGTGATAGTTGTGTGCGAATTCGCTAATTATCGAGAGATCCGTGAGTAGCACAGTTTCTCTATGAAGTATATATTCTTTGCCCCCATTTTAAAGAAAATATAAAATATATTATCCTCTATGTCGAAAAGTAAACATAATATTAATATGAAATTTTTACACAATATAAAGCATGATATAACTAATAAATCTGCGTCATTAACTCAAAAATCGCGTTTTTTTACTTATGACAGTCTTGAAGTAAATGAGCGATATTAGCTGATCCATCATGACTAAACAGTTAAGAAACATGATAAAATTTGCATAAAATAGTAAATACTTTAAAAGTTAGAACCTAAATTTAAAATTTGTATTTTTTTTTAAACAATTATTTTTTCGCCAATTACAATTGCTTTTTTATGCATTGGTGCGATTTCATTACCAATGGCAATTAAAATAAATTTGATTGGCATTGGCATTGGAGTGGTAAGGAAATTGTTTGGCATTGACAGCTAGTAATGTCAATTAAATTTCAATGACAATGAAGAGTTCCCAAGTATGATACAGACACATACTGAGACCCAAGATAATGTTTTGGTACATTATCTTGTGTCTCAATATGTTCATAAAAAAGAAACATGTAAAGTGCTAAAAGATTACATGCCACATTAGTAGCCTCTTTCATAGCCCACCTTACTTACGTTCTTAGTTTGTTACACAAAAAATGTTCAATATTATTTTACAAGCCACATATGTACAGTAGAGCGGCATTTATTTGCATGAAGAAAATCTTTTTAAAAAAATAAAATTCAATTTATTATTCCGATTATTGTAGTATTATGTCTAAAAGTTATTTGGTGAAAGTTTGAGAAAAATTGGATAGCTTTAACACGTGGTTAAATTTTCTATTTGTAAAATTTTTTCTTAAATTGCTTTAATTAAAATATGTCTTGCGACACATCATTTCATGTCAAGTTTTAGTTGAAATGAAGTCGCAATATCTCCAAATCCGTTATTCCGATTTATATTTAAGCTTAGCAAGAAAAAACAAATTAAAAATGATGTGTCGCAAGACACATCATATCTGTCGAAGAAAAATTTTCAAACTCCTAACGATGTGCGCCGCGGGTTAATGCTTTCCGATTTTTAACTTTTCTACCTAGTTCGACAATAATCGCCAAAATAGTTGATAAAAATCTTATGTTGAAAAAAAAACTTCCGCTCTAATGTACAGTTACATAATAGGAGTATAACAAAATTTTGGCTGCGGACATAATGTTTTTTAAGGAAATATGAAAATATTTGAAATATGAAAATATAGTTATGTTAAAAATAATAAGGACACAAGGACAAATCTCAATTAAACAAAAAAAAAAAACACAAATCTTGGAAAAAAAATTACCAATATTATTTTTTGATTATTGTAAAACCACTACTCTTAATTTTGTGTAACAATTTAGACTTTGGTGTTGTAATTTCAAATACCAACAACAAAAAGTCGTTTAAATGAACACTTTTAAGTGCAATCCTCCAAAAATCCCGATATTGCTTTGAAATACCTAATAATCAAAATAAACTTGGATGCCCCTCAAAATTCCCATATAATTTACGATTTGAGTATTAACGTCTGATTTCTAAAGATTCGTAAGTGGTAAATTCTTCCTTTATTTGTCTTAGAATCGAAAAATAGCTCAAAAAAAATATATATATTTGGAAAAGAAACTACTAAAAATTCCATATATTTAGTTATTTTTTCCGATTTTCCATATCCCAGACTTTTTTGAGCAATTATGATACAAAAAAAAAGTTTTATGTATTAAATACCATGACCATAACTATATTTTTTACATTAGAATATGGACAAGATTTGTTTTTTTTTTTTTTTTTGTATACAAAATTTGTTACATGGAAGTGCCCTTATTATTTTTCACATAACTGGTTGCACAAAACGGTCACTAGTTCTGAAAAAGGGTCATAACTCTAAATTTTTTTCAAAGCTCTTTTTTACAAGAAAACGACACATAGTACACTTAGAATACTATGTAGGTAAAGATCACTACAAATGTTGTTAAAAACAAAATAAATTTCACTTAAAGAAAGGACGACTTACATTTCAGTAAATTTAACTAAAATTGTCATTTGTTCTTTAGTGTTCAAAAAAATTACTAACAATTGTAGTAAAAATTAACCACATGTTAGTAAAAAATAAACAAACATTTATTTTTTTTATGTTTTTGAAAAACAAAAAAACTATTGTAAAAATGAAACAGTCATTTAATGTGGTTTGTTTTTTTAACGAAACTATAAGGTTAGTAAAAAATTTAATTTGTTCTACAAATGACTGACATTTACATTAAAAATAAAGAATCTGTATTACAACCCAAACAACTACTTATTTTTAAAGCAGAAGTTTCCTGAGTGCAAGAAAACGACATACAGTGGTCATTTCTGCCCACTCTCCAAATCTTAGATCAGTCTTTAGCAACAAAAAAAAAAAAAAACAACCGATCTAATATTTTTACAGTGGGCACAAATGACCACTGTATGTCGTTTTCTTGTAAAAAAATTGATTTTTATTTATGAACCCTTTGTTGAACAAGTGCGATATACTAATAAAATCTTATATGCAATAATGATGTTTAAAAACTTTCACTGATTTATGATTATAATGCGATTAACATATTGTGTATTGGTCATAGTTATTAGGCAATTCCCCAGCAAGCGCTTCTGGAAGGCATTATTTAATTACGAAGAGCTTCCGAAGCAAATCCATAAGGCATGATTTTTTTCGCGATGTCCCACTTGGTGTGTCTCGTTTAAGCAGCTGAAAATCGTTTCTTTCATGTGCTCTTAAAAGCAATAAATTAATGCCTTCTTAGGCAATAAGAAGCGCTTTTTTTGTATGTTGCCAACATTAATGATTCATGGTATGCATTCTTTATTGCTTCATTCTAAGCATTATTCACTGCTTTTAAGAAGATATTTTGGGAAGCACAACAGAATGCCTTCCCTAATAGCTATATTGTATGCCAGGCGGCGAAGCGCTATTTTGGAAGCATACACATATAGTAACTGCTTACCAAATCCTGGTTATTTTTAGCTGAGTCATTACGTTTCCTGCAATATTTGCTCATACACATTCAATAAAAGTTATTCCCCTAATGTACATGTGTACTTATGGTATATTTATCACAGGCTTTAGAATTGTTTATTCATTTTCAGTTTAGTAGCATTTTGTTGAAAATTAGTAAATTTCTTTAGTCACTGTAAATGGAGTATTTTATATTTCCTACGGAAATAGGAAATTGAAACATACATCTGTATGTATAAACTGTAGAGTTTTGTTTTTCAATGTGTTTTTTAGGTTTGCAACAAGATTTTTTTTTTTTATCTACCCGAAAATGTTTATGTTTAACAAGTATCTTGAACGAAATTTCAACTTATTTTCCCAATGGTAAATAGGAAAGATAGTTTTTTTTTTATTATTTGGTAAAACATTTTCAAATATGAAAGGTATTCAAAGTTACTGATTATTGAAAAACTGCAGCAAATCCAAAGTTTTGTATGGCATAAACCGATAGGACTTTTCTACATAACTAAATTCTAAGTAAATTTAAATAAAAAAGCTGGTTTAAAAATTAGTAAAACGTTTTATTTCACAATTTACAGTTTTTGTATTAAGTTTTAAGCACAAATTATTCCTATTCTCCTTATTTACAAATTACAATTTTTTTTACAAATTTTCGATTTTGATTTCAGCAAAATATTTTACTAATTTTTTAAACTCGAAATGCTGAAATTAGCAAACAATTTTTGTAATCCAAAATAAAAAGAAAATGTCAAAGGACAATAAAATTAAATTGGATTTACAAAAAATACGAATTTTTAGTAAAAAAAATTTTCTGATTTCACGAAATATATATTCATTTAGGGTTTGCTAAATTTGTATAATGCAGGATTTAATTAATCAAATCACACCGTGAACATCATTATCTTTAATTTCAAAAATTTAATGAAAATAAATGCAAATAAAATCAACAACAAATTAGTACGCTTAATTAACACTAGTTTACAAAAAAAATTGCGACGAACATGCGACTATATCACCCCGAACGTGAATTAAAAGGGAGATGTTTGTTCACATGTAATTTTCATTCCCCCTCAAGTGAAAATTGGTATCTTGAATTTCCCCTGAAATTGTATTATGCTATTCACGAAGGAGCTTTCGAGGGAACTTTTATTCACGATTGGAATTGAGTGAAAAGGGAAAACAATTTGAGGGAAAAAATATTCACGGTAGGGGTGTATATAAAGGGTCCGCCAAATAACTTTTTTTTTTTGAACTCCTGAACCAATTGGACTTTGTATGGCGTCATGCCAAGGTCTTTATGCAAAATTCGTCTCAATGATGTCTCCGAAATGTTCAATTGTTGAGAACGACGGTGAATTGATGTTGATGGCGCTTCACGCACACTTTCTGCCACAGCAGCAATATTCTCGGGTGTACGCACTGTTTTTGGCTTTCCACGCTTTGGTTTATCGATGAGGATGCCAGTTTCTTTCACTTTTTAAACAAGATAACGAACATACTGACCATATTCGTTCAGCGGAAGTATAAAACTAGTTATCTGTCAAATCAGACATAAGCTAAGTGTTACCATTCACGAAATAAGCACTAGTTAAAAAAAAACGTTAGATGGCAGACCCTTTATATTTTTTTTTTATTATATTTCGGTCTGCTTAAACCGAAAATAGCATTAAAAAATATTTTTATGGAGTAGTTTGTGAAATATTTTGTTTTTTCTTATTTTTTTAGTAATTTCATTGTTTTTATAATAACTTGTTTTGAAATCAGTCAAATTGCTTGATTTGAAATCAGTCAAACAAATATCATTTAATATGCTACATATCTTTTTTAGTTATGGGTCAAAATTACACGGATAAATCTCTGTCTTTCGACAAAAATTAAAAATCGAAAATTGTAGAACAATATTCTAACTAAATATATGAAAATATAGAAAGTCTGAAAAAACAATTTTTGTATTTTTAATACAAAAATTAAAACATTTTTGAACAATTAGCCTACCATGGCTCTTCTCAACAAACACTGTTTGTTGGGATATATATATGGTGTTTACATATTGTGATACAACAAACACACATACATGTATTGACCTACAAAGTATATCGACATGTAAAATTGTTGTTTTTCAAAAGTTTTGATTTTATAATTAGGGTTACCAGATCGGGTAACAAAAATTTTCTCATAGAGTTTATTTTGTCTGTTGTATGTAATGTCTCGGTTTGAGTGAAGCTAATTAATTTTTTCCATTGCAGACAACTGAAGATTTGGGTGATGTCAACGAAACAATTGTATTAGCTATCATGAAAATTATCAACAAAGATAATCTAATATGACAATATCATATTAGATTTTTGGATTTGAGGTAGAACAATATTCTAACTTAATATATGAAAATATCGGAAATACGAAAAACAATTTTTGTATTTTTAATACAAAAATTAAAACATTTTGGAAAAAATATAAGATATCTGTCTTGCAATGAAAAAAATAAATATTTTTTTTCTAAAATATTTCAAAAACATAAAAAATTCCAATGCGATTTTTGGTTTTAGGAAGCCAATAAAAATCAATTAAAAATTATGTGTCGCAAGACAGATTTTTATTAAAGCAGTTTTATAAAAATTTTCAAAAATCGAAAACTTTTTTGCTATCCGATATTTCTCAAATTCGCGCCATCTAACACTTTGCATGTTTGTAGTATTAAATGTTTTTAAATTTGTTAACTAGTGAAATTAGTTACTCAGGCCCTCATTTTTTTTTATATTTATTTTACCTTAACAAAATAAAATACCGTATAAACTTTTAAAAACAGTAAACATGATTTTTAAATTAATGAACTCAAATTCTTAACAATAAATTCAAAGTACTTAGCACCTGTTAATATCACATAACAATTGTTGTAATTTCAACACCTTAACATGAACCAACACTCAGTCATTCTAACTAAACTTGCAATACGATTTGCCACATGAAGAGAATTGCAAATAAATAATTTACTCTTGTAGTACATTTGACCATAAGGGTAGCACTTTTTAATCAAATATTAAACATTTTAATGACACAAATTTTTATAATATAAAATCAAATAAATGAAATACGGATTAAAAATGTTCTTATCAGGCTATAATTTGGGAAATCGTGGTTAAAGTAAACAGTTAAACTCTTTTAAATTTTTTTTTATTGATTTTTATAATCCATATATGCTCATATATGACCATATACAACCATATAACCTCAAATTTCGGATCCGAACATATATGGTAATATATGAGATCAAATATGGTCAGATATTGAAGCATATATGAATATGTATGACCAGCTATATCCATATATGATCATACACAAGCATATACATAATCATATATGTTCATATGCGAATCAAATTTCACATGGGAAACACACATTTTCCAAAGCCTTTTTAGTGTATACCGAGCAGTAATTAATTAAATTATTATATTAGCAATTTTAATGATTTCAAAATGTCGTCTTCATTTATTTTTATATATTTAATTCTAGCCGAAAGTAAGGAAATTTAAAAATAAGTCTATCTCTAATGATCAAATAAAACCGTTTTCATCTACACTCAAACAAGAAAGTTTAAAAATTAGTAAAACATTTTATATTCCAATATACAGTTTTGTACTAAGTTTTAGTACAAGATAATTTTTTGAGTAAAAATGTTTGCCATTCCGTGTTTACAAATTCTATTTACTAATTTTCGAAGCGGATTTAAGCTAAATATTTTAATAATTTTTTAATATAATTTTAGCAACAAGATTTACTAATTTTATTTTTATACTTTAATTAGTTGAAAAGTCTGCCCCTGCCAGACATAAACTGTGAGACTGAAAACAAAAAATATATTTTATCCGCTGATTTACATTTCGCAAATATATTTTGACGAAATTAGTCGTTCACTCTTTGAATTTGGAGTACATCTGATATAGCGAGTTTCAGAAATCAATAAGCTTAGTTTCTAAAAAACTTAAAACAACAATTTGCAGCTGTCCAAATTAACACAACATTAAAAATAAGTTTTTTTTAGGAATTTTCAAAACCGTCTTTGTGACAAAATCTGCTTCACATCCGATAGAAGATCAAAAACCTAAAGTGTGACCGAAAACCGGAAGTGGTTTTAGACCATGATTACTGGTTCGATTACACAAAATTTTAGCTTTTTAAAATATTTGCCACTTCTAAATAGCTTTTTTGGTCTTCGTGATGTACTTCTGAAGAGAATGACACACGATTATTAGCATCAACCAATTAAAATCGGCCTAAGAATTTTTACAATGAAAGTTCGTCACGAAAAATAAACAATATGTTTTCAATGAAATCAACAATATGTAATGGCATCGCAATTTTAATGATTTTTATTATGTTTATTTCCCCAGCAAAAATAGTGAGGAAAAAGAGCAATAATAGAATCCGTATAACTGCTGAATCGGATGTGGTTTAAATTTGGATATTTCATCGGTGAATTAAACATTGGCTTCCCAAGTAAAAAAATATATATATATACGGTGTTCTGTTTTTTCATCTTAAAATATATTATAATATATGATTGTATATGTATTGTATCCATATATTATTATATATGTATTTCTTATGGGATAACATATATATTTATACATTGTTAAATATTAACCTTTATAAAATAAAATATTAATCATATATGTTATACATAATAAGATATGGGAAATCCATTGTCATATATAATAACACATTCTCATATATAACATAATATGTAAAATTCAATTCAAACTCTATTATATGGTGACACATAAGCTATATAATTATGATATAATAATTTATGCTCTCTTATAAAAATTTTTTTTTTTGTGTGTTATATAAGATATGCTTGTATATGCTGCCATATGACTAATGAAATTCAAGATATAATTATATATGACATTAAGATTGACAATTTAGTTTGAGATATGATTATATACCGTACAATAATCATTAATATTTTCCATGCGTGTAAGACATAATTTTATATTGTAATATATATATTTATATATGCGCAGATGTCTACATTATTTTTTTAAATTTTTTCATATTTTTATTAAAAATAATATATGTCATGCGATACAAGTAAATCCAATTTGATATCAAATATCTCATTCTATCCACCAAAAATTACTTACCTTTTTGGATCTTATTAGATCCAAGTAGATCTAAATTCATCCCACGGTATATTTTGGGATCCGTCAGGTTCCTAAATTAGATACTTTAAGATGCCCCAATTTTGTGATACATTTTGGTCTAACTTAATCCGATAATATATTTGAGGGAACTAATCGGATATTACTGGATCCCCCAATTTGGAGATATAATTGGAAAAAAATAAATATCGATCTATATCAAATGAGATCTGATTTTGTATTTGACATGAAACTTGTTTTTATTGGATTGTCATAAGAAGGGAGTTGTTCTTTTTAATAACAATCAGTGTAAGTTTGATGTTATTTTTCATTGGCGTGTGGTTTGAACACACGAACTTGATCATGCCAAGCTGACCCTCTATCCGTGAGCTATCACTTGATATACACGAAGGTTGACTAAAGTTATTTTGATATAGTAAGAATTTATCAACATAGATTTTTCTAAATATTATATACGATTTTTTCAAGCATTTTTATAAGGACTTTTTTCTAAATGTTAAATATAAATATAATATTTAATACAAAATTTATTGAATATTTAATGAAAAACTAAGTATTTATTTAAAAGAAAACAATTTTGTTGTAAAATTATTCTAAAATTTCTATACAAAATCAAGGAATTCACTTTTCTAAGTTTATTTAATATATAAATGTTAAAATCATTTTGTAACAAATGTAATATTTTAAGAATAAATTTTCTGTTTGAAATTTTTTATATTTTCATAAAATTTCATAATAAATTAAATGAAACTAAAAAATAAAATAATTAAAAAAATTATATATTTTTTAAAAAAATATATAATTTTTTGATTCCTAGACCATGCAACCCCCATACGAAATATTAACATCTTGTCAGCCGAGAAAAAGAACTGCTAATTGATATATTTTTATTACAGACCACTTCTTTTTGATGTAAAGAAACAAGTGATTCATTTAGAAGTCCTTCCATTTTATTTTGCTGGGTCGGTATTATGTTCGGTATGATAATACTGATACCGAAATATCAATGAAGGTACATACCGGTATTATTGGAGAACTGAATTTCACACAAATTTAAATTAATGTTCACACCTAAATGCAAAACATATAACTATTAAAGATCTGTATTCCATTCCAATAGTTTACGTGTTTTGCAATCAAGTGTGAATGCCGTATACAATTGATAGCGCTACGTTAAGTTCGTAAAACGATTTTTATTAAAAAACAATTAAAATAATTTGCAATTATCTATATTTTCTATTAAAAAAAATAGTAATATTTTTATTTAGAAACGCAAAAAAAAAACTATTTCTTTAAAAACCGATTCAATACCGGTATATTTTTAATCTAGAGATTTGGTATTATTATCGGTTATCAATTTAAAAGGGGTTTGAAGCATATAACACAAACTTTATATATATTGTTTACACACAAATGATTTACTGCTTCTACTAAATATAATATTTCTATAGAATTTCTTAAAAATTAAAAAACGCCTTTACCTCGCCTCTCTGCCCACAAATTGATGATTAAGAAATCCGGCTCCAGTGATAGGAAAAATTCTTATAATGACGAAAGTCTAAATCTGTCTTCAGATAAAAAATTTAATATAAAATAAAGCTTTTAAAACGCTTTTGCCACGTCTCTTCGCCCACAAATCAAACAATTTTATCACGCTATATTTTCAGCCTTCTATGTCCCCAGGAAGCTTCAAAGAGCCCAGGTAAAAAAGAAAATCTTTAAAAAAAAATAGAAAATATATGGTGAAATTTAAAAAATTAATGTTGCCACGACCATTCCCTATCAAAAATCCGGCTACGTTAGGTTGTTTCTGGTGGTTAATACCATAGGCCGACTGTTGGCTCTGGAAAGTTCTGGAAATTCAAACAAACGCACACGCAATATGAAACTATATAACTATACAGATGCAACTTTTTTTTTATTTTTTTTAAGTTGAATATTTTTTTTTATCTTAAATATGAACAAAATGTTAATTGATAATAAAAATAAATTTTAATTTAAAAAAATTTATATTTTGTATCGGTATTTTAATTCAATATCAAAAATGAAGAATTTACTAATGTTTTGTTAAAAAAAACTGTCTAATTTTCTCAAATTGATTTCCATTATGAAATTAGTTAAGTGTTTACAAATTTTCTTTAATACTTCCTTTTTACTAATACGTTTTGTTAAGATTTGCTAAACGGTCTGCTGGCCTAAAAATAGTTTATTTTTCTTTAAAAATAAAGAGAAATTTCTGTAACTTACAGAACCTTACAGACCTTTTTATTTGAGTGTATAACAAAGAAAATACAACTGACCATACAAAAAAATCCCATACCAAGGTATTGGGCTTGTTTGTATAAATACAGTGAAATCTTTTAATAATGGTTACAAGCAGGTACCGAAAATTAAAGTTATATTTAAAATTCAAAACAAAAAAAAATCATGTGACGAATTTCAAAAATTATTAACACTTTGAGTTAAAATTTTTTGTACGACATGAAAAACGTTAAAGGGTCCGCCAAATAACTTTTTTTTTTTTGAACTCCTGAACCAATTGGACTTTGTATGGCGTCATACCAAGGTCTTTATGCAAAATTCGTCTCAATGATGTGTCCGAAATGTTCAATTGTTGAGAACGACGGTGAATTGATGTTGATGGCGCTTTACGCACACTTTCTGCCACAATATTCTCGGGTGTACGCACTGTTTTTGGCTTTTCACGCTTTTTTTCACAAGACAACGAACATACGGACCATATTCGTTCAGCGGAAGGATAAAACTAATTATCTGTCAAATCAGACATGAGCTAAGTGTTACCATTCACGAAATAAGCACTAGTTAAAAAAAAAAAGTTAGATGGCGGACCCTTTACATATCACATCATATCATAGTTGATCCCAAAATGGCATACATAACCTTATATCATGAGATCCCATGGGATCTTATGTATCATTACATGGGATGATATCAAAATATCCGTTTTTGCCTCATGTATACAAACTTTTTTTTTTTCTTTTTTGAAAATATTCGGTCATAAATATTATATATTACATATTTTATCGAACGTTTTTGACCTACGGAAAACGATGCACCAAATACTTATTATTTTGCAACTGAGTAATTGTGATCAAATAACACAATTTACAATGTAAAATTAGTTACTTTCATTAGTTACTTTTTTTTGATTTTTTTTTGTATTTAAAAAAACTAACATTCCTCCAAATCCGAAAAAATTAAATCGGTCCACACGCTAAGTGAAAAGAGGACACCCTTCAGTATTTTTTTTAACTCCCCATGATGCTTGTTAAGAAAAGCGATCAACATTTTTTTAATATTTGCAATCTTTAAATTCTTTAAAATTATTTATACGTTGGAGTTGTGAAAAAATACAAAATGTTAGCCATTTTTTTTTTTTTTTTGGGCTAATGTAGTTAAGGGCTTACACTCATATAAAAAACCAATTATTTTTTTTTGCTGAGTTGTCGTTTTTTTTTGCTGAGTTGTCGTTTTATTAAAATATGTCCTTTTTGAAAATCGAGCAAAATTTTCAAAGTCTGGTAGCGGACCTTAAATTTTTTTTCCAAAATTCTTAAAAAATTACAGAATTTTTTCTTCATGAATCTACATCTAACCCAGGGTTGTCCCCTTTAAAATTCGACACTTTGCTTTTTTTAAAGAAGCAGATTAATGTGTATGTTTATATATATTTACCAAAGAAGACAAATTTAGTTTTTTATTTTCTTTTATGTTTATGTTTTTGGATTTAAGATTTTCTGAGATTTTTCTTTTTAAGATTTTCTGACTTAAAGATCTTTTTTTACTCATGAAATATTATTTATGCTATTAACTTTTACTTTTAAGAGTAGCTAAGTTTTTTACTTTTACTTTTTTTACAATATATATTTGTGTTTTTCTTTTTGCTTCAAGTACATTGAATTTTGCCTTTTTTTTGTCTTTTCTGATAATTATATATATTTATATATATATAAAAGCAGGCGCTGATACAGGGGGATGGCAAATGGTACATTTACGCACCCCGCATTGAAAAATTTTCAATAAAAAAAATTAAAAAGAATAGAAAATTTATCAAAAATACTCTAACTTACCTACCCAAAATATGTTCCTGGATCCGCACCTGCTAAAAGTGATAAATCCTTTGGTTAAGTTTTACCATATAACTATGTTTATGCAAAGGGTCCGCCATCTAACGTTTTTTTTTTTCAACTAGTGCTTATTTCGTGAATGGTAACACTTATCTCATGTCTGATTTGACAGATAATTAGTGTTATCCTTCCGCTGAACGAATATGGTCCGTATGTTCGTTATCTTGTGAACAAAGTGAAAGAAACTGGCATCCTCATCGATAAACCAAAGCGTGAAAAGCCAAAAACAGTGCGTACACCCGAGAATATTGCTGCTGTGTCAGAAAGTGTGCGTGAAGCGCCATCAACATCAATTCACCGTCGTTCTCAACAATTGAACATTTCGGAGACATCATTGAGACGAATTTTGCATAAAGACCTTGGTATGACGCCATACAAAGTCCAATTGGTTCAGGAGTTCAAAAAAAAAGTTATTTGGCGGACCCTTTATAAAAGTGATAGAATTTTTCTTTTTAATTTTAACACATAAATTTGTATATAATTATATGTAATAATTATATGATATAATGATATGATATATTATATATATATAATGATATATGATATAAATATATATTATATAAATAATTATATGATGCCATATATAGTTATGTATAAAAGTGATAGAATTTGTGTGGATTTATTGCATCATATATATTGGGTGTATAACTTAAAAATACTGGATTCAGAACATATGGTTTGCGTCTTTAATAATTTATATGGAATTTTGGAGGGTAAAGATCTGTCATTTATTATCACTTAGTCATTGAACGAAATAGTGTAATCAACAAAATTTTTTTACAGTTATATTAGTTTTTTGTTTTTATATACATCGAGATTATTTTTATGTTATTTTAAATTTATAACGAGCTTCAACCTCCGTATATTTACAAAAATAAAGCAAATCAAACATATTAGCTAGGTTGATACTAGTATTTCGATCTGGCTAAAGATCTCATCAGAACCCGAAGTTTTAGAAAAGCTAGAGCCTATATAATAGGCAGAACTTTAACAAAAAACCTATTAATAATCAATTTTTCTCAATTTTTTTTTTTTCATTTTAGAAAGGATGAGGTTAAGATGAAGAATAAATGTTTTTCTCCAAAAATTATAAACACTATTAATTTTCACATCAGACTAGACTAGTTTCTGCCTTTTTTAATGGACGTTATATGTGTCTAATAATTGTCAGATTGTCTCTATATGATAAATTTTTCAACAACCTGCCGGCTGTAAGAATCAAACCGGCGCTTCTTCTTACATTACAAACGTAACAATACCAAGTCATGACCGTTTAGCGATCATACTCAAGTATGGCCTAGAATATAATGCAACTAAATTGTAGTTTTCTTTTCTAGTAGTTTTCTTTTATATTAGCTCTTCTGCTATTGTACTCGCATATTATACTCAGAAGTAACCAACACTAACAAACATAAATATTCTATTTTTAGATTTTTGTTTATTTTTCTAATCTCCCCCGCCAGATTGACGTATGGTTTATACGTTGTTTTACTTCAAAAATGTTGAGTTTTGTGCCAACAAAGCATCATTTGCGGAAAGTTTAGCAATTTGCACAAAAGTGTTGAGATTCGAAGCAGGATTCGAACGTTATTTATTTAATTAAAAAAAATATTTGTAATTTTTTTTTTTTTATGAAAATCTATTTATAGACACATTACTTTTGTCAACCCGGTAACCATATAAGTATGCAGTTACTTTACCCCTTATTAGGTAATGACCCGTTACTTTTTGACTCATCGCCTTTAAAATTCATCAGTGAAGTAAGGTGTGGGGGGCCCTATGACGATACATTACTTTACCTATTACTTGGTAATGAGTGGGTTTGCTAGATAGAAAATATTTTTAAATTCTTTAGCTTTAATTCAGTTCGCTGTAACCGTTGTTTTTTTTTGTGCGGATAGTCTGAAAAGTTTTCAACACAAAATGTTGATTTTGGACATAGCTCTCATTTACTTCCATAACGTCATAACTCAAAAATTTTGATTTTGTAGAAAACGAGTTTAAAGTTTTCAATTTACTCCCACCTAGAAGAAAAAAATAACGACGTACTTTCTCTCAAGATGTGAGTATACAAGATATCAATACGGCTTTTTAACACAATATATATAACGAATAATTCTGCGTCATTAACTAAAAATCATGGTTTTTGAGTTATGACGTTCTTGAAGTAAATGAGCGATACGTTCCTTAGTGATAGAATTTACTGTACATGAAACCAACAAACTGAAATAAAAAAACCACATAATAACCAAAACTAAATACAATTCAAGTAGAATTAAAATCTTTTTGCAATCTAAACTTCTCAAAATATGTGCAAATGTTTAAATAGTTATGTGTAATGTATGTCTGTGGTTACAGAAACCCAATTTTTCAACAAAAGGCTTAAATGTTTAACAATTGGGATTTCGCAAAATTTATAAACAATTTTTAAATATTTACAAAAAAGATCTGTTGTAGTTTAAAACTGTGTGTTATCCTTATGAACTTGTTTTTTAGTCTTCGGAATAAAAATTTAAGGCTAACTGATATCAAACTTAACTTAGCTTCTGCTAGAATTTAAAACAAAAGTAATCACTGATAGCACTGAAAATGGCAAAAAAAAAGTTCTTTCGAACAGAAAATTTTATGTCATATAAAGCCTTTTTATATTTTGGGTGACGAAATGTTATCTCTTTTGATCATTGAAAAAATATTTAATTTCATTAATTGAAATACTTAAATTGATAAAATTTTTGTTTTCATATCAATCAATAATATTTTTTTTTGTACACACTAAATACCTCAAAGGTATCTATTGACATACAGTCAAGGAAAAAAGTCTACATACAACCTTTGATTTAGGGGTTTTATAGAGTTTGTGAAGAAAATTAAAAAATATATTTATGTCAATATTTAAGGCATTAGTAATTAAGTTTATTTATAAAATAAAAAAGTAAGTTTTTTCATAATAAAAACAATAAACATTAAAAATTCATTGGAAAAAAGTTTACACACAGCTACAAAACTTAAACATTATTTCAAAATGTTATAAAAAATTTTAACTTTTGGTATGTGGTCGGTCCCACCTTGATTATCAATAACTGCTTGAAGACGACGGGGCATTGATCTCACCAAATTTCCGTAATATCGGGTGTTATTTCGGCCCATGCACGAATAAGGGCTGTTTTCAATGTTTCACGGCTACTAATGTTATATTTTCGTACCGATTTTTCCAAAACGTCCCATATGTGCTATAGGGTTTAAGTCTGGAGACTGGGGGGGGGGGGGGGGGGGGGGGGGGGGGGGGGGGGGGGGGGGGGGTGAATTGAGCTGTCTTGGGCATAGTATAGAAGCTTTATAGAAACTTTTTCATTGAGTGAATAAATCTTTAAATAAGTGAAAAGATATTTTGGCTGAATTTCAGTTTATGGGGGACACCCCTAGAGAAAAAATCTGAATATGCCATCCCCTTCAGAATGTTCCCAGGAGTACGAAAATCATAATGAATAAGGGGGCTCACGCCCCCTATGGGCGTGGCAGTCGAAAAACGACCCGGCCCACCTACGTAGACAATATGGGTATCAAATGAAAGCTAATGTCTTCACGATTCCAAAAATAGCCATAGTTGCCAGATCGGGCGGTTTTTTTCAGCCGATACGGCCATTTTTGTTAAATAGGGGCGGGGGGTGAAAAACGACCCATGCCACCTACTTAGGCAATATTGGTATCAAATGAAAGGAAATGTCTTCACGATTCCAAAAATACCCGTAGTTGCCAGATCGTCCAGAATTTGAGGAAGATATGTTAATTTTTATAAAATGGGGGAAGGACTTTTTTTTTGTTTATTTCTTTTTAGCTCGGCCAGAGGCCGAGCACTCGAGATCCCCGCCGTCTAGAATTAAGACATACTGGAGATAAAAACCCCTAAGCCCGGCCGTAGGCCGGTCACGCAGAAAAACTTTACTAAGCGAAGCCAGTATAACAAATTTTCATTAACCAATCAGAAGCTTTCAAGAGTTTTCCTCGTTTCTTAATTTTGTACTATTTTGTTATTTGTAACGCTAACAATAGTAATCTTTTCGCACAAAATGCTCATTTTTGTTTGATTTTAACAAAATATAAGCAAAAAAAAAGGAAAAAAAAATTTCCCCCACCCCAAATTTTGCCAAAATGGCCATATCGGCTACACATGAAACAAAGTTTCATGTAAATCAAAAGAGGTTGATTTAACCACGTGCTTGATTACTAAGAAGACAAGAATGGAGCAAAATTGATTATTAATAGGTTTTTTGTTAAAGTTCTGCCTATAATGGAGGCTCTAACTTTTCTAAAACTTCGGGTTCTGATGAGATCTTTAGCCAGATCGAAATACTAGTATCAACCTAGCTAATATGTTTGATTTGCTTTATTTTTGTAAATATACGGAGGTTGAAAGCTCGTTATAAATTGAAAATAACATAAAAATAATCTCGATGTGTATAAAAACAAAAACTAATATAACTGTAAAAAATATTACTTGAGCCAGAGTACAAACTAAAAATTTTTTATATAAATAGAACATTTTTGGTCTTCAAAGTTTAGTAACGTCATGATGCTTGTTAGGAAAAGACCTAACCACGTGCTTGATTACTAAGAAGACAAGAATGGAGCAAAATTGATTATTAATAGGTTTTTTGTTAAAGTTCTGCCTATAATGGAGGCTCTAACTTTTCTAAAACTTCGGGTTCTGATGAGATCTTTAGCCAGATCGAAATACTAGTATCAACCTAGCTAATATGTTTGATTTGCTTTATTTTTGTAAATATACGGAGGTTGAAAGCTCGTTATAAATTGAAAATAACATAAAAATAATCTCGATGTGTATAAAAACAAAAAACTAATATAACTGTAAAAAATATTACTTGAGCCAGAGTACAAACTAAAAAAAAAAATTTTTTATATAAATAGAACATTTTTGGTCTTCAAAGTTTAGTAACGGCATGATGCTTGTTAGGAAAAGACCTAACCACGTGCTTGATTACTAAGAAGACAAGAATGGAGCAAAATTGATTATTAATAGGTTTTTTGTTAAAGTTCTGCCTATAATGGAGGCTCTAACTTTTCTAAAACTTCGGGTTCTGATGAGATCTTTAGCCAGATCGAAATACTAGTATCAACCTAGCTAATATGTTTGATTTGCTCTATTTTTGTAAATATACGGAGGTTGAAAGCTCGTTATAAATTGAAAATAACATAAAAATAATCTCGATGTGTATAAAAACAAAAAACTAATATAACTGTAAAAAATATTACTTGAGCCAGAGTACAAACTAAAAATTTTTTATATAAATAGAACATTTTTGGTCTTCAAAGTTTAGTAACGTCATGATGCTTGTTAGGAAAAGACCTAACCACGTGCTTGATTACTAAGAAGACAAGAATGGAGCAAAATTGATTATTAATAGGTTTTTTGTTAAAGTTCTGCCTATAATGGAGGCTCTAACTTTTCTAAAACTTCGGGTTCTGATGAGATCTTTAGCCAGATCGAAATACTAGTATCAACCTAGCTAATATGTTTGATTTGCTTTATTTTTGTAAATATACGGAGGTTGAAAGCTCGTTATAAATTGAAAAAAAAAGTTATGTTTTCTTCAATGGGCCTTCTGGAATACTTTTATACAAACTGAGTATTAAATGAAAGGTTTTTTTTATCTATATAATGCTTAAACTATTCACACTTCCAAATTTCTCCAAAATCTGGAAAAATTCACAAACACACTCAAAAGCAGTCTTGCTCAATAGGTGGTTAAATAACGCAAAAGAAAGAAATAAAGTTTTACCCTTTTGAAATTAAGAGGTCTTATTTGATGACCCTGTTTTATATTAAAAACAAACAATCACAAATGTTTCCTATATTTTTATTAATATAGCCATCATTGCTATTGCTGATAATTCCATTAAGTATTCCCAATACATGTGTCTGTCTAGAATAACGATTCCCAAATGGGACTCCGCGGACACACAGGGGTTCGTAGGGGTAACTTTAACAACTTTATTTATGTTTCAAATTATTAAAAAAAAAATTTAATTGAATAATTGAAAATTTTTTGGTGTCCATTAATTAGACAAATTCATTCTCGCATAAAATTGCCTGTTGCTAACAATATGTTCTTTTAATAATTGTGCACCAAATTTTAAAGTACCACTCCCACTGATTGTGTTTTTAATTGATTTTATGAACAATTTTATTTATTAGGAAATTGCCATGAAAAATATAATTAGAATTGAAGGAGTTATTGTAAAAACTTGATAAGCCACATTTTAGTTTTAGTTTATTTTTGCCTTTCAAAGGTCAATAAAAAATCCAAAAATATGATTTTTGCAGGACTCTATTTGCTTGCAATAAGTGTGTAAACAACACTTCTATCTAATATTAGCCAATGGATGTCTAGAAACCAACGAAAATACATAAAACAGTAAATGTGGCTTATCAAGTTTTTACAATAAGCCCTTCAATTTTTTTGTTGCTATGTTCAAAAAGAGACTCTCAGTCTTTAAGATTTTCTGTTAAGGAGTTATAAATATGCTATATAAGTCGTTGGTGTGGAAACTAAATATAGATTATGACATTTTTAAAATAATCGCATTTAGCACTCTTGGTAGAACAAAAACTTGGGTAATCTTATTATGACGCTAAAAATTGCGATTTTCCTTGAAAAGTAAATTTTCACTATTCAATAAAATGTTTATTAAGTCACATAATCCAATGATTTTTTGGACTTAAATATACTTTTAAGTCAACAATGTGAAATTTATGTCCGAATTTATTATTTGCTGTAAACAATCCCACAATTTTCAAAAATAAAAATAAAAATCTAAAACTGGGAGTTTTTTGCATTATCTATTGCCATTTCTACATTTAAAGCTGTAATTGGCGCAGGAGACTTATCCAATAAATAAGGTATATGTTGGAGTATCTACAACCACTTCCTTTGCCTAAGGTAGTTGTAATAGTAGGTTAAAGTTTATATTTACCTTAAAAATATTTCAAATGTAGAAGCGTTGGGGGAAAAGTAAAGGGTCCGCCATCTAACTTTTTTTTTTCAACTAGTGCTTATTTCGTGAAATTGGCCTTGATTTCGTTCCGCTATTCGCTAAAATCTGGACCTGAGTCGGACTTAATTTGGAATTGTACAAATTTCAATGGGAATATCTCGGGACATAATACTAAGACAGAATCCGCACAAGTATGCATGCTTTTTTTTAGTCTCTACTGACAAATTACAAATATGGTAATTTTTTGTAAATCGGATTAGTAACAAAAAAAAAAAAAAATGGCGAGCACACAAAAAATTTTATATGCAAAAAGTTTCATATTTTGAGTGGTCACATTGTCGCCCTCGGGTGATCTGGAATCATTGTATGGCAACCCTGGAATAATAATTTAAAAATGTTTTAAACCATGTTTTTAGCCAAGACTTTAAGCTTTCATATGCATTTTATTGCGTCGTTATGTTGCTTTATTATCAGAAGTTATAGACCAGGGGGAGGAAAAACTTTTTTGTTGTTTGCCAAAAGAAAACATATTTTGTTATAAAATAGTGTTGCGTGCCACCTCTGCTACATATTTTTTTAAAACTCTTTTCAAGTGTTCTTTTTTTTAATTTCGCAATTTTTTTCTGTTCAAAGAAGAAGAATTTGTTGTGTTTTTTTTATTACTATTTTTCAAGCGCTTATGTAAATTTTTATTAAGATTTTCTGGCTTTAAAAAAAGAAGATTTAAGACTTTTTTAAGCTTTTTCTTTATTTTTTCAAAAGGCAATTTTCAACCTTTGTGAACAATGTTACCATTACCGGTTGAAAGCACATATTTTTATAGTGAACATACATATTTTAACCTCTGATAACTTTTTTAACAGAACTTTTCTTATATAACTTATATTTGAACTTATATTTCAAAATATCACAAAATATGTCACTTGCCACCGAACGTGTCATAGTTTTGCCAGCCCTAATATAGGCTCCTAAAGACACGTTGGTAAAAATTAGGTTGAGCTTGAAAGCTTTCCAAATAACTAAAAGTGTTTTTAAGACATTTATTCAAGATTCAAGCTTTTTTTCCTGTGAACATTTTGGTTTCCTATTAACAAAATATTAATAATCATTAAAAAAGTGAAAAGCTTTGGTTTTATTTTGTACCAAAACCTGTATACTAATGTTAAAACTTTTAAATTTCCTTTTGCAAATATAAAATTTTACCTATCCTAGCCATAAAGATCATTAAAAATTTGTTTGTTAAACTAAACGAAAAATCAATATTTCGCCTAAATTGCAAAGTAATTAGATTCTAACAATCGTAGCGATTTTAAAGAACACAAAATCTTTAAAGTTTTCCAATTTTCGCTTATTTTGAGAAAAATTATTTTAGCGTTATTTCGCGATATGAGCATCAAAATTCACTGAACGACGGACACATTACGTAAAAACTTTTTTTTTAATAATATTGTGCAGTAATTTTGGTAAAATCAAAACTTAAGCTCGATATTACGACGCGAATGCCTGTTCCAAATTTCATTGTAATCTGACTGCTAAGAAAGAAATGGCCGAATTATTTACAAAAAATTTGTGATATATCCGCTGTGCTTTGGTTCAGATGAACTGTTTTGGACATTTCCACAAACAAACTTTTATAAAATTTTCAATTTTTAATACAAAATTCCTAAAATTTTATAAGTTTTCTTAAAATTTCTTTGAATTTATATACATTTTGTTCCGAACACATTGAAATTATATCCCAAATGTGTCAAAAACTGTTCATTTATAAGTTTGTTATAATTTTTATTAAAAATAAAAATTATGTTTTTTCGACCTTTAATTGTGCAATGAAAATGAAAATTATTCAAGTTCGAGGCCATATACTCTATATTTCTTCATTAGGATATTGTCCTAACAAATAATCTATAGAGTTTTTGTTTTCAAATTTATTATTTGACCCTTTCAGGAATGTGTTGATAGATCTATTTCGGGAATTTTCTAGGTTCCCATCATCAGAACACGTTTTGAAAGCGGTAACAATCCCATGTCAAACATCAAGCATTCATATGAACTAGTTTACTCACTACATGAGAACTAATATACATATGATTTTGAAGTTAAAGATTATAACCATTGATCAAAAAATAAATTGAAAACTTGTTTGTGTGTATGTCTACCTTTGGTAAATATTCAATACACGTTTTTGTTTTTTTCCTCCTTTTTATGTTTTGTTAAGTTTGTAAACAAAACAGGGGAAGTAAACTAGGCGGTACTTTGCCTTTTTTCACAAGTTTGTTATAATTTTTATTAAAAATAAAAATTATGTTTTTTCGACCTTTAATTGTGCAATGAAAATGAAAATTATTCAAGTTCGAGGCCATATACTCTATATTTCTTCATTAGGATATTGTCCTAACAAATAATCTATAGAGTTTTTGTTTTCAAATTTATTATTTGACCCTTTCAGGAATGTGTTGATAGATCTATTTCGGGAATTTTCTAGGTTCCCATCATCAGAACACGTTTTGAAAGCGGTAACAATCCCATGTCAAACATCAAGCATTCATATGAACTAGTTTACTCACTACATGAGAACTAATATACATATGATTTTGAAGTTAAAGATTATAACCATTGATCAAAAAATAAATTGAAAACTTGTTTGTGTGTATGTCTACCTTTGGTAAATATTCAATACACGTTTTTGTTTTTTTCCTCCTTTTTATGTTTTGTTAAGTTTGTAAACAAAACAGGGGAAGTAAACTAGGCGGTACTTTGCCTTTTTTCACAAGTTTGTTATAATTTTTATTAAAAATAAAAATTATGTTTTTTCGACCTTTAATTGTGCAATGAAAATGAAAATTATTCAAGTTCGAGGCCATATACTCTATATTTCTTCATTAGGATATTGTCCTAACAAATAATCTATAGAGTTTTTGTTTTCAAATTTATTATTTGACCCTTTCAGGAATGTGTTGATAGATCTATTTCGGGAATTTTCTAGGTTCCCATCATCAGAACACGTTTTGAAAGCGGTAACAATCCCATGTCAAACATCAAGCATTCATATGAACTATAGATTATTTGTTAGGACAATATCCTAATGAAGAAATATAGAGTATATGGCCTCGAACTTGAATAATTTTCATTTTCACTGTTCATTTATTTTAGCAAATGAAAGAATTTCACAATACGTACACTAGAGCACCCATAAAGTATATGGGATGTGCATAATTGTTTTTTTTTTATCGCTCCCCGCACATTTTCAGTTAAGACGAGAGTAAAAAAAGAATTTTAGACAAAAAGTGTAGTTTTAAGTTTTAAACAGGACAAGCAGTTTGAACTTTTGACCTCAAAAATAGGACAAAAAACCTTTGTAGCTATTTTTGCTTATAACTCCTAAAATAAAATTTTTACGGGATTAACCTTCATAGCTTAATTTTTAAAGAATTAAAAAGCGAAGATATTTCGTTAACATTGTTTTGACGTAAGTCTTACCGGTCGTGGTGTTATGCGTGGTTAAAGTTAAAATGTAAGTAAGAACTTTTCTTCATAAAATTCTCGTAAATATTCGAATGGGGGAAAACTTGAACTGGGTACTAAAGTATCTGGATACGGAAATATGAGATCTTAAAAATCGAAAAAAAACTATAAAAATGTAAAAAGTTGTACTTACTTAATTGACATTTACTTGAAAAGTGCTATAGAGCAATTCCATATGAAAGCGATCACCTTTTGGACGACCCCTCTCCGATTTTAAAATAAATAGTCTCAATCGATTGCCCAGCAAAAAATAATGTACCTACATATTTTTTTTTTTTTTATAGTGACTGGTTTATTGGTGGTGTGCACCACTGTCATGTGACAAAATTGAAGAATTCTTCATAAGGGACCTCATTGAAAGTTGTTTAAAAAAACTACTAAAGCGATCGCAACGAGTGATAGCTCGTTGGAAAGGTATTGAATCAGGCTTTAATTGAAAAATAAAATTTTCCTAATTTTTCTCAGAAATTTACCTTTTTTCCCATGAAAATTAAATTTTCCCATGAAAATTAAATTTTCCGATTTTCCACAGAAGCTCCTAACTTTTCCGGCTAATTTTATTTTTTTTGGATTCCTCATAATTTTTGCTTTAAGAATCAGCAATAAAAAAATGGGCCCCGACTCCTTGTTTGGACAGGAGAAGAGCATTTAAGAGACCACCTTGTTCTCATTGTTTTTATATTTTTTATAATTGAATTATTTTTAATTATTTAACAAGAAAAATTAGGAAAATTTTATTTTTCAATTAAAGCCTGATTCAATACCTTTCCAACGAGCTATCACTCGTTGCGATCGCTTTAGTAGTTTTTTTTAAAACAACTTTCAGTGAGGTCCCTTATTGAGAATTCTTCAATTTTGTCACATGACAGTGGTGCACACCACCACTAAACCAGTCACTATAAAAAAAAAAATATATGTAGGTACATTATTTTTTGCTGGGCAATCGATTGAGACTATTTATTTTAAAATCGGAGAGGGGTCGTCCAAAAATTTGCCAATTTTGATCGCTTTCATATGGAATTGCTCTATAGGCACTCAACTCATCAAAGTTGCATTTGAGTGGTTACTAAATGACCTACACACAGAGAAATAAAGTGACAACCGAATTGAAAAGTGTTTTTAAATGGGAACAACTTATAAATGCAGTTAGTACAACGACATTTACCTTAGATTTCGGAGTATTTTGGGTGTTCCAACTAAAATTCAGTTGCATAAACCGAACTTTCTTGTGAAAACTAATGTTAAGTTGTGTCAACCGAGTCAAATACGTAATAACTGAATTTTTGAGTAGTTGTAACCGCATTTCAGTTCCCATATAATAAAATTTTTCTCTGTGTGTATTCAAAAAAGTTTGTACAGTTTTTTTATATTGTATTGTGTGGACAATAAAAAAAAATTAAAACAAATTTTACTCCAGTAAATACGAAACTCACTTATAACGAACTAATTTTGTTTGTTCCATCGGAGTTCATTTTAATTGTGTTTTACTGCATTTGGTTTTTGCATGGATGGTAACCGATTCGATGCGGATATAGGTCTTGTTAAGCTATGTTCTTCTATTTCGGTAACTGTATTTTAGGGGTAACAATATTTCAGTTACTTTGGTACCAGATTTTTAGTGATAACGGTATTTAAGTAATTTCGGTATCGGTATTTTAGCAGTAATGGAATTTTAGTTATTTCGGTAACGATATTTTAAGGATAACGGGTTTTCAGTTACTTCGGTAAGGATATCACTATTTTAGTTATATCAGTAACGGTATTTTACAGATAACGTTTTTTGAATTATTTCGGTAACGGTATACTAGGGATAACAATAGTCAGTTGAAAGCGTTTTTATTGATAACGGTATTTCCTGCTAACCATGTCTTTTTGTGAGGTATTTTTAATAAAAAAAATATTTTTTTTACTTTTCCAAATATTTTTTTTACTTTTCCAAAAATATTTTTTTTTACTTTTTTGGGGTCCGTAAATCAGTAGAAATGATTCAAAAGTTGGTGGGAACCACTGATCTAGATGTATGTTTTTTTATTTTGTATCTTTTACAATTTATTATAGTGTATAGACTAATTTCCACAATCATTCATACTATTCATTCATTCATCCATTTATCAACAGAAATTATTGCAATTTTTTACAACTGTATTTATTACTGAATCTAGTATGAGTTATTGTACATTAGAGTGGCATTTATTTTCAACTTTCGATTTCTGTCAATTAATGTAGCAATTATTGGTGCAAATTTGGGGAAAATCGGATATCTCTAATGCGTGGCGATCGGTGATCAAAGTTTTTGATTTTTAAAAGTTTTTCTTAAATTGTTTTAATAAAATGACGCCTACTTATACATTATTTTTTATTAAGCAATTTTTTAAAAATTTAAAAAAATCGAAATCTTTGGTCTCAGGTCGCCACGGATTAAAGCTATTCGATTTCTCTCAAATTTGCAGCACATAACTTCTATTATATAAATCATAACAATAAGAGTTAATAATTTAAAATAAATAAAAATAATAGATAATAATAATAATAAATAAATAAAAATAAAATAAATAAATCATAACAAAAAAAAAATCCGAACAATAAAAGGAAACTTTTCAAACCAATATTCTGTTAATACAAAAATATGCCGCTCTATTGTACATTTATAAGAGTGTCGCCTTGAATAATATTGGAAATAATGCATAATAACAGAAATAAATTTTGTGGACCAGTTTGGTTGGAATTTGACAATCTTTGTGTGTTTTGGAAAACACTTTTTTTGAACGAAATTGTTATACAGTTGCGTTATAAGAAAAGCACAAATATGTCTCTTAATCTGCAATTCTTTATTGTGAATAATATTAACATCATATTATATTTATGCTAAAAAAATGATATTCATTCAAAATTTGTAAGATACATTTTGTCAAAAAAATACACATTTAAATCCTTTGACGACCGAACTTAAACCTGGCCTATCTATGACTAAAAACAAATTTTGTGCTGCTTTTGCAGCAATAGAAGAGATATAGTAATAAAGCTAAATCATTAATGGGCTGTCGCTGCTTGATGGGTTAAGATTTTGTGTAAGTTTTTAGTCTTAAGCTATGCCAAATTTAAAAATAATAACCATTTTTGTATGAACTTAAAACATTTAAAACAATTTTTAACATTACAAAAACTAAAAATAAATAAAACGTAAAAAAAAATCATAAAAAAAAAACAATTTTTTTTAGTTTATTGTTTTTATTTACATCGAGATTATTTTAATGTTATTTGTAATTTACAACGAGCTGTATATTTAGAAACAGTAAGCAAATTAAACATATTAGCTAGGTTGATACTAGTTTTTTGATCTGTCTAAAAAGCTCATCAGAACCTGAAGTGTTAGAACATCTAGAGCCTCTCGAATAGGTAGATCTTTAACAAGAAACCTATAAATTATCAATTATTGACTTTGGGTTGACCTTGTAAGACGCTCAGACTATAAGGCTACTATATATAATTATCGCTGAAAAGCCAATATGTCTGTTATCGATCACAACAAGTTTTGTTAAAATCATCCTGCAGGTTTTCTTAAAACGGTCATCAACCATTCGTCGTCAAAGGGTTAAGAATATAGATGATATAGTGCTATTTTTTTCTTCGACTAATTTTAAAGAATACCGTTGTACGGAACAGTCTATTTTATATTAAATACGTATCATTCTATGGTTGACACTTATTTTTACAAATAACAAGCGAATATGAGCCAAAATGAAAATTATAATAAATTAATTAAATTCATAATGGAATGTTCGTTGTTCGGCCTGTTCGCTAGACTGGACCTTCCGTTTTTTTCCTTGTTGTTGCATACCTTAAAACAATTTGTGGATTTTCATTCATTACACCCCCAGTTTTTTTTTTTTGCAAATAATTCGAAATTGATTTTTCTTTTTAAACATTAACCTGTGCGGAATCTCGGCCGAAAATTACAAAATTTTGAAAATAATTGTACACACAGAGAAATAAAGTACCAACCGAATTAAAAAGTGTATTTTGGTGTTAACAAACAATAAATTCGGTTAGTAGAACCATATTCAAAATTGTTTTCTAAACATGTTGGTTGTTGCAACTAAAATTCAGTGTACCAATATTCAGTTGTACCAACCAATTTCAGCTATAGTAACCGAATTTGAGTCGTTGTAACCGAATTTCCGTTGGCAAATGGCTAAATTTTAATTGATGTCGAACTACAAATATTTTATTAAATTACCATTAATTTTATTCTCTTTTGATTGGCTCAAAAAGGTAATATAAATTTCGTTTCCATGCATAGATAACATATAAAAATCTCATATTTTCTGTGTAAGAATAGCTGTAATATGAATCGGAATTTTTATTTTCATGGAAAATAAAGTTTATAAAGAAAAGAAAGCATATTTGTGGATTTGTAATACAGTTATTGAGCAAAAAAGGTGAAAAATGTGGAAAAATATGTTGTTTTCGTTTAGTTAAGTTTTTTTTTATTATTTTATTTATATTTTTTTAATATTCAGAACTTTTAAGTTCAAAAACATGCATACCTTTGTTTGATGTGTAATATGTAAAAGCAAACATTAAATAAACGAAATCAAACGCAGTTGTATCTTTTCTTTTTTCTAAACTTTGTCCATACAAGCTGCGACATCTATATTTCGGTAGAAACGTAAATTAGTTAAATTGGTAGTAACGTAAATTAGTTAAATATTAGTTCAAATCTTGTTTTTTGGTAAAAGCGTTTAATTTAAAGTTTAGCTGAAAACACGATGTCAGCAAAAAAGTTGTAGAAAGTTAGTTTAATATTTTAAACAAATTATTTTTTTTTTTTTTTTGAGTGTAGGTTTTGATTTTGGACTCATACGAATTTTTTTCTGGGGAAGTTTACTTAGAATTCTATGTAGATTACGTTTTCTCTACACGCTTTTTGAAAATAACAATTAACTAACTCTATTAAACACACTTTTTCGGCCGAAATTCGTCAAGGTTTTTCCAGAAAAAAGATTATTTCTTCCATTTGGAATCATTTGGATTATTTGTAAATTTCTTAAAATTGCTCAAACGACTGGTCTATAGTTTGTTTGAAATCTGTTAAAAAAAATGTAAAAATATCAATCAAAATTGAACTAGTTCGTGATCTAAATGAACCAAAATACTCAGTGCTAACTTTTATAAAAGACCTAAAGTCTGTTATTGAACGTAACTACCATCTTACTTCTTGTTAGGGTTGAAATATTTTTTAAAATGTTTTATTTATTACTTGCCATTATTATTCTGTAATATGTACATCGAACGAAATTCGCATAAGGGATAATCTATAATTAAATAACATTTTAACAGTTGTAAAAAATTAAATAAATTTTTAATTATGCGTTAAAAATAAATACTTTTACTTAAATGCCATGAGATATTCATTTAATTGAATTTCGTTTACTGTACTAGTACCAACCACTGTCATTACTTCCACTAGTAAATCATCATCTAAATTTTGTACTCCAATTGTTTATTGTTCATTTTTAATGTTTTTTTTTTTTTTGGCATTGATAGAGTAATCATTTTAATGTACTCGCTAAATAAATATCAAAAATAATAGAAAGAAAAATTGTTTATTTTTTATGATGATGAATTTATAATTGAGCGCATTAATTATTTTTTTAAAAAACAACGTTATAGAACGATATTAAAATTCAAATTAAAAAAAAAAATAATATTTCTGACTTTTTTCTCCAAAAAACTTTATTTAAAAATTCGTAAACATAAAGAAATTGCAGTTGTTTTAAAAAGTTACAAAAACATATAGAAAAGTCAAAGATTCGATCCATTTTAAACACTGTTTTTTAAGTTTTGTAAAAATTCTCATCTTTTAAAGAAAATAAATTAATTGTATTGCGGATATTTGAAATTTTCTGTACAAATTTTAAAAAAATACTGAAAATATAATTGTTGACATTTTAAGGGAGCCTTTTCACGTAATTTTCTTAATCAAAAAAGTGCTGCGATAAAGGACTACTTAAAAAAGAAGCCCCTAACGTTGAGGAATTTTTAAATTTTTAGCTACCCGGGTAAAAATTCTAATATGAAGTCTAATATAATTGTATCTTATTTTATAATTTCAAATATGTGCGCCCCGGTAGGCAAGTTGGTAGCGTGCTGGCTTATCAGTGCGGCGGTCGTAGGTTCGATTCCACCAGAGGCATTGGTCTGTTTTCGCTACAACGCGCCGAATGCCATAGTAGCTAGTGCTCGGTTATTGTAATAGTATATAATTTGTAATTATATGATTATTAATTAATAAAAAAAAAAATAAATTTCACATATAGAGCAATTCCATATGAAAGCGATCACCTTTTGGACGACCCCTCTCCGATTTTAAAATAAATAGTCTCAATCGATTGCCCAGCAAAAGATAATGTACCTACATATTTTTTTTTTTTTTTATAGTGACTGGTTTAGTGGTGGTGTGCACCACTGTCATGTGACAAAATTGAAGAATTCTTCATAAGGGACCTCATTGAAAGTTGTTTTAAAAAAAACTACTAAAGCGATCGCAACGAGTGATAGCTCGTTGGAAAGGTATTGAATCAGGCTTTAGTTGAAAAATAAAATTTTCCTAATTTTTCTTGTTAAATAATTAAAAATAATTCAATTATAAAAAATATAAAAACAATGAGAACAAGGTGGTCTCTTAAATGCTCTTCTCCTGTCCAAACAAGGAGTCGGGGCCCATTTTTTTATTGCTGATTCTTAAAGCAAAAATTATGAGGAATCCAAAAAAAATAAAATTAGCCGGAAAATTTAGGAGCTTCTGTGGAAAATCGGAAAATTTAATTTTCATGGGAAAATTTAATTTTCATGGGAAAAAAGATAAATTTCTGAGAAAAATTAGGAAAATTTTATTTTTCAATTAAAGCCTGATTCAATACCTTTCCAATGAGCTATTACTCGTTGCGATCGCTTTTGTAGTGTTTAAACAACTTTCAATGAGGTCCCTTATGAAGAATTCTTCAATTTTGTCACATGACAGTGGTGCACACCACCACTAAACCAGTCACTATAAAAAAAAAAAAAAATATGTAGGTACATTATCTTTTGCTGGGCAATCGATTGAGACTATTTTTTTTTTAAATCGGAGAGGGGTCGTCCAAAAATTTGCCAATTTTGATCGTTTTCATATGGAATTGCTCTATACAAACATATTAAAACTGATCCGAAAAATGGGTCATTTACATCAAATTAGATAAAATTACATCAAATTAGATAAAATTTGATACAATTTTATCCAAAATTTGTCCAAATCCGGACATTAATTTATATCCAAATTAATATAAATATATCTGATTTTATATAATTTTAGTCTATAGTAGGTATGCCTTTTGTGACTTGAAGTTATGCCTTAAAGTATTTAATTTGAAAATTTAAATTTCCAGAAATCAATCATTTTAAAGAACCAAAATTTTTTAAATTAAACACAACGAAATGTTTAAAAATTATTAAGAAAACACTTAGTGGTTCAAAAATATAAGAGGGGCGGATCAATAAGTCCGTGACTTTTTTTTGGTTTCATCACAGTTTTTTTTACAAAACAAAATATCTCCATTTAGCTCAATACACTTAGTCCAACGTTTCTCCAATTTTTGTATCCTTTCCAAAAAATAGGATTTTTCGAGGTCCATAAAATTGGCATTTCTTGGCCATATGGGGCCGTTTTTTTTTCAAATCCTCGTTAAATCGGTCCAATAAGTTGGCATAATATTCGCCGTTTATTGTTTTTTTCCTTTTGAAGGTAATCGATGAGGATTATCCCGCGTGCATCCCAAAAAACTGTTGCCATCATCTTATTGGCCACGAGCAAACGCGGCACCCATCTTGCAGACAACTTTCTCAAACCCAACTGATCATTTAAAATCGAAACCACACTGCCATCTGAAATGACTATGGCATCAATATTCTAACGCACTTTTACTCTTCGATCGGCCAACACCATATCGTTCATTTCAATTGGCCGTCCAGGACGTTCAGCGTCATTTGTACTTGTGCGACCACAACGAAAGTCAGTAAACAACTTTTTTACCATTGAAATCGATTGTGCAGAGTCCCCATAGTATTTATCAAGCTTTTCCTTGGTTTGATTGACGGTTTTTTTTTCGCAAAAAATAATTTTTAATAAGCACTCGAATTTCACTTTTTTTCATTTTTAACGCTGTTAAACGCAAAGTAAATGACGGAACATGCTCAAAATTTGACACTAGTCTTTTAACAGGTGGTACTTGAAGCGGGCAGTGTTGCATTTCATATAGCTACGAGGGAATTTCGACAAGTCACGGACTTATTGAACCGCCCTCGTATAATAAAGTGTTTTTGTATTATAAAATGTACCCATTTTTTTATTTAAAATTATATAAAAGAAATCACTTGACAATAATTTCGATATAAAATTAATATGGTTATATGTGAAGTCATATGTAATACATACTTAACTTGCACGCACATAACTGAACTTGATATTTAAATTTTCCAAAATATGTATGGGATTATATATAAAGCTATATGAAATTACAAGGAGGATATTTTCAGTATGACGTTACATATACATAGTTTAATAAGACTTAGCATGGGACTATATATAATCATATCGATCACTACATATACTTGAATTATTATTATAGGGCTTATGTAAGGTTTGGAGACATATATGGAGTAAGATTTGGAGACATATAATAATATCAAATACACTCAGAGAATTATCTGCATGATGTCAATGAATTTTTTCATTAGATCTATGAATTGTCACTGGAAGTCATACATTGAATCTTTTCATTAAATCAATGCAGTCTTACATAAAATTCGACGGAACATTTCATATTATTAATTACAAATTTCATAATACAAATGAAAAAGTTTCATTAAAAATAGTTTCATCAAAACTATGAAGCTTTTTCATAAAGTTTAAGAAATTATTCATTCCCATTGTGATGAAAATTTCTTTAGTTTAGTGAAAAAATTTCATTAAAACTCATCCAAATAATTCTCTATGTGTACTATATACAAAATTCTCTCAATAAAATGTATTAGATGTATTTGTATGTAATGATATAAGCTGTATTGTGCCTCCTTTCATAGTCAGATATGACTAAATCATATTATATATATGAGTAGATATAACTATATTTACCTGGGTAGTTTTTTTTTTTTTTTTGAAAAATTAAAGATCAACGATTTTGTTTGTTTTTTTTAAAATTTTTGAGGTTACCTCGTAGGGATTAAAGAATTTATTCGTGTACACAGAGAGAATTCCTTGGACGAGTTATAATAACATTTTTTCACTAAACTAATGAATTTTTTTTAAACTTCATGAAAAAGCTTTATAGTTTTAATGAAACTTTTTTACTAGTCGTATAAAATTTTTAATTAAATCTTATGAGAAACTGCATTCATTTAATTAAAAGTTTCAATGAACGAGTTCCAGTGACTATTCATAGATCTAAAGCAAATATTCATTGATACACACAGAGAAATAAAGTGCCAACCGAATTGAAAAGTGTATATTAATGGTAACAATTTATAAATTCAGTTAGTACAACGATATTTACATTAGGTTTCGGAATATTTTGAATGTTGGAACTAAAATTCAGTTGATTTAACCGAACTTTGTTGTGAAAACCAATGTTAAGTTGTGCCAACCTACTGAAATTTTTAATAACCGAATTTGAGCCGTAGTAACCGAATTTCAGTTGGCAAATAACTAAATTTTTCTCTGTGTGTATCAAGCCGATAATTCTCTCAGTGAATAAACAAAAATTAAGTTTTTGTTCTTATATGAGTACCCACGGTGGTACACTATTTTGCCTTTAAAGAAAAGAGTCGATTTTAAAATGGCCACTAGTGTTGCCACGCTAGTCCAAATTTTAAAATAGAGGATTTTATTTTAAAGTCCATTTCTTGAGTTTTTGATAATTGTTTAATTATCGCCGTTTATATTGATTTCTAAAGAGAGTAAACCCTTAAGTGGTACAGCCAGAAATTTACGACGGTTCGTGTCAAAGCACGATTTTTTTTAAACCAAGTTCTTGCCAGTACTACCCAATGTAGCACTTTTCAAGTACAATACTGATTTCATAAACTCAGACTTTTATTCGCATTAAAAACAAAACAAGAAAAAAACTTTAAAATTTCACATTTTTTTATGATTGTTTTTGTCTACTAACATTTGGTAAATGTTTTTGCTGATTTTAGCAGATTATTTTGTTGTTTTCAATCAACTAAAATTTAGCTCAAATTTAACTTAATATTTACAAATTCAACAGATTTATTTTTGCTATTCTTATATTACTAATATTTAGTAAAAACATCTGCTAATTTTAGCAGTTTTTTCTACAAGTTAATTTTTAGTAGCTTGTTTTGCTATTTTTACAGGTTTATTCTTATGAATGTAGTTATCTAATTACTAAACACTTCGATAATATTCCTCCAGCTTTTTCTCTGTGTGGCGTTGCAGAAAAGCCTTTTAAAATTAGCAGCTTTTTTTCCCTTAAATATTAGTAAAAGAAAAATAGCAAAACCAAAACTGTTATATTTAAAAAAATTTAGTTTTACACGAGTTGAATTAATTGAAAATAGCAGTTTACTCTACTACAATTAGCAAAAACTTTTGCTTAATATTTGTAGGTAAAAAACATCAAACAAAAACTGTAACATCAACAATAGGTGAGCTATAGTTCCTTCAAATTTTGTTGAATTTAATTAACATTATTTTTTGCCTGAATCAACAAAAAAAAAATGATTGCAAAAAAAAATTATAGGCAGCTGATTTCAGAACTGCAGATTTTAATACGTATAAATAAATCTTTAAAAAAAATTTTGAAAATTTCAAATGTTTTTGTGGCTTTTTTATTATCTCACTCTTACACTTTCAATTAACTAAAATTTAGCTCAAATATAACTTAATTTTTGTAGATTCGACGGATTTCTTTTGGAAAATTTAAAAAAAATGATATTTTTCAATACAAAAATGTATAAAAGATTAAAAAATTAATTAAAAATACTCAAAGTTATGGAACCCGCGCCTGGTTGTATTCACATAAGCTTTAATAGCAATAAAGTTTATGAAATTTAATGTCTACAGCCCCCATTTGAGTGGGTACAAAGATAAGAGCAATTTCAATAGAGGAAGTATTCCACAAAACATAAGGACATGACAAATGACATTACAACAGCAGTAACAACAAACAATACCTAAATGAAATGAAACTTCTAATGTACAGCTTGCATTTAATAGAAGTGCATAGAATACTAACAACAATTCCCTCATCTCATATATATATATAAAGTAGACACGAAGTCTGAATCGAATTTTGAAAACTAAAGAATGCTGCACTATTTGTCATTCGCAAATTATGTTTAATGTTTAAAAATTGAGGTTTTATAAAAAATGGGGTTTTAACGAAATTTTGATAATTAAAACAAATACCGAAACTTTTATCGTAATATAAAAGAGTTCAAAAATCTATCAATTTCAGTTTTTACATTGTTCCCAAGAATTCATTTTCCTTTAGAATTATTTTATAGTAAAGGATTATCTATTTTGCGGTTTCAAAAGTAAACGTAGTGGGCGTTATGGTGTAATGGTTAGCGCGTTGGGCTGTTACGCAGATGGTCCCGGGTTCGATTCCGGTGACGACATCATCAATTTAGAAAAATAATATGTATGAGTTTTCTATCACTTATATGTATCGCCGCGTCCAGCACTTAACCGCACCGAAGTAAAACAATGAATCAGGGCTAGAAAACAAAAAGCTTCAATAAATTCGCCAACTCTACATCAGGTGGCGACCAACAACTGTTCTAAGCTTATCATCTCGCGCAATTACAGTGTTGCCATGTTTGAAGCCCTTCATCTTTCACCGCCTTTCATCTCTCCACTATCCCCTTTCCAAAGAAAGCAACACATTAATTAATAGGAAGAATTTCCTGGGTGTTGCTTCTCTTTTTTTAAAAAAAAAAAAAAAAAAAAAACACTATATCATTTAAATGACCACCACGCAAAGTGTTGCAAACATTGATTCTTTTGAGGTAATTTTGGACCACTTTTTGACACATATTGGGCGGTATCTCAGCCATAACTAGACGAATGTTGGTTCTTAAGTGCTCAAGAGTTAAAGGCTTATCTGCATAAACACGGTCTTTCGCGTAGCCCCACAAAAAAAAGTCTAATGGTGTCAAATCGCATGATCTTGGTGGCCAGTTGATGTCGCCACGACGAGAAATTACACGGCCAGGAAATGTCTCTTGCAATAAAGCCATATTCGTTCGAGTTGTGTGGCATGTGGCACCGTCTTGTTGAAACCACTTATTCTCCAAGTCGTATTCTTCAATAGCAGGCAAAAAAAAGTCGCCATAATGTGCCGTAAGACAGTCCTAATTCCTGAGAACGACGAGGAATCGACACATTCGGGTCTTCGGCAACACTTTCACTTACAGCAGCGATATTTTCAGCGGAACGAGCGAAACGATGATATACTGGCCTGACAGTATCTGTGACCACTCCAGTCTAGTCAAATTTCTTTACAATTTTGCCAATTGCTTGCGTAGTTGGACGATTAGGTAAACCATAATCTCCTCTTAAAGCACGATATGTGGCTGTGCCAGAATCACCATTTTTGTAGTAGGTTTTAATAATTTTTACGCGTTGTGTGATAGTTAAGCGATCCATTTTCGTCAATGTCAGACTTCCAGCTGAAACGAAAAAGAATTGGTTTAACAACTTAGTTTGACAGATGTCGAATTCCAGCCCTATACTTTTGAAACCACGAAATGGATAACCTTTTACAATAAATAAAGTATCTTAAAATTTTAATTTCCGGTCTACTCTACTATGAACGAAGTTCATCAACATTTTTATAATACACTTTGTGAAGTTTCATTACAATTACAGAGTCCGATTAAAAACATTGATAATATTGCAGAAATTTCAATTGTTTAAGAAACTTTAAGATTTGATTAAAATAAAATTTGATTTTTAAACAAAAATTTACCTGAATCAATTATTATTTTAATTGCTTTAATTAATCGTGTACAATTTTTGTTAACTACACTTTAATAAAAATACATATAAATTTGACACCAATTATAGTATGTATCTCTCTGCTCCTACTATAATTTCAGTAAAAATACATTTGGTGCCTAAATTAATACATTGTATGTAAATTAAATATACATAATGTGTGTAAATCTGCATATGTGAGTGCCTAAAAAATGTATGGCAACATACTATTTTACTACAACTGGTATGTAAATTTACATTGAGTATGGCTAATAAAACCGTAAAGACAAATTCTTAATGTTTTTTTTATTAAAAACACAGAAAATATATTCTACCAATAGTTTTATTATTTCTTTCAGATAAGTTTAATACACAATACTATAAATTCAATTAATTGTATTCCAGTAAACAGGATCAATTTTAAGCGTTTCAAATTTCGAAGTATTAGAATTAATTTCCACAGATTCCCCAAAATAAAAATGTATAATACACTAAATTTTAATCTTTTTTCTGTGCGCCCCGGTAGGCTAGTTGGTAGCGTGCTGGCTTATCAGTGCGGGGGTCGTGGGTTCGATTCCCACTAGAGGCACTGGTCTATTTTCGCTACAACGCGCCGAAGGCCATAGTAGCTAGTGCTCGGTTAGGGTAATAGTATATAATTTGTAATTATATGATTATCAATTAATAAAAAAAAAAAAAAAAAATCTTTTTTCTCACACTGAGACGACCAAAAGTCTTGTAAATCGTTTTGGGCTCATCCTATATATAAGTATTATTTTTTATTTAATTAGCGTAGTTATGAACAAAAAAAAAAAAAAAAAAAAAAAAAAAAATTATTAACAAAATTTTTTTTATATTTTAAAAAAAAACAAAACTTTGAATTAATGTTCCTTTTATTTTATTTTTATTTCTTATTTTGTATTTTATTATTTGGCTATAAGAATCTCTAAACCACAAAGAAAAAAAAATGATATGAAATGAAATTTGTTATATATTTAGAATTAATACTTTTCACAAATTTTATCATCCATACACTCTAATTCTTTCAATGTAAAATAAGTTATACTAGACTACAACGCCATCTACCGGATATTAGTAATACCATTAGTTTAACTACTAAACAAAAGCAACACTTTTTAAATGGTAACTTACTAAATTTTACTACTTTGAAATACTTGCAACTGTGTAATGTTTAAGTATTAGTGTGTCTGTGTCTGATCGATCAACAGTATAAAAGGCCGGCTGTTGTTTGATATTGGGGAGTTAGCCAGTGGACGGCCAAGAGGTAAGACCTATTTAATTGATTGAAATATTCTTTCTTCACTTAAATATATCTTCTCAGTGGTGACGAAAAGTGGTTACGAAGTTTGAAATATTCTTTCTGCTTCTGTAATTACATTTCGGGAGTTTGAAATATTCTTTCTGCTTTTACAAAATCCTGTCCCGACCGAACCCGAGTTTGAAATATTCTTTCTGCTCTTAAAAAATCCTCTCCCGACCGAACCCGAGTTTGAAATATTCTTTCTGCTCTTACAAAATCCTGTCCCGACCGAACCCGAGTTTGAAATATTCTTTCTGCTCTTACAAAATCCTCTCCCAACCGAACCTGAGTTTGAAATATTCTTTCTGCTCTTACACAATCCTCTCCCGACCGAACCCGAGTTTGAAATATTCTTTCTGCTCTTACAAAATCCTCTCCCGACCGAACCCGAGTTTGAAATATTCTTTCTGCTCTTACAAAATCCTCTCCCAACCGAACCCGAGTTTGAAATATTCTTTCTGCTCCTAACAAAATCCTCTCCCAACCGAACCCGAGTTTGATATATTCGTTCTGCTCCGAATAATTTAACCGATTTTAAATTGGAATATTGTCACTATACTGAGAAGACGTGTTACCAAATAGTGAAAGTCTAGTTGTTCTTAACCGCATTATTTAAATAGAGCGACCCTAAGTACGACGTAGATTATTTTTTTATCACGCGGGGAGGTTAAGGCCAATTCACCTTCCTTTACCGGTTTAAAGCAAGCCCGAAATCACGTACTTCTCCTTCGTGGCTAGACCAAGGACCGTTTTACTGGCTAAAGAGTGTGTTCCGTGTGAAATTTGTCTATCGTGTTAAGAAAATCGTTGTAAATAGAGAATTAAATGCTCAATAAATATATTTATTATAACGTTTTAACGAAAAATAAAGTATTTTATTCATCGAATATAAATAGTTTATAACGAACCCTGGGCACGCTGAGTTTGCCCCAGCATAAAGCGGAAAACGTGTCATTACAACACATTGAAAAGTTTATTTGCAATTGTATGTGAATGCCTACCATGTATTGTAAAATACTTAAGAAACATTATCCGATTTTAATAAAATTTGAATGTGATATAGAAGGAACAAATATAATTAATACAATTAGAGTTGTGTCGTTCATGAACGAACTAGTTCAATTGAGCGACTCACTAAATTGAACGATATGAATCGTTCACCAATATTCGATCTTTTCGTTCAATCGTTCATTTCGTTATTTTTATTCATAGAACAATTGCATTTCAATTCAATGAAATTGCTTGCAAGAGCAATTATTTTTTTTATAGAAAATTGTAATAATATTCATAAAAATATATACCGTTGAAATGGTCGTAATTATTGAACTCACAGTCCAACTTCAAAAATTTAATGTCTTATTTTAAAGCTTATTTTGTCTTCTCTGAGAAATGTGAAGCTTTTATTTATACGTTTTTAAAAAATTATAAATAAACTTAAAAATGTATCTCTTTTTTTTCTTACATTTATGTTGGCAGATTGATCAATATGTTCACTAAGAGCTAGTTTTTGGGATGTAGTTCAATCTTGTTTATAGTTTCAACGAAGTTTAAACTTAAAATGCTGTTTTTGAGATCAAGTTTATTTTATTTTAATTGTAGTTTAACCAGCCAGCATTGGACGTTTAAACTAAGTTTTGAGTTGTCAAAATATAGCAGCTGTGAAAGAAAATTATAAATGAAACAGCTGTTAAGTAAAAGTCAAAAAAAAAAAAACAATATATAAGAAATTTTTAAAAACATTTTATATTTAAATAATGATTTGGAGTTTTATCAGCGCTTCCGCTTGTCCAAACCATTGGCTTATATTTTTACATTTATTTTAGAGGCCATTTTATATTTAATTACAACCAATATTAAACAAAAGAAATATTTAATTGTTGGGCATTTAATGTAAACAAACATTTTTTGTCTACGCGCGTTGTTTTGTTTGTTTTTCATTTTTGACATTCGCAAGTGCTACCGTATTTATTTTGAAAATGGCATTACTTTTTTTGGTGTAAAATATGGTAATCTTTTTTAATTTGAGATTTTTTAAACCATCACTGAAAAACAGCATGTAGGTTTAAAAGCAGTTTATATCTTATTAAAGTTTAACCAAACAGGAGTAAAACTAAGTTTGAAAAATATAGAAACAGTGTTGGCAGAGCACTTAATTTAACAATGTTGCCAACGCTTTGCCAACGTTTCAAACAACGAACGGCCAACTGAAGATTGACGTTATCATTTCAAGGTTGGCCCAACACCTAAACTTTGGAAAAGCGGGCGTCCTGCCAACGCTTGTACGACCTTATACAGTACTTTGCCAACGCTTTGCCGTTTGTATTTTTCTACCTGGGTGTGTATACGCTTGAACAACGCTGGGAAATATTGCGAAATTACTTTGAAAATCATGGTAATGTTGCAGAGTAATGTTGCAGAGTAATGTTGCAGAGTAATGTTGCAGAGTAATGTTGTATTTTTTAAGATCGCATTATCAGCCGCAGAGCTGATGTCGTTTGGCCACCTCGGAGCTGCGATTTGACACCGTTGGACTATTATTTGTGGGGTGCCGTCAAAGATAAGTGTTACGCCAACAAGCCAGAGGCAATTGACGCTTTAAAGGGCAATATTCGTGAAGCCACTGGTGAAATACAGCTGCACACAATCGATAATGTGCTTAGAAATTGGACCGATCGTGTAGGCTACTGCATGGCCAGCCGAGGCAGCCATATGAATGAAATTATTTTCCATTATTAACCGAAAGGATTGTACTTTCAAATAAAAAAAGAAATTTGAGAAAATATTCAGTAGTTTTTTTTTTATAGCATTTAAAAAAAAAAAAAGTTATTTGGCGGACCCTTTATTTACTTGTCAATAACTAGTGGCAACATTTGAAGTTCAATATGGCGGATGCAAAGCGGGTAAATTTTTTTAATTGATTGGAATTACTTTAAACTCTTTACACAAAAGGCTTTTCGGGTAGGTTAATGAAATCTAAGTAACAGAGAAGGACAAAATCATGACTTTTAGAAATTAATAAGTTCATGTCCACCGATTCTATATATTTCAGGCACGCTGCTTTCAATGTCATACTTTATTAATGACTTTAAAGTTTGGAAAATTAAAATGCAGTTTTTTAATTAAACCGTTTTTAAAATGCACTCAATCCGACTGATTTCTGTTGAAATGTCCATAGAACAACCCCTGTAATCTAATTTAAGGAACATATTTGATTCACAAAACGGTTTAAGCTAATTTTATCGCTAAACTATCAATTAACCTAAACAAATGGTCATGCAGTAGAAATAGTCTATTATGAAGAGGTTTTTCGGCAAGAAAAAAATATTTTAATATGGTGCCCTATATGCAAAACGCGCCATTTGACAAAAATTTTATAAAATTGGTATGATATACTATGGTGCAAAATTATAGCCACACCCAAATTTTCGGCACTTTTTATCTTTATCGGTGTATTTAAAAAAACTTAATAATATCAAGTTGTCGGCAATAATAACGCTATAAATATTCAATATAGTTTTTTAAAATAAGTTAATTTTATTTATAGTTATAACAGAAAGTTTGTTTTTTTCTTGATGCAAAGTTATAGCCGCACGTATAAACATTAATAGAAAATAAGTATTAAAAAAACGCAATGAATTATTTTAAAATTATTTTTACATTAGTAGTGTATGGGGCATCCCTTGTTAGAGATGAGCTCAAAAACTCGTTGTGGCATACTGTTGACTAGATTTAAATGAACTTCACTTGTGATGGCTTCCCAAGCTTCAATTACCGCGACTTTAAGATCCCCAATCGTGTCATATTGCTTGTTGCCACCATATATTTTGTGTACAATTATTCCCCAGATGTTTTCAATGGGGTTCTGATCAGGGGAACAGGCTGACCATTGCAATTGAGGGATGTTGTGGGACTCTAAACTCTTGTGAACATCAGCATTATCCTGCTGGAAAATCATATTTTTGTCACGATTTCGATCAAAAAAAATGTTTTAGGTCTGTCTGGAGAAGAGTTGTGTACTCTACCGAATACATTTTGGTACTTGGGAAAGCCAACTCTAGCATGTCATCGGCACAAAACGCTCCCTAAACCATCAATGATGCACCACCAAAATTTCTTTTGGAAAAATATAGCGGTTCCTTGCGTAAATGTCTCCAATATGAATTGTACCCATCCGGACCGTCTAAGTTAAACTTTTTCTTATCCGAAAAAATTATCTGTAAAAATAAATTTTAAATTCAAATCAATTCTGACTAGAGATAACTAAATGTGACTTACCTTATTTCAGTCCGTATTCATGTTATTTTTTGCTAAATCCAAGCGTGCACTTTTGTGCCGTGGTGCATTCTTCGTTTTTTGGCGGCGGATAACTGAAGACTGCTTTAACACACGATTTACAGTCCAACGGGACACAATTAAATCACATTCGTATGCAATTTGCTTGGCATTTTTCGTGGAGTTGCTAGGGCTTCTGATCATCTTGCTTTTATTACGATCTGAAAGTTTGGGTTTACTTCCAGCATTTTTTTCTTTTGTCCGTAATTTGAAGGATTTTTTAAAAAATTGCGTACCACCTTTTCAGATCGGTTAATTCTCCGAGCAATTCCTCGAAAACTAACGCCTTCTTCTTGAAAAGTAATTTTGCCCTTTTCAATATCGGACAAATAACAACCGCGTGGCATTTCGAAAATTAGCAAATTATTTATTATTTGCAAATTACCAAATAATACATAATCAAAGCAAATAAGAATAAAAGAAAAAAAACTAAAACTGGCTTAACCGAGTAAATTGTTTTTTTAATCTGCGGCTATAATTATGCACTAACAATAAAACTAAGAATTTGTTGTAACGTTTTTTTTAAATACATAAACAAATATTTGTTTGTTGGTTTTCTTATTATTTTTCAACGTCTTTCAGATGTCATACACAGATTTCTGAAATTTTTAAGGTAAATGCACAAAATTTGGTAAATAATATATAAAGATTAAAATAGAATTATCAGCATGATATTAATGAATTTTTGCATTGAAGCAATGAAGTTTCACTTGATATCATTCTCTGAAACTGTTCATTAAACTAATGCAAGATTTCATAGAATGTTATAAAATTTGTAATTTTGTTAATTAAAAGTTTCATTTATTTAATGAAGAAGTTTCATTAAAAAGTATTATCAAAAAAGATATTAAGCTTTTCATTAATTTTTTTGAAATGTTTTCTTCACTTTGTGCGGAAAAGTTTCATTAGTTTACTGAAAATTTTCATTATTTTTCGTTCACTAAAATTCACTCTGTCACCACTGCCTTCAATCATTCACTGCCTGCCTACCGAAAAATGTTTAACCGTCTCTGTATCTTGTATCATTTCTCCCATTTTAAAACTAAAATTATCACAATATTTATCAGCTTCTAACTAGAACTAGTTTAATTTCTACTTTTATTTGCTCAACAAAAAAAAAAAAATCAACTATATTGGATATTTTTTTCTGTTATCCTAAAAACCCCAAGAAAAAACCATAAAAAACTTGACTCAGCTCTCCTAAGCTTTTATCTTAATTGTTTGTCTAGGCAAGCACAAAAAAATTAAATGAATGAATATGAAAAAGAATGATGATTTTTTAACTGACACTAACATCATCTGTTGCAAGAGTGTAACACCAGCCGTTGACTGAAACATCTACAATCTCGAATGGAATATAAAGCAAACTTACACAAATTGTCCATTGAGGATACCCAAGTAAAAAAGTTTTGATATACATTCAGGGGAAAAAAATTTCATTATATTGATGATATGGTTACATAAATCGTTCGTCTTCAATTATTCATCATATTTATGAAGTTTTCGTAAAGAAGATGCAAAGTTTCATACAAATTAAGGACAACAGTTTCATAAAACTTCATCATTGCATTAAAAAGTTACACAAACTTTATGAATATAAATTTTAGTTTTTACTGAAATTTTTAATTTTGATTTAAAATTTAGAAAATATCACTTGCAATCTAGACTTTTTAAAACTTAAAAACTGTCTGAAAACTCTTTAAATTTGTAACACATAAATTAATAGGGCCAAACTAAAAAGAGCAAAGAGGCTCTCATGGAGGCAGTTCTGTGATTCCATCGAGAATATCAACGAGTTGCCTAAGTTCCCAAGGATTTTATCCAAGGATCCTAGGAGCCTTGGGTATATCCAAAGGAATGACGGCTCATGGTCTAAGTCTAGCTCTGAGACCCTAACCTTGCTTATGGATGCGCACTTCCCCGGGTGTTCGGGACGGGATGTCTGTGACATCGGGCCATACGTCCGCATTCATCGAGGAAATAGTCACAAGGGAGAAGCTAGGATGGGCGGTCAATACCTTAGACCCATATAAATCACCGGGTCCGGACGGTATTTTTCCGGCCTTGCTTTGCAACATCCCGGACAATGCACTATTTATGCTGGTGAATATATATAGGAGATGCCTTAGTGGGGGGTATATATGGTAGGGCGAGCCACTCGAAACCGGGGCCTAACAGACCTATTAGTCTGCTTTCATTCTTGCTGAAGACACTTAAGAGACTGATAGATCTGTATGTTAGAAGTAAAATTAATACCCACCTCATTAGCAACGCTCAACACGCTTACCTGAAAGGTAAATCAGGACATTTGATTCCAGGGGTGGGAAAGTCGTTGCCTACGCGAATGACATAGTGCTGCTGGTCAGGGGGAACTTTTTGCCCAGGATCAGCGAGATTATGCAGGTGAGGCTAGGCGAGCTCTCGGCATGGGTGAAATATAGGGGACTGGGTGTAAACCCTAACAAGACTGAACTGGTGCTTTTTACCAGGAAGTATAAAATAGAGAAGTTTAGGAGGCCAGTGTTAGATGGCGTCGGGTTGACTCTATCGGACGGTGCTAAGTATTTGGGTTGCTTCCTAGACAGCGATTTGTCTTGGAAGAGAAATAGTCAGGAAAGGATGAAAAGGGGACTCAATACCACTACACATGCAGAAACTCCATCGGTAAGAATTGGGGACTAAGACCGGATATGGTAAACTGGATTTACACGTCGGTAGCTAAACCTATTCTCACTTATGGATGTACTGTCTGGTGGGATGCATTGAGAGTGGATAACTGTAGGAAGATGCCCAACAAGGTCCAAAGGAGTGCATCTCTTGGTATTACAGGTGCGATAACTTATTTAAGATCTACGAGTCTGCGTTGGTAAGACCTAGGTGGGATGATCACACAAAAATATTGTACAAAGTAGGACTGCTTGATCAGGGCAGTATTGTCGAGGGAGTATCGGATCATATGATCTTGACCTTAGACTTCGGTGGAACACCACCGGTGGTCTTCCCGAACAGGGAAGTCTGGCGTGGATCCAAGGTGCTGTTCGAGGAGTGGGCAGTATTCACGGACGGGTTCAAAATGGACACGGGCACGGGTACCGGTGTTTATATTGCTGACACTGTCGTCAAAAGGGGGTGGGGTAAAACCCCCCATTGATACTACTTTGAGGTGATACGGAAGGGATTCCGCGAAACCGTTAACCAGTCATGGAGGGACAGAATTGATTTCAGGGTGACTATTCTCAATTAAATCTCATATTATGTGTTCTTAAATAAAAAAAAAAATTTTTAATATATAATATAAAATTTCTAAATTTTAATTGAAAATTTTTCATAATATTTATAAAAATTTTTCATAATAAATTGTTTATACATGTATAGAACTTTGAAATGGAATAAAACAAATTTTTTATAATTTAAATATGACTTCTGACATATGGTTTCTTGTTGAAACCACAGCTCCTGCACATCATGGTTGTTTAATTGATGAACGAAAAAGTCAGTAATCATGGCTCTATAGCGGTCACCGATCAGGTAACCGTAACGTTCTGACCAGCATCGTTTTTAAAGAAGTAGGGACCAATGATTCCGCACTGTACGACGTCTCTGTGGATGCATATTATCATTTAGTGTAAACGTGGTGCGAAAACGCTCCATAGATAAACAAATTAATTGCTCTGATGGACGATTATGTTGACCGTAAAATGGATGTAGTGCATGATACGTATTTCGAATAGAACAATGATTTTCAAAATAAATTTGTACAATTTGGAAGCGTTGTTCAGGCATCAGTCTATTCATGTTGAAATGCCAAACCAAACTAAACATAAATCACCGCCAGTTAAAAAAGTGTTGCTAACTTAAAGTTCTATACCTGTATAAAAAAAACCCAAAATGCACAAACTGCATTTAATTTTGAATTGCCCGGTTTGAGATCATAATTAAATGTTATTATTTCAAATTGAAAACATTAATTGGTAGTAAATGTAAGAAAAGGTGAAAAAAATCTTTTGGGGGATTAATGCTAGAAGCAGTGCTGCAATTTTTTCGCAAAATAATTTTTAATAATTATATTTACACAGTCTGGCTTTCATTTGAATGCATAAAATTTCCCATAACTCATATGCCTTATATAATTTTTTTAATGTTTTTCCGAGCAACCCAAAACGGCTAAACTGTCCCAACTCGTGGGACACAATTCACAATTGGATTTACTCTAAAGTTGTCAATTGTTATTGTGGTTTTTTGCATAATGACGCTACAATTATTAGTCTACAGTAGTTTAGAAAAGACAGCGGAAATGTGAGGGCATTTTAATTCAAGTATGATTTGATGATTTAATTCAAGTATGATTTGAAAACCCCACAGGAATATTTTTTTATTGAAGTCAACAGAACGTCATACTAAAAGATATATTTTTAAATACACTAATTGAAAAAGTTATCAAAAAATATACTTACGTTCATATATTTTTTGAACGCCTCCAAAAGCACAAAAATATCTCAGTCCCACGCGACCTGTATAATAAACGTCTTAAACTTAGAGCTATAAAACATGATCAAAAACTGAACCAATTGTCATTTAAGCTTTGGTATTATCTCCCTTAAATTTGGAGATCATAAGGGGTGGTGTTTGTCCCCACTGGCTAAATATCCCCTTTCTGCCCCATACATCGATCTATATATGATTACATATGTCACATGTATTTGTATATATTCATATACAATTGTATCTTATTGGATGTACAATATATATATCACATTATATATAATTTAATATATTTGGATTCGAATATAATTGTATCAAACTATATCTAATTTCATCAATTTAGATATGATTGTCTCAAATAATGTCTTATTGTATCAGATTAGATATAATATGATACAATTAGATGTTCTCATTTTTCGGACATAATTATATATTCGGACATTATATATAATACTAATATAATATATATAAAACAAATTCATAAAACATTTTTTTTTTACATGGGAATCAAAAAAAAAATGATAATTTGGAAGATGAAACTAAAAATGCCATAAAACAATAAAAGAAATTTTATTAATGAAGAAATTAAGATTTTTGAAGAATTCGAAAAAATATTAATTAATGTAATGGATATTATTAACAAGTAGTGGAAGCTTAACACTTAAAGTCAGAATAATGATTAAAAAAAAAAACTTTACAGTCCAACCTTGATTTGTGCCACAGCTGAAATGGGCGCTAATATAAAATAATTTTTAAAGTCAGGGATTTAATTTTGTATGTATTGTTGATCTTTTTTAAAATTGCATTTAATTTTGAATTGTCAGGTTTGTGATCATAAGTAAAATGTTACTATTATAAATCGAAAAGACTAATTGAACAATTTAATTTAAAGGTGGCAATGTGAAATTCACTTTGAATTGTGTAATGGGAATTTTACAATGGAAACAAAATTTAAAATTTTTAATGTCTTAGTTTAGTTTTTGGCACACTTGTATTTTTCTTACTTGGGATTTTTTCATTAGCATTGAATTTTCACTAGCATTAGTTCACTAATGCTAATGCCAAAAAAATTTCATTACCTTTTAATTGCAATGAAATTTTTTGGCATTAGCATTTGTCATACTAATGCCAATGAAATCACACTAATGCCAATGAAATCACACTAATGCCTAAAAAAACTAATTACAATTGAGCAAACAAAGCATTTGTTTACAAAAAGAAGTGGAGTGTAAATTGCTTTACATAGGAATGGCACGGATATCGATATGAATTGTATGTTTATTTGTATTACCATGTAAATAAGTAAAACTAAATAAATCACCCCTATGAAACGGACCAAAACGGACCAAATTTTTACAAAACTTAACCTCCGTAGCACGTTTCGATAATTCAAATGTGTTACGTGTTCCGATTCCACTCGTTCCCCGGTTCATTCCATATCGTTCCAGTTTAGACCAATTTTCCATTTTATTATAAGATTGATTAAATTGGTATTGTCACGTACGTATTTGGGTAACCAATTAATTTAAACACCCTGTGGCTGTTTCATAAAAAATTAATCTCTCGGGATATTTCCCGGACTTAACCTATTTTTATTATGAGCGTTACTTAAAGCTCCTGTTAAGCATAGATTTCATCGATATTCACTATTAGTTTTTCGAAAATCTTATCTGTCAATTGAAATTTGTTTCCTTTAATTGATGCATTACTAATGGTAATGAAATTTTAAATTATTGCAATTAATCAATGAAAACATATGATTTTCTATTGTTGATTTACTTGAATAAAACGTCACTACATTGCTAGGTCTGTCAAAAAAAACAGAGTAGTATTTGGAAGATGACAAAGCCAATTGTGACAATTTTTTGTTGTTGTTTTTTCTTTGATATTTTAAATTTTGAATCTCGCTCCTAGACGAGAACAAGAAATTCTCATTGAGTTTGTGATTTAACATAACAAATATCTCTAGAAATTCTAATAACAAAGTCCCCTGAAGATTTCCTTAGGCAGGAATGAAATCCGGATAGGGACACGCCTACATCAGATTGCTTTTCACAATTTGTTAAATAAGTTTTGGGACTTTAGCACATTTAATTACTATAAATGAAATTCATTATAATTAATCAAACAAATGCTAACATAAATAATTTCATTACAATTGATATCAATGAAATTGTAATGAAATCATCAATTTATTAGTCCATACAATTAATTAGTCCCATGTATGGTATTTTTCATATTATATTAACTAAAATTAAGAAATTTACAAAAATTTTACTTTAAAAGTAGCTTAAGTACCCCTAAAATTTGAATTTCTCTTATTCAGTAGGATTAAATGATGTGTATTGGCAAGGTTGTCATTGGAAAGTGGTACAATAATGAAATAAGCTTATTCAAATAATAATCGTTGCATAAATCTACCATTAGCGCTGCATTTTAAAAAATTAAATAATTTGTATTTTCACAGTGGTATTATTCAATAACGATTTTATTGGAAAAAATGTGTTTATTCAAGGGATGGCAGAAAATACCGTTAAAATACCGTTACCGACTCAAAACCTTTTGAACTGCTTATCGTTATCCCTAAAATAAAGTTACCGAAATAACCAAAATACCGTTACCGCTAAAATACCGTTACCGAAATAAGTACAATACCGTCAACGCTAAAAAAACCGTTACCGAAGCAACTGAGATACCCCTAAAATATTGCAAACAAAATAAAATAAAATAGCCTTACCCTTACCGATACCCGCATTCGAATCGGTTACAATCCATGGTTTATACTTTTAAAGTTATAATAAACGATTCAAAAAATATTAAAAAAAATTGCAAAAAAATTTTGAAAACAAAATTAGTAAAACGACTTTTTACTGACGATTGCATCTTGTTGTGTGCAACGGAGATTTCAAGAAGAAAAAAATATTTTAAAAATTATATCCATTTTTTTTTCTGCAAATTTAGCGCATATATGCAATTTGGTATAAAAATTATAATACGAGGGCGGATCAATAAGTCCGTGACTTTTCGAAATTCCCTTGCAGTTATATGAAATGCAACACTGCTCCCATCAAGTACCACCTGTTAATAGAACACAGTCAAATTTTGAGCAAGTTCCGTCATTTACTTTGCGTTTAACAGCTGTTCGCAACATACAACCTCGTGGATTTTTTAAAAATGGAAAAAAGTGAATTTCGAGTGCTCATTCCACATTATTTTTTGCGAGAAAAAACCGTCAATCAAACCAAGGTGCTTGATAAATACTATGGGGACTCTGCACCATCGATTTCAATGGTAAAAAAGTGGTTTATTGACTTTCGTTGTGGTCGCACAAGTACAAATGACGCAGAACGTTCTGGACGGCCAATTGAGGTCAATACACCCTAAAATGTTGAAAAAATCCACGATATGGTATTATCTGATCGAAGAGTAAAAGTGCGTGAGATTGTTGATGCCATAGGCATTTCATATGGCAGTGTCGTCTCGATTTTAAATGATCAGTTGGGTTTAAGAAAGCTGTCTGTAAGATGGCTGCCGCGTTTGCTCTCAATTGACCATAAACGTAATCGTGTGACAACTTCAAAGGATTGTTTTGAGTTGGGATGCACGCGAGGTAATCCACAGCGATAACCTTCAAAAGGGAAAACAATAAACGGCGAATATTATGCTAACTTATTGGACCGATTTAACGAGGATTTAAAAAAAAACGACCAACGATGAAATTATTGATCAAACATATTCCTATTTTATGGACCTCGAAAAATAATATTTTTAGGAAGGGATACAAAAATAGGAGAAACGTTTGACTAAGTGTATTGAGCTAAAAGAAGATTATGTTGAAAAATAAATTTTTTTTTGCGAAAACAAACTGTGTTTCATTCAAAAAGTCACGGACTTATTGGCCCCGCCCTCGTAGTAAGCCAGATGTTATAAATATTTTGTAGTGTTATAAGTGAAATATAAAAAACAAAGCAAACTTACAAGGGAACTATCCAGATCCGGACCGGCAGATTTTAATGAACTTCTGATATTCTGTAGAGAATACAAATTTAAGAGACCCTTGTCTTTTTTAGCTGCAAAATCTTATGTTTAGGCGTTACTAATTGGGGTCAAAAAGTACCTCATTTTTCGGTTTTTCGATTTTTTTTACTCTCTTCAAAGTAAATATAGGTAAGTTTGCTATCAGATGAAATTATTTTTGAAGACACATTCACTGGTGTACAAAATATCTCTAAATACTTTCAAATATTTTTATTATTCAAAAAAATGTGTTTCGAGTAATATAAAATCTGGCATTTTATTAAGGAATTGTAGCTGTATTAAGCTCAAAATGATCCATAATAATGTCTGTTTAATTTAATCGAGGGGGCGTCGAAGCATTTTTCGATATTCGAAATCGTTTGGTTTTTATATGACTTTTCCGAAGAGCCTTTTCCTCTATATTACAAATAATTCAAAAATGTGGCAACTCTGGGTCCACTATATATATAATATGATTATCAACATATTTGGTTTCTTGACTACTTTAATTCTGTGTACCAATAGTGCATTTTAAATTCTTCGAAATGTTGTACCAATATTTATAAAAACACTCGAACGCAAACCCTTAAATACACTCCGAATATGTTTGTAGTTTACTAACAAGGTTTTCATTTGAGCTGAAAATAATGGAACTTGCATTTAGCTTTCAAACTAATATTTATTTCAACTATTTTATACACACTTCGAATACCGTATAGGTAAAGACGACTGCAAATGTAGTTAAAAACCAATTAAATTTCATTGTCATTTAATTTTTACTGTTAAAAAAATTAACAACAATTGTGGTAAAAATGAACCATTAGCATCATTAGCATTGAATTTTTAGTGCACTAATGCTAATGCCAAACAAATTTCATTATCATTTAATTGTAATGAAATTTTTTGGCATTAGTATTTGTCATACTAATGCTAATGAAATCACACTAATGCCTAAAAAACTACTTACAATTGAGCAATAAAAGCATTTGCTTACAAAAAAAAAGTGGAGTTTAAATTGCTTTACACCCTATGGCTGTTTTATAAAAATTTATCAATCGGGATCTCTCCAGGACCTAGCCCATTTTTATTATAAGGCTGTATTAATACTCCCGTGGAGCAAAAACGGACCACATTTTTGCAAAACTTAACTTACGAAGCATTTTTCGATAATTCAAATTTGTTAAGTGTTCCGATTCCACTCGATCCCCGGTTCAGTCCATATCGTTCCAGTTTAGAGCAATGTTCCATTTTATTATCAGAGTGATTAAATTGGTATTGTCTCGTATGTATTTGGGTAAACAAATAATTTCAATAAAAACTATTTAATTAACCAAAAAACGATTAAAAATAGAATAGATAAATACTTTAACTACAACATTCAAAAAATATATAAATATAAATATACGTATACGTAATATTAATATATCATATGCAAAACACTCATACGCTGCCGATATTTAAATGCATTATTTATGCACTGAAAAAAACTTTGTCAGTAAAAAAAACTGGTATGAATAGGGCTCGAAACTTCATGTGAATGCATGTTTGTTGTCGTTAGCTCTAGAAATTTGTTGATTGGCAAACATATTTGGTTAATATTGGCGAATCAATAAATTTTCAACAAATTGAAATCGATTTGTTAATGCATACTTTTGCATATTTTGCTATGCATACATGTTTTAATGCATATTTTGGTATTGTTGGTTGTATATTTTGCTATAAATGCATATTTTTAGGAAAATTTTTTTGATGTTTTACTAAAAATCAATATTGCGCAATTTGTAAATTTTAGAAATAAAATAGTTTTTTCAAACTTATACATATCATTTTTTTTTTTTTTTATCACGAAAAGAAAAATAACACGAAAATCCAATTAATAATTTTCATACGACGTTTATTTGTAATTTTCAATATTTTAACCACTTTCTAAAATAAAAATTACAATAATTGTGGAACTAATATTGAAAACATTGAAAAAAAAAATCAATAATAAATGCATGTTCTTAAATTTTAAGTGCATATTTTACGATTTTAAATACATATTTTATGTACACCCAGAAAACAGTCTCAGTTATGGCCAACGAATTTGTTGCCCATCGAATTCTGGCGGTTACGACAACTATCGGAATGTTAAATTCTATTTTAAGTCGTGATAGCTAATATTCAGTTTTTTAACCCAATATTACATACCAAATAAATATTATTAAGTTCTACAAAATTTTATTGCATTAAAAAACCTTTTTTGATTTTTCTGGTAGTGAACCGTGACCGTCAGATCTGTCCTACTGATTATTTGCTTTTTAAACACTTTAATATTTTATTTCAATAAAAAAAGCTTTTTGTGTTTGTCTTTTCCGAGATTTAAACTCGGAAGTTCGGAGTGCAAGGCAAACTCTCTACCGACTACACCACTAACAACTTTAAATGTTGAGTACTAAATTTGAATTTAAATATTTTGTTAGGAAAACAAATATTGTCTCAAATTCGTTTTCCAGGAAAACCTTTGGTGCGATAAAGTATTGCATTACCTTGTAATGTGTACTCCTTACCTGTATTAATATTTTCAAACAAAAAGTAGTGCATTACTTTGTAATGAATACTCCTCATCCTTAGCATTATTTCAAAACATAAAGTAAACATAAAGTTACCAATTATTGAATTGTGTTGTAATTGTAATGATACCTCATTACCTTTTACATTAATTTAAAACATAAAATAATGACTTGTCGATCATCAATTACATATTTCATGAATTATAAACGTTAAGTAATTACAAAAATATATTTTTGGAAATCTATTTATAGACACATTACTTTGTGATTTTTTGTAAGCATGAGGGTAAGGTGTATATTTCTGATATCACGAACGAAAACACGAAGCACAGTAATTCATTTACATTCTAAGCAACTAAATATTATATGCAACGAAAGCTCAGCTGGTAGAGTTATCGTATAACTAATTTTTAACAACCCTAGACCCCAGGTTCGAATCTCATCGTGACCACGTTATTTATTTAATTAAAAAAAAAAATTTTGTAATAATTTTTTTTTATAAATCTTTTTTTATGAAAATCAATTTATAGACACATTACTTTTTCAAAACATGTAGCAATATAAGCAACCAGTTACTTTATCCCCCACAAGGTAATAAGTTAACCCATTACTCTTTCATCGTCTGTAAAATTCATCAGTGAAGTGAGGTGTAATGTAATCCGTGGAGCCCTATGTCGATACATTACTTTACCCATTATTTGGTAATGTGTGGTTTTGCTGGGTTACCAATACCAATCATTAGTTGCTTCTATAAACAATGCAATCCACAATTTGGTTGCTACTACTGAACATCTAATTTAGTGGCATAATTGATTGCGAAAAACGTATTTGCAGTAAGCACTCTTGATTATCGACAATTTTTAAAAAAATTTGAAAGATGGTACCAATATTCTCTTGTGTTATCACAAAATAAATTGTTGCTCCGACCGTACACAATTACTAACGGAATTTTATTTGAAAAGTTGGTTCGAAATACCAATAATTGGATAAATGGATAGTTTTTTAGATGCTTTTCACTCTTTTTAATTACCAGTACAGTATTTTTGCTTCATTAATCGATTATTGGTAGTTCCAAATAAAATAACGTCCTATCAAATAAATTTTAATTGTGTCGATCGAATTCCAATCAATCCTTTTTCTGGGAGTACATTAAACACAAATATAAATGCCTTAACTCCCGAGCCCTAGTGGTGAATGATCAAAAACGTTTCGTATATCCAAGCTTAATAAAAGTACTACCTCTATCAAAAAATGGACCTATCGGACTGTTTTAAAAAATTTCATTTTATAAAATGGCCTTATTACGTGAAAACTTACCGAGATAGAACAACAGTTTTTAACAAGTTTTTTTTTTAATAGATTTTGACTTTTTTAAATATTTTTATATATTATTGTATTAATATCCCCTTTTTCTCCGGCTCTTGACCAAACATTAGTTTGCTTTTTTTGCTAACCAATTAATGCAGAACTCTTCACTATTTAAATTCTGGATACTGTAACTTTGTTTATACACCTATGTTCGGATATACAAACAACCAAACATTTGTATGCCCAACAACAATAGTGTTGTCAATATTATGCTTTGATGTATAATACATATGTGTGTGTGTGCATGTGTGTAGTATATTGTACACTTTTGTATTCATACATATTCATGCATGGCTACATACATACAAAGTATTGCTAATGGGTAAGCAAAGTTTAGTTGAGCATATCACAAAAGCTCTTTTGTGTTCACACAACTACCACTGCAAATTTATACAAAAAAAAAACACACACACATACAATAGCACATAACAGTGTAGAGCAAATCATAATATGCGACACAATTTTATATTTATGTTCACACACATGCAAACATACTTTTGTTTAAGTGGTATGAGTTAAGTAAAGTGTTTAAGATATATTTTCTAAACAACAGTTTTGGGAGTATGTCAAGGGTCCATCTTCACTGTTTGTATGATTATTACTGCGCTGTTATTTTATCGCTAAACGGTGCTATTGTCAACGTCTATCTAAACGATGATTATGATGATGATGATGATGACCACCTTCCATTATTATCATTTTTCCTTTGTAAAACAAACTCATCAACCTAAACAAACGTTAATGTCACCAAAAAACGAAAAAAAAGACATGGTTAAAGCTATAAAAAGAAGAAAAAAATAACCCGAGTAAAAACTATCATATATAATCATATCATATTTAATATAATGTTATTTAAAAACATGAAGTTTTATATATCTAATATGGTTATATGTGATGTAGGGTTGCCAGACGTCCTTGATTTCGCTTGTTTTACACGAATTTTTAATGGTCGTCAAGAAACACGAAAAATATGTTTTGTCAAGATTAAACAAATTATATTTTAAGTTTTTTCAAAGTTTTCCTTAAACAAAGTTTTGTAAAAAGCAAATGAACCTTTAATTGAAATATCATTGCGAAGCGTTTTGCATTTGTTTGAAAATCTATCACCGCTTAAAGCCGATATAATACCTGCTTTTCTGTAATAGATTTACCAGGGTTTTTCTAACTCAAAACTTTTAATTGTTTGACATTCCGTTTTGTTTTTAAAATATATTATGGAACACTCCTGGTAAAGTTGCTACAAAAAAGCAGGTGTCATCCCCCCTATATTTATCACTAGGGCAAAGAATGTTAAGAAAATTCATAGTTTTTCTCGCAAAAGGCATATTTTGACTTTTTAGGCATACTTTGTGCTTTTTAATGCACATTTTTAATTTATTATTTGTTCGTTTGTTAAAAAATATAAAATTTTGTATACATTTTTATATTTTGATTCAAACTATATAATTTTTTTTGTATTCACAAATTTTGCTGAACCGAAGTAAATAATAGGATTCTGTTCCTATTATAAAAATAGATTGTTCCAAAGTAATTATTTTCCTTCTTCTTAGTTTCAACGAGCTTAAGATCATTTATTTATTAATTCTTTATTTCGTCTCCACATTGGGTGACTTCTTCAGGGAACAATTATTACAATTTGAAAAACTTGTTTTAATAATTAAAAACTTAACTTTTAAGATCATTTATTTATTAATTATTTATTTCCAATATTTCATCTCCACATTGGGTGACTTCTTCAGATCTTAAGCTCGTTTAAACTAAGAATTATTAAATAAAAGAAGATCAAAGAAAACTTAACATTTTCGTAATTATTTTCCGGTTTTTTTTATATTTTTATTTTGTATTGTATTTTATAAGCTCCTATTTTCCTTTTTTATATGCATGCAATTCCTTGCCCCAGTGATCGACGTTCATTACCGAGGGCACCCGCTGGAACCCAATTTTGCCAAAAAGCTTTTTTAATATCCATTTAAAGCAAAGCGTGCCAAAATATGCATTTTTGACAAAATGTGCAAAACCAAATCGATGCCATTTTACTATAAATTCTTTGATTATGAAATGTATTTTGTTAAAATTGATTTTGACCTACTGACGGCGTTGTGGGGTAATGTTTAGCGCGTTGGACTGTTACACAGATGGTTCCGGGTTCGATTCCCAGTGACGACAACAACAATTTAGAACAAAATTTATATATATGAGTTTTCTATCCCTCATATGTATCTCAGCGCCCGTCTTCATTGCTCCCGTAGCACTTAACCACATCAAAGTAAAATAATGAATCAGGGCTATGCATTAAAAAGTTTCAATATATGCACCTAATTTATACACATTATCTGGCGACTTTTTAAAAGATAACTTGATTCAAAAAAAAGCTCACTTTTAAACATAAAAAAAGTTATAAGTGATAATCTGTGTTAGGATTTATTCGATCTCACTCCTTATATAAAAAAAAAATATAACGATTTTTTTTTTTGCTTTATCTAATTTAAAATATTACAAATTAAATCATTTGATTTGCTTATATGTATGTATGTTTGTCCATTGGTAAATCTGATTTCAAATAAAACATATATTAATGAATCTGCAAACAAAAATTTAAGAAAAAAAGGGTTGCATGTTGATATATTCGCAAATCAATGACATTTTAAGGTTTTTTTTTTACGACCAAATAAGCTTTGAAATGAGATATTAATTTTTAAAATCCTATTGCGCGTTTAATAATTACGACCATTTGAACACCATGTATTTTTATAAATAAAAAAAAATAATTACCAACTTTAAGCAGCGAAAAAAACGCAAACGACAACGAATTAAAAAAAAAAGAAAAGTTACTGTTTTCTCATATTAATTAGCAGAATACATATACCACGACTCATGCAAATCGGTAGGGGTGAAGTTGAGAAAGTCCTATTTTCGTCGAAAGGCCTTCTGGAATGATACGATATTGGTATTAAAAATCATGTGGGGTATCGTATAATTTGATAAAATTGGATGGAGACAAAATTAGGATAATAACTCATTTATACTACAACCAAAAACTAGTAGTTTTTTTAAAAATTTTCAGTTTTTGATTAAAAATATGTGTGGGATTTGACAAAGTATATAAAGGTAGTTTTTAAAAACTTCTAGTTTTGGCTTGTAATATGAATCTATATATATAAAACAGACTGTGTGTATGTATGTAACGTATGGACTCCAAAACGGCTGGGCCGATTTTGATGAAATTTTCAGGGAATCTTTAAAAAATTCCGGCGGGTGACACTGTAAAATCTGATTTTTGATTTTCGGTCTGGGGGCGTGGCAAAGTCCAATTTTCATATTGTACCACCAATGACATATACACACTCATAATAATCCATGCCAAAATGTCAAAACAACAAAATCTTTTGTAAAATGAACAAATTTTCGTTTATTTTACAAAATTTTTGGTTATTTTGACATTTATTTGTATTTTTACGCATGGATTATTATCAGTGCATATATTTTTTTTTTTTTTTATTTTATTTTTTTTGAAAGCCGTTGTCATGTTTTTCAAAACGAGATATCAAACTTTTAAATCGGTTATATAGTTCCGAAGATATTTACAAAAAACCTATGTTAATCTTCAAGCTATGTTTCACGAACACAACAGCCTCATCCGTCTATTCAAAACAGCCCTAGACCAGATGCCGACAGATGATTATACGGTTGCGATAAGAGCTGACAAGACACCTTCTGGTGAGCATGAGCGGCGCTTCAATGCACCGGTGATAGGTGACGTTGCAGTTGTTATGGCAGTTGTTTTCAGCTATCCATTTTATATACTTCAGCAAATAAAGGCGATAGAAGGAAAAATAGGCGTTGGGCTTCCCATGAAATTACAAATTTTAAAATGATTTACTAATGTGAATTTATTTTTTTAATTATTTATTTGCATAAAAAAAATTTCTTGATTTAAAGAATTAATTACAATTACAATTTAAAGGCAAAACAACGTTTGCCGGGTCAGCTAGTGTAGTATAAAATTGTATCAAATCACGTTCAATTGTATCAAAATTAATTGAATGTAATAAAATAAGATATGATTTGATATAATTTAATCGGACTATTTTTCGGATAAAATTTTATATAATTATATATTGGGTCAAAGCTAATTAGATGAAATAAAATGAAACTCCATATGAGTTTTTTTTTTTTTTAATCGGGATGATTAAAGCTATAAAAAAAGCAAGCAAACCAAAACCAAATTTACAGAATTATCGTAACAAATTACAGTTTACTTTACTGTGCATCTCGTTTCCAACCATTTGAAATGTATCCTTCCAAAACAACTGATGTTGTTATAAAACTAGTACATTGTCCAAATAACCGTATATCAATGTATGTGTGTGTGTATGTGTATGTATGATTGTATTTAAAACTAACGACAACAGCAGCACACAAATGGCACCAACATGACAAACTATTTTTCTTTTAACTGTTTTCGGTTTTACAACCCCCCGCCCATCCCTTTTTGTTACAATCTCTTTACTTTACTCTTTTTTAATGGGCAAGGACACTTATTCAGTCATTGCTTGCATATGTGGCTTTCTCTATGTATGCATGCATGTATGTATACTTGGTAGTGTTTGTATTTGTATGGGGTATATGATGCGACCTCTATACCTCGTTTACTTCTTCTCCTACAATTTTTTTTTTTTTTGCAATATTGCTTAAATATTTTTTTGTGTGAATTATATCTGTATAAAAATTGCAAAATGTTTGCTAAAACTTTTGGCCATAAAGTTCAGTTATAAAACTAATGATTTCTGCTACTACTATACATTTTTTTTAAACCTTTTTTATTTGATTTTCCAAAAAAAAGAAGCAGTTACATAAATTGTTAAAAAAAAAAACTGTTTAATGTTTATAATTTATGATAACAAATGGCATGTAATATTTTACAAGAAACACAAAATTTTAATTAAATTATTTTATTAAAGGCGATACAAATTATGTGTGTGTGTTTGAATACGAATAGTTAAAAAAAAAAGAGTTCCAAATTTTTAATTAAATTAAAAGTGTTAATAATTTAAAAATGCTGGTTAATAAAGTTCATATATATACAAATATGTTTATATATAGACGTATATCGTGGGGTATATGGACAAATATGGAAATATATATTTTATATATGGGCATATATGGAAGTATATGTGTTTACATATATACAAAAAGGACTCATGTATGGCGGCATATGTGATTTCATATTTGCAAAAGGTTCTCATATATGGAAGTTATTTCATATTCGTTATATCATATATGCTTATATATGGACATATATGGAAGTTATTTCATATTTGTTATTTCATATTCGCAAAAGATGCGAATATATAGGTAAATATGTAAGTATATGGAATTACATATGTACAAAAAGAACTCATATATGAACATTAGGGTGACAATGAAATGTATGGGCAAATTTTTTTTTCAGAATATTAAAGAATATCGCGCAGATTATTGTGCCACTTGGTCTAAAACTCACATGCTGAAAATTTGAGCCAAATCGGATAACTCGATCACGTGCACCTTTGAGGTCAAAGTTCAAATTTTGGGAAATTCAGTATATTCAGCTGTAGTGGAGCTAAAATAATGCTTTTTATATTTGAATTATACCCAAATCTGAGCGGATTACTGTGCCACATAGTCTAAAGTGTGCATGATGCAAAAATTAGGCAAATCGGATAACTCTAAGCCGTGCACCTTTGAGGTCAAAGTTCAAATTTTGGGAAATTTCTTATATTTTACTATAATTGTTCTAAAATTATCGCTTTTTTACGTATGTTGATTAAAATTGTTCCCAAAATTGATTTCTTAAGTATTTTAAAAAATATTCAGAAATATTTTAAATTTACTGAATATACTAAATTTCCCAAAATTTGAACTTTGACCTCAAAGGTGCACGTGATCGAGTTATCCGATTTGGCTCAAATTTTCAGCGTGTGAGTTTTAGACCAAGTGGCACAATAATCTGCGCGATACTCATTAAAAATCGAAAGTTGATTTTTCATTGTCACCCTCATGAACTTATAAGGAAGTATGGTCATGTGACTAGAACTTTGTGTGTATGAACCTGTCCTAGTTTCGGTTCTGTTATATGAAAGTGACCAGTACATTTAACATGGGCTTGTCATAGGTGGCGACAATTTGCTACCTGTGAAGCAAATTGTAACTTGACCAATGCAACCTATCACCGTACCGACTGAAATGAATATGCTACGGGACAAGTTAGAAGTAGGTAGTGTCAAAGTATAACCATTTTAAGATTTATGTGATATGCAACAGAACCAATGGGAACAAAATTATCACGTGACTGGTGTAGGTGTACGTATCTTAGAACTGGAGAACATTTTTTGAAGGAAAACTAGTCACATATTAAGCGCAATGTGTTCTTTAACAGGGGTAGTTTGACTGAAATAGTTTTGAGACGTACCACTGCACTGGTCTAAGGGGTACATGTCGCCGGTAATGCGAAAAGTAATTAGCAAGTAACCTGTCAGTTTTTATTCAGTGTATGGCATATTACACACGAGTTGCTAAATAGCCCACACTTTTCCAAAACAGTGTGTTTTACCCCCTGTTCAAAAAAACCTTGAAAAAGGCACAACAAAAATCAATTTTATACTTAGCTTATTTTGTCTTTACCCAACAAAAAACTAAGTTTAAGATCGAGACGTTTGGCGAGAAATCGCCATATCTGGCATCCCTGGTCACAGTTCCGTGTTCAGTTCTTTTAAACCACTGAAGTGTTACATCTTCATTTCTACTGTCACATAGTCGGTACAGATAAAATTCCTTCAGTGTTATGTCTGCTGTGTAGCAGTCAAGGGACTGAATCCTTTGACACTAATTGCCATGTTTTCATCCACTGCTAACGGTGTTGAACCAGTTCAATGACCAGTAATAACTTCAACTACAACGGCCCTAGTTGCTTCAGTACACTTTGATGTTATGTTACTTTTTCTCCAGTTGCATGATATTTCTGGTAGCAACCAGTGAATGTTTTGTCATCATAACTATAGTCACGTGATTGGTCATTTCACCAAAATTAACACTTTTTGGTGCACCATAATTTTGTTTACACCAGTTTCGTGACGTGCCCCCAAAACATATATCACAGATTTGTCACTTTGGATCAATCAATCCTTCGTTTCCCGCAGGGTACCCAAAGGCTAAAATAAGGACGAATAAATTAACACAATTTTTTACTAATTGTCTTGTTTTTATAATTTACTGATGTTGCCACATTTTGAAAACATTATACAATATGGAGAATGGTTAAAAAAAATGCACTACCCAACAGCCAAACAAACTGGCTTTAAAACACATATTTTTATATATACGCTTAATCGAAATCTGGCAAAAAAAAATCTCATTCGCAGTTTCTGAAATAACCTTGTTTTTAAATTAACATAATTCACCCCATACAATTTGCTTAACTTTTCGCAATGTTATCGCAAAATCATAATATTATTTTTAAAAATAAAAAACAAAACTACACAAAATTATATTTAATTTGGTTACAATCATGTTGGTGTTTGTATCAGGATATCTTTCTGAAATTTGAAAATTGTCCTATTTTAGATTTATCCTTATAAATTGTATGTATGTTTAAATTATATTACTTGGTATAAACTAAACATTCTAGTGAACAAATATTAGCATTAAACTTGCAAATCCATTGAAAATGTCATGAAATATTTAATAAAAGAACTTCAAATTTGAGCTAATTTTCCACATACTTCAAATATTTGGAAACAAACAATGATTGCACTTAAATTAAAGATAATTTTGTGTAGATTTTTCTAAAAAAAAATGCTTAATACTGCGGTTAAATTTCGAAAAAATTAGAAAAATAAAAAAAAAAAATGTTATACATATTTGAATTCAGCGTACCTAACATAGAAAAAAATATTTCCCTACTTTTTTCAATTGAATCGGTTTGTTGATAATTTTAAAAGGTGTCACTTAAAAATTAATTGAATCAATTAAATATTTGCTCAAATTCGGAACTTGCTTGACATTTTTTTATATTATCGCTCAAAAGCAAACATCAACACATTGTTGTTGTTTTTTGTAATATTTATGTAGTTGTTTTCTATAAATGTTTATGTTTAGTTGGATTAGTAATAAATATTTTAAATTCATTTAAATTAGATTAGATATTAATTCTTATTGGGTTTATTAATATGAATAATTTAGTTTCAGTTGTTTAAACCTGAATATTAATTTATTCTAAAACATCGTCATAAAATTGATAAATGTAATTTTTAAAGTTTAATTTCGTTTAATAAAAATTTCCAATTTTTTTTTAAACAGAAAGAAAATTCCAAAAATATATTTAAAAAAAAACTCTGATTTTAACAAATGAGCTAATTTCTGCAAAGAAAAAGTCCAAAAAATGTTTCCATAACCCCTACGCTTCAATAGAAAGAAAAACACTAATTTCGGTGTGAATTTGTTCACATAAGTATAAATAAGTCTGTTAACTAAATGGGAATTTCATGCTGGCTTAAATTCAATGTTATAAAATTCAAGCTGTTAAAAAACATTTGGTATGGCAACAACAAGTCTATGAAAAAATCATTTGGTATGGCAACAACAATTTTTTTTTTTGGTTTTTGGGAAGGTATACGATATTGATCACTTTTTAATGAGTTATTATTTAATTGAAAAATAATTCAATTAAAGAGCTATCAATTTCTAATTGAATTAGTAATTTTCGTTGTTGGCCGAATTTCAGCAATTAAAGTTATTGAATCAGTGGTTTTCGTGATTGAAATGGGTTTTTATTATTTTTTTTTTTTGGGTGTAAGTCTATTAAAGAATACGTACTTCAAAGACAAGTTCTGCAAAAGTTGAAAATTGCTGCGTAGTATATTTGATTCTCCGTGACGGTTTTCCTATACGTTTTGAATTTTATTGTGCTTATTCTCTACAATGACTGTAAAACCATAATACAGTAATTTAATGTGGTTTGTTTTTTTTAATTGAACTACAATTGTATTTAGTCATAAATGAAATTTTCTTTTACAAAGACTGTTTTTCACTTAAAATTAAAGATACTGTATTATAACTCACACAATTTAAAATATTTACAGCAGAAGTTCCCTGAGTGTTAACATATTAACTGGAAGAATGAGTAAACTAAGATTTACTAAAATTATAGGAGCTGAAGTTGAGAATGTCGTTTCTTGCGCTCATTATTTTTAAAGTGTATCTTATATTGTATTTTCATGTTAAAAAATAAATTTTTATCAAAATCCAAGTTGTTATGAACCTTTAGAAACAAAGATGTAGTTCTGGTTTTTGACAATACATGCAACACATAAGTTTAAATATCTGTAAATATTGTCTTAGTTTTTAATTGTTTGCCTGTTAAAAACAAGAAAAACTACATCTTTATATATTTATTTATTTTATTTATTTTATTTATGGTTTTTATGATATTAAATATGTGTATTAACATACACTTAAAAGACTTTACTACATACAATTTGATTTAAAAGAAATTTCAATGTTTCTACCTTAAAACAGAAAAATCGCCAAAGAAAAAATATTGTTTTTATTTTTGATAAAAAAATGTATTTAGTAAAAAACATAGACATCTTTCTAAAACGTTTTTGTTTAAATATATTATATGCTTTTGATCAACAAACATAATAAAAATATTACTCATACGTTAGTGGTCCGTATGATATTATGCCTAATATCCAGCTAAAAAAAAGAGTATTGCAGTAATGTCAAACTAAATTTAAACATCTTTTTAAAATTTCTGTAAAATGCGAGCGTAGTAAAATTGGGCTTGGTTAAATATTGAAAAATTTTACTCAAATTTTTATTTATTTATGAATAATAATTAAACTGAATTTGGCAAATGCTAGAACTTATACTATAATCACATATATTATTTTGTGGAGAATATAAAAAAAAAAACAATATTTTGAAAAAATTCAGAACAGAAATTTTAACAAACAAATACCGTCGTAAATTTTGCATTCGTTAAACACATCTTACATCTCTTTTTTATGAGACGCACTTCATCCAGTATAAGGACGAAGGCATTATTAACACAGATTTGATTTGAGGTCGATAATCATAGCACGCATTATTATTACAAAATACACATAACAAGATACACATTTAAAGCACCATCTACAGAATATGTTATTTACCTCAAGTATCCCTCATACGTATCGCAATGTCCACCTTCGGTGTTCCCATAGCAATTAACCCCACCGAAGTAAAATAATGAATCAGGGCTATGAACCAAAAAGCTTCAATAAGTTCGCCAACTCTCCATCAGGTGGCGAGCAACAACTGTTCTAAGACTTATCATCTTGCGCAATTACAGTGTTGCCATGTCTGAAGCCCTTCATCTTTCCCCACCTTTCATCTCTATACTATCCCTTTCCAAAGAGAGCAACACACTAAATATATGAAGTATTTCCTGAGTGTTGCCTCTCTTTTTTTTAAAAAAAAACTATTTTTATATATAAAAACAAAAATTCAATTTTTTCGAACTTTCCATAAAAAAATATATTGATAGATAAATTATTATAAATAATAAACTAAAAATGTTGGAAACATTAAAATAGTATTTATTGTAATTATTGTATAATATAGGAATATAAATACCGTTGGTTTGAGATTGCAGCAATATTTTATTTGTGATATGGTGATAATCTTTAACTTCGAGCTCATATATACATTAGTTCTCATTTAGTGAGGAAACTAGTTTATATGAATACTTGATGTTTTGCATGGGATTGTTACGTCTTTCAAAACGTGTTCTGATGATGGGAACCTAGAAAATTACCGAAATAGATCTATTAACACATTCCTGAAAGGGTCAATTAATAAATTTAAAAACAAATACTCTATAGATTATTTGTTAAGACAATATCCTAATAAAGAAATATAGAGTATGGCTTCGAACTTGAATAATTTTCATTTTCATTTCATAAAAGTTTAGTATTTAATAAGTATTTGAATTCTTAAATGAATTCATTAATTGAAATGATGGTTTGCTTTTGTGTGAAGCAGTTAGTAGTGCCTATGAAAAGTTGTTAAAGAAAATGCTATTTTATGTAAACACATGCACATAATTTACAACAATAATTGAATTTTAAAATATTGTACATGTATGTGTAATAGGGCGTTTCACAATTTCCATTTATTTTGGGATTTTCGCAACTCTTAAAGTGGAATATGAATTTTTACGGGAGAATAATTTTTGAGAACTTTTTAAGATTTTTTTGAAGGGGTTACGGGGTACTAAAATGAGTTTTTGCATAAAAATTAGTTATGAATTTAAAAAAGAATGTTTTTTAAAATTTGTTTTCACAAAACCAAGTAATATTATAATTATTAATTAAAAGTCACTCTGATAGCACTCCGCTGGTAAAAAAAAAAGAAATTAAAAATAAAAAGAAAACGGACATGGTGACACGCCCTAATGTATAGGTCATTCCATGCAAAATGGGACAGTTTAAAAAGCTTTTATTTTAAATTTTCTCAATTTTTTCTTACATTTTTAAATACCCATCATGAAACCCTTCTTGGAATATTTTGAAATTTTTTTGATTACCCGTTCAGAATATATAAAATTTTCAAAAAAAAAATCGATCTTTATCCGTTTTTTACGCAGAACCTTTTCAAAAATGGTCGAAATTCAAAAAATTTTTTTTTTTAATTTTTGTTTTTTTATGTTAAAATGTGTTCTAATATGCGATTTTTAAGTTTTAAAATTTAAATATCATTTTTTTAAATGTTAGTACCTTTTGATTTTTTTGAAAACTGTTGGTGGTATTTTTCTTCAAATTTTAAGCTCAAGTAGATCGTGGGGTTACATTAATACTTACTATTTTTTTCGATTTTTGAAAATTAAAAAAAGAAAATTTTATTTGTTTTGAATTTCAAAATTACTTTTCATTATTGTGTATTTTGTCATTTTGAATCTGATTTCCTACAATTATAATAATAACAGTTTTTTTAAATGACGCATGAGATATTTAACAGAGCCCCTAACAATTACGAAAATATATTTTTATATGAAACTAATGAGATTCAATTTGAATTTTGAACGCAGTTTTGATGTACTCGAGAACACTAAAATTTTGATAACAAAATTGCCTATGAAGTGTATTACGGTTGCCATTTATTCAAAATAAATGTTAAAAAGGTCTTCGGAAAAAGTAGCATGAAAGCAGAACAATTACGAATACAGGAATAGCTCAGACACCCCTTCGATTAAATTTAATAGTCATTAATATACAGAGCTTTTTAGGAAGTTAAGGGTAAAAAAACAGATAAAGATAGATTTTTTTAAAATTCGATAAAAAATACGATAAAAAAATCTCAAAATTTTGCTTGGAAGGGTTTTTTCGATGGATATTTAAAAATGTAAAAATATTGACAAAAATCTAAAATAAAAGTTTTTCATTGAATGTCCCGTATTTGTCAATTAATGTCCCATATAAAAATGTGGTTACAAGTAATAACAGCTTATGTGACAAATCATAGCAATAAGACTTTAGCTTTTAGACTTTAGCTTTTATTGCTTGAAATAACTTTTCTGTAATTTAATATTGTTCTTTAAATAATGTATTTAAATTTAATTTTTTTTAGTTTTTAATAATCAAGTCTACAAAAATTTTAACAAACAAATACCGTCGTAAATTTTGCATTCGTTAAACACATCTTACATCTCTTTTTTATGAGACGCACTTCATCCAGTATAAGGACGAAGGCATTATTAACACAGATTTGATTTGAGGTCGATAATCATAGCACGCATTATTATTACAAAATACACATAACAAGATACACATTCAAAGCAATGTTTTTTTTCTTTTGTCAACATAATCTGTTTGTACTCGTTACCACAAATATCACATATGTTGCTTTCCAATCCAGCTGTCCAGCTACAAAAAAGAGTATATCAAATTAATGTCAAACTTTTAGTATTTTCTGTCCAATGTGTAACGAATAAAAAATGGAACAACTATTGCAACTTCTTCAAGAATTGGCGAAGTAGGCGTGGTGAAATATTGAGACTCTATTATTTGTAACTATTTAACTGAATTTGTCAAGTGTTCGAAATTTGACTATATCAAAACAGTTCTTTATTGACAATTTCAACAAGAAACAGAATCCTTAACAACTGTTAGAGGTTTTAGTTTCAGCACAATCACTTAACTAATGTTGTTTACTTACGATCTTACATATACATATAGACTACTAAAGATGTCTATAAATACCAGAAATTAGTTAACTGTTATTTTATAAAGCCCCTTAAAAAAAATTCGTTAAAAATCGTTTACTTACACTTAGAATACTATGTAGGTAAATACCACTGCAAATTTAGTTAAAAACAAATGAAATTTCACTTGAATAAAGGACGATTTACATTTCAGTAAATTCAACTAACAATATCATTTGTTTTTTACTGATAATGTCATTTGTTTCAAACCACAATTGTAATAAAAATTAACCAGATATGCACTTACAAATAAACTAACATTTATTTGTTTTATTTTTTAAATAAAAAAACTACTGTATAAAATGTAAAATCATAATACAGTAATTTGATGTGGTTTGTTTTTTAAATCAACTACAATTGTAGTCTAACATTATATTTCTTCTACAAATTACTTTTTTTTTTGTCACTTAAATATAAATATATTGTATTACTCAAACAACCACAAATATTTACAGCAGAAATTCCCTGAGTGCATGATTTACATATTAGCTCTGGTCATAAGTGAGGAATATCACAAAGAATTTACAATTTAAAATACAATTTAAAATTAAATTCATACGTGTTACAGTCTCGGGAAAAAAATAATATTTTCTTAAGTTTCCGAACTTCTTTTTAATTTGTAGTGTAAACGGAAACTTAATTAATCTAAAAATCGGCCAAAAACATTCTTTTATTAATAAAAAAAAATTTAAATGTTTTTTTTTCATCGATCACGAAAGTTTGATCATGTAACTTGTATTAGTTTTGTAGAAATCATTAAGCATTTGTGTGTTAATCCTAAATGTCATATGATTCATCAAAAATACATATAATAAAATATCACACACGTCATGGAGTTTTAACATACAAATATTGAAATAATTAACAAGGAGAATATTCAACAAATATTTGCTCCAAAGCTGATCCGAGTCACACAATAACATTTTATGCATCGATATCAAAACTTCTAACATTTTTTAATAAATTAAAAAAAAAAAGTTTGGCGGATTTGATTTTATTGAAATTCCCGACAAAAAATTTATCGATATAATAAAATGTATGTTATTTTCCAAATTAAGTTAAATTATTACAAATAATATGCTAAAGATTAACGCAAGATTTGTAAATATTTAAAAAGTCCTACTCACTTATTGAAAATTTTTTATTTCAGATTGGAAAATATCCTCTGTTTCCTGTAAACGGTTACACATTGAGGATTTGAAGAATTAAAATTCACATTTAAGTGAAATTGTCTTAAATTTGCTTATCTTAGCATATTTTTAAACATCGATTCTTAAGATTTTAGGGGACATATTTTATTCGTTTTTACAATAATTAAATTTAAAACTTTAAAAGAAAGTTTTTTTTAATCAATTCTTATCATCGCCCTCAAATTTGTATTTGTTTTTTCTTTAAAATTTTCTTATGGTATATTATTTTTTAGCACAAATATTATACATACACATACACAATTTTCTCATCCTTTTAAAGTTATAAAATAAAAGTATAAAAATTTAGAACAAAGGTCACGTTCGAACACCAGATTTTTATCAATTTATATTACTTGTGTTGTCTATATCAACAATTCCAACTCCCCTCATCTCGCAATTTACATTGAAACATATGTGGTATTCTATAATGAAGGCTTAGTTCAGCAAACATCCTCAACAAAAATGATTTTTGCATAATCATGTATGATTTTACACAAATATATCTCGTTGAGTATTTCCATTTGTAACTTTAAGTCTATTTATACATAAATATATAAAATATATTTAATTATATAAAATTATATCAACAAGATACAACATTTTTCGGGTCAAATTATATATGCTTATGTATGGGTTAAAGGAATTATATATAATTTGATACGAAAAATGGTGGGTCTGGTTAATATAGTTTTATATATATTAATATATTTTGATAGAGTCATATACAAATAGACTTGTTATTAGAATTGGCAATACGCAATGTGATATAATTGAATAAAATCATAAAGATTATATAAAGATAATTTTTTCTCTGTATTTTTTCTACTTGTAAGGTTAGTATATCTGGAAGCAACAAACATCAGAATTAATCATTATTATTAAAATTATAATTGTTTATGCAAGTACATATTTGGTAATAGCAAGTACGTCCTTTTGAAAAGTAGAAAAGTTTACATATAATCATGCATTATTTTATATAAATATATATGTTATTGAATGCTATTATATGTGAATGTATATGTTTATGTGTGTTTATATATAAAAATGATTACTTCTAAGTTTTTTAATACGATGCCACTTATAATTACATCTTACTTATCGAAAAATATATAATCGTATATGATATATGCAGTTATATATGGTTAATCTCATAATATACGAATACATGTATTATTAGATATAACACAGAGAAAAGTTATATGTTCAAAAAACTTTATTTAATTTTGGATAAAACTATATCTTGACCTATCCTTAGTTATAAAGCGTTCACTACCAGAAAACTGTACACCTTCTTTTGACTAAAACTTTGTATTGTTGCAATTAAAGTCTGATGGATGTATATTAAGCCTGTCAAGAATTTAAAAAATTGGCGAATTTCGTCACGCACTTAAACGATATGTATTATTGAGCTGTTTATGGATAAAACTCAAACATTTTTTGGAAGGTACATACTTACAGGGGCTATCCGCGGCCTTCATAGTGTTTTTTTTTTTTAAATTTTTGGACAAAGAAGAGCTTAAAAGTTTGGAAATGCTGAGCATATTATGAGAAAAACATGTATAAACTTTCAATAGAATAATTTTGGTCCACCACAGCATCATTTAGTTTCAAACCAGTAATTTAATTTATTACTTGTTTTAAATTGAAACATAATATATAAATATACTCGCATTTCCAAAAATATGAGCATTAATAAACTCGAGCCCTATTTTAAACAAAATTTTTAAAACTACGAGTAGCCTGTACTATGGTAGCGTGTGCGAGTAGCGGGTACTTGGAAAAAAATTTAAAATTTTTTTTAATGAGTTTTTTTTTGGTTTAAAAATTCAAAATTTTTAGGAATGTTTCTCACACTCAAAAAAAAAAAAAAATAAGTACAAAACTTAAGTTTACGCCTTACTAAAATTAAATTCTTAAAAATTTCCTTAAAACAAATAAAATTGCTTACGAATAATGCAAATTTATTAGATTTTAGTTCATATTTTTTTATCATTAACTTGAAAATAATAATGACAAAAGTTACTAATAGATTGAAAACATATAAAATCAACCACTCGATTTTCTCCACCCATTTTGATTTCAACCAAACTTGGTATAGCACATGTACATCATATAACTATAATTTAGTCCAACTGTAGGAGAGCTTATCCCAGCGGATCTTGAAATATCTTGTTTTAAAATATGAACAATATTCGAAAATTTGAAAAAAGTATTCCCACATAATATTCCATATCTTTTTAACGGCTTAAGCTACTTCGGAGAGAGATTGATACCTCAATTCAAGCTACATAAATTGTGGTTTTACTACAGCATACAAATTCTTCACTTCTCCGCGGCAAAATGCATTGTTTTCAAAAACCTCGGTTCAAAAAGCTGCATTTCAAAAAACTGGTATTTTAAATTTTTTACAAAAATACATGTTAATTATAAATTACTTACCCATGCCGTGTCCAAATCCCTATGCGTAGCTCTTAAGGTATAAAAATAAGAAAAAATTTAACTTAAAAGCCGATAACTCAGAAATATGTAGAAGAGGATAGGGATTTGGTAGCGGTATAGAAGAATAATTTATAATTAACATATATTTTTTTAAAAAGTTTAGAAAACCAGTTCTTTTAAATACACTTTTTAAAATGCATTTCACCATTAAGAAATTAATTATTTTTGTAAAGCAGTAAACCACGATTTAAGTACTTTTAAAATGAGTTATCAATTTCTCTTGTAGCTTAAACCGTTAACAAGATATGGGAAATTATGTGCAACTGTAATTAGTATCTACACTCAGGGAACTTCTGCTTAAAAAATATGTAGTTATTTGGGTTGTAATACATTTTCTTAATTGTCAATGTAAATGTCAGTCATTTGTAGAACAAAGTAAATTTTTTACTATACTTTTAGTTCACTTAAAAAAAACAAACCACAACAAATGACTGTTTTAGGATTTTACATTAAAAAAAAAATGTTTGTTTATTTTTAACTAACATATGTGCTTTATTTTTACTACAATGTGGTTAATTTTGAGAACATTAAAAAACACATGACAACTTTCGTTGAATTTACTGTAATGTAAGTCGTCTTTTTTGTATGTTTTTAACTACATTTGTAGTGTTTTTTGCCTATATAGTATTCTAAATGTATGTTTAGATTTTTATACATACATTTAAGTCCCTTAAGAGCTCCACACATTAATTTTGGCAACGGCATAGTGGAATAAATTGTAATTAACATTAATTTTGTTTGAAATGTCTAAAAATCCAGTTTTTTTTAAATACAGCTGTTTAAACCGCGGATTTTGAGATAAATGCATTTTACGTTCAAACAGATAATTGTTCTTTAAAATGAGTTATCAATGAATCACGTAGCTTTAACCGTTAAAAAGATATAAACGACTAAGTGCGACAACTTTTAAATTTTCGATTTTTTTGTACTTTAAAATGCGATATTTCAACCATTAGAGCTAACAAACAAAAACTTGTACGATGATATATGTAAATGACGCTTACCTACCATACAAAGTTTGGCTAAAATTGAAGGGCAACATTGTGATATTTTTTGATTGTTTTATATGGAATGAGACAATACATAAAATTTCGTTTGTTTCTTTAAAAAGTTAAAGAAAAATTTAAAATTAAAATCGGCTATGGGTCGAGAACTACCCCTGGATGGTATGAAGGTTAAAGTTTAAGTCTTTTCAAAATATTTTTAGCAGTTGCATTTGGATTTGGGATATTCCACTTAGATTTTTTATATATAGCATAAACCGGGTGCACATTAGCGGCAATTCCCTTACGTATTGTACTCACACTAACACATACGAAATTTATATCTGCATTTTGAAATCTCTTTAGCTAACAATGCTTTTAACTATCAAACATTTATCATGTTTTCTATTTAAAATAAGAGTTTTTTTTGCTTCACAAATGTGTCAGAACTTTTTTTTCTTTTAGTACTTTTTATATGGTACAAGTCACAATTGTAACATATCGTCTTGCAAACTTCTTTTGAACACTTTGATACATTTTGTTAAAAACACTAGTATTTATATCAAAATATTGATGCAATAAAAAATCTAACTTCATACATTTAAATCGCCCATACTTAACTTAAATGCAGCAAAAAACGTTGCTTACCTGCAAGCAGTTTTGTAAGGGAGTAAACCAAAACCTTGCCCTGATTTTCATATGACAAATTCCCACTTAGAATCATGGCTTTTGGGCAAAATAAGCGCTGTTTTCAAATCATATTTCATGTCGACATTCTTACTAGGGCAAGGAATTTCATGCAAATGCATGTTTTTATTCAGTAGCCCAAAATCAATTTTGACCAAATACTTTTCCGAATCAAAATATTTGTAACAAAATGGCATCGATTTTTTGTTGCATATTTTGTAATAAATGCATGCATTTTGCATAGTTTGCTGTAAATTCATATTTTATGGCATATTTTGAATATTTTCAATTTAATTGCATAATTTTGCATATTTTGCGAAAATTAAATAAACAAAAGAAAGCGTTTGTAACCCTGAACATAGCATGTAGTTTTCATTTGTTAGACACTTATATTGGATTTCACTTTTAAAGTAACAATCTCGGGTAATGAATCGATTTTTAAAAATTCATAAATTGTACGTGCATATTTTTAAATTTTTAGTGCATATTATTTGATTTTTTGTGCATATTTTGATTTAAATGCTTATTTTTAGCGCATATTTTGGAATATTTATTGCATACTTTAAGCGCCTATTTTCATTCTTTAGTTGCATAAAATTCCTTCTCCTAATTATTAACATTAAAAATAATAATAAGAATATTGTATAATTTATTTTATATACAATTCTACAGATATTTATTTTTCTTTGTGAAAATTATTTCATATTAATAAAATATTTTTATTTATTTTTTTACCGCTCCACTTGCTAGCTTTTCAGAAACAGTTAAATGATTAATTATTTTTTATAAGATACTCAAAACCACCAAACAACCGGCAATCACTTATGAAAACTGGTACAGATCGTTTATAGTCCATGTTATGAAACTTTCTGCATTACAACCTGCATCTTTGTAAGGGAAAACAGTAACCGCAAACTTTGTTTCTTTGTATACGAAAATAATTCTTTTCTTTTGCTGATTCTCAGCATTTGTTTTATAATGCTTTTAAAAACACGAAAATTTTTTACTGGGTAGTATCAACCTAGCTAATATGTTTGGTGTACTTTATTTATGTAAATATACGGATGTTGAAAGCTTGTTATAACTTAAAAATGAAAAGGTATTCATATTTTCTTAACTAAAATGCAATATTTTATTGATTAACAACTTTTTAACGTTCTAAAGCATATCGAAAATGTTTGAAACATTTTTGAATTATGTGTGTTAAAAAAATGTTTTTGTTATTTGATACCTAAATAACTTTTTAGCAGTTCGCGATGTATCGCAAATTATTACTAGTTGGAAATACATTTTTATTATGTGTGATTAAACTTTTTTTTAACGTTGTTGAAAAAAGAAAGTTTTCCGTTCACTCTATTGTCTAAACGGTGCACTTCAAATAAAGGGAAACAAAGTTTTTTTTTAATAATTTTTGGTGTAGAATCGAATGCAAAGTTCAAAATTCATATTAATAGATGCTGTTTTTGTTAAGTGGTAAAAGGTACCAGATTTTGGTCACCGTGCGCATGTGGAAGATTAACAAAAATAATTAATTAACAAAAATAATTATGCCATTTTATTTGTTGATGCAAAAACCGTATCAAAAGTGATGATATCGCAAAATAAGATTTTCGTAACGTACCTTAATAGAGCAATTCCATATGAAAACGATCAAAATTGGCAAATTTTTGGACGACCCCTCTCCGATTTTAAAATAAATAGTCTCAATCGATTGCCCAGCAAAAAATAATGCACCTACATATTTTGTTTTTTTTTATAGTGACTGGTTTAGTGGTGGTGTGCACCACTGTCATGTGACAAAATTGAAGAATTCTTCATAAGGGACCTCATTGAAAGTTGTTTTAAAAAAAAACTACTAAAGCGATCGCAACGAGTGATAGCTCGTTGGAAAGGTATTGAATCAGGCTTTAATTGAAAAATAATTTTAATTTTTCCTAATTTTTCTCAGAAATTTACCTTTTTTCCCATGAAAATTAAATTTTCCCATGAAAATTAAATTTTCCGATTTTCCACAGAAGCTCCTAAATTTTCCGGCTAATTTTATTTTTTTTGGATTCCTCATAATTTTTGCTTTAAGAATCAGCAATAAAAAAATGGGCCCCGACTCCTTGTTTGGACAGGAGAAGGGCATTTAAGAGACCACCTTGTTCTCATTGTTTTTATATTTTTTATAATTGAATTATTTTTAATTATTTAACAAGAAAAATTAGGAAAATTTTATTTTTCACTTAAAGCCTGATTCAATACCTTTCCAACGAGCTATCACTCGTTGCGATCGCAACGAGTGATAGCTCAACTTTCAATGAGGTCCCTTATGAAGAATTCTTCAATTTTGTCACATGACAGTGGTGCACACCACCACTAAACCAGTCACTATAAAAAAAAAAAAATATGTAGGTACATTATTTTTTGCTGGGCAATCGATTGAGACTATTTATTTTAAAATCGGAGAGGGGTCGTCCAAAGGTGATCGCTTTCATATGGAATTGCTCAATAACAAAATACAACTTAAAAATAACCATATATAGTCATCTTAACCCTGCAGTACTAGCGTTATTTAACTTCCGCCATTACTATCGTTGGCTGTAATCCACCCCGACTTATTAGTATCTGTCATTTATATCACTTAAATTCAATTATGCAAATAATATTTTTTTTCAATAATGAACTCCAAAATACAGATAAAAAATTAAATTTTATAAGTTTTGCAATTCATTTATTTTAAATAATACTTTGTTAATGTATATCTCTCTTGAAAAAACCCAAAATTCAGCCTTATGGGTGAATTCCACCCAGACGATAGTACTGCAGGGTTAAATGAAAGTAAACATAAAAATTTTTCAAAATCGATTTTTTACTGATTAATTTATTACTACAAAGAATATTCGGCAGTCATTTCATAAATGTCATAAACAGTGGTTTAATTGAAAATTTCAAAATAGTTACAGAATAATTTTTGCGCTAATCTTATAAAAAATAATAGAAAATTTATAACGCCATTTTGTTTTTAAGGTCACGTCATTTTTTATATTTAAAACTTTTCTTGTTGTCATCGTCGCTTAATTTCAAAAAATATATCTATTGTCCCTTTTTCTTAACTTGGCTTCGTTTCATATGATTTTACTATACATACACTCAAAAAAGTTTGCAGTAGGTATATTTTCTCTATTAAAATAATTTATAAAAAATATTCAAAGATGTTTTATTGTAGGATCCTTTGGAATCCTACATTTGGGGATCCTGCCAGGAGACGATATAGATGTTTCTACTGTAAATAATTTAATAAGTTCAAAAAAGCTTTAAAATTTTGTGACATTACGTTTTGATGTTTTAAGTACAAATCAGTAAAAATAAATGTTTGATTCAGTTATTTAAAATTATTTAAGTTTTTAGTTTTTTTCCTTGTTTGGCTTTTCTACGAAATGTATAGACACATATATTTGTGAAAACTTTTTCAATTTATTGTAATTGGAATTGAAATAATTTTGTATATAAATCTTTTTAATAAAAAATCAGACACAAATTTTTTGAATATTTGTTTTTTGACAAAAAATAATTTAAGTTTATAATAACTGTAATGGAAACAAATAAACTACAATTTTCCGTTTTTGTGATTAAATTTTTTATGAAACTTTAAATAAATGAAAATAATATGTGAAACTAAAAGAAATCGGTAAATGGAAGTAAATTATTTTCAATTTACAACGAGCTTTCAACCTCCGTATATTTACCAAAATAAAGCAAATCAAACATATTAGCTAGGTTGATACTAGTATTTCGATCTGCCTAAAGATCTCATCAGAACCCGAAGTTTTAGAAAAGCTAGAGCCTCCAGAATAGGCAGAGCTTTAACAAAAAACCTATTAATCATAAATTTTGCTCCATTCTTGTCTTCTTAGTAATCAAGCACGTGGGTCTTTTCCTAACACGCATCATGACGTTACTAAGCTTTGAAGACCAAACATTTTACTATTTAAATACATAAATAGTTTGTACTCTGGCTCAACTAATGTTTTTTAAAGTTTTATTAGTTTTTTTTTTGTTTTTATATACGCCGAGATTATTTTAGCGCTATTTTTAATTTACAGCGAGCATTCAACCTCCGTATATTTACAAAAATTAAGCAAATCAAACATATTAGCTAGGTTATTACTAGTTTTTCGATCTGACTAAAGAACTCATCAGAACCGGAAGTTATAGAAAAACTAAATTATTTTGAGCAAATGTAGAAAAAAAGTTGAAAAAAAGTATGTATTTGAAAAATAAATCAGTGTTCCTTTATTTAGAACTCAACTTGAAACTTTTTTTATCAAACTACAAACAGTAAACTACATACTATTCTGAGTGTATGAATTTCATTTTGGCTAAGATTTACTTCATCAGCATATATGTAAAATTACTTGGTATACTTCTAATGTAACATTGTTGTGTTGGTGTGTTATTGTGTCGGTTAACTTTTTCTTTTAACTATTTTTATTCTAAGAATTTCACCATAAGAGTAAAATGTAAAATATTCTGGGCGCCATTGATACCATAAACTAAGAAATATGTTTGCTTGTGTTTGTCATCAATTTCATTACAGATTTAAACAGTTGTTCTTGACAGAGTTTTGATCGAATGTACTTCGATGTGTTCATATTGAATATGAAATTGGAGTAGTTTTGCATTTTTAAACTTAAGCACAAACAAAAGTAAAATAGTTTATTATTCGCGAAGTTACCCAAGTGAAAAAATTTTACATACCGATATATAAAATAGCATATGTATCAGTATGTATTTATATACAAGGTGATTCATATTATCACTTCATGAAAATATGTCCACTACGACCATCCCCGAAAATGCAAGTGTGCGATTAGGCAGCGGTTTAAAAATTTTCGGATTGGTGGTCGGAGGAAAGTAGCGTAAAATTGCTAACTTCTGAACCAGTAGGAAGCGAAATAACAAAGTTACAAAAGCAAATGAATGTGTGCTGTTATTTCGCTTCCAAAAACAAAAATGAACAAAGACCCTTTCAACAAGCCTAAAAACAAAAAAAAATCCGACTACTGGTTCAGATGTTAGCAATTTTACCCTACTACCCTCCGACCACCAATCCGAAAATTTTCAAACCGCTCCTATTTCGCACACTTGCATTTACGGGGATGGTCGTAGTGGACATATTTTCATAAAATCAGCCAAGGAATACGCTGGTGAAATTCGGCGGGTCGTGACTGAATCACCCTGTATAATAATATTTTCAAAATATTTTACGAAAAAAAATCATGTATAAACATATCCAATCATGTATAAAAATATACTATTCTGAGTTTGATATATGATAGTATGTGGTTAATAAATTTGATTACATATTCTATAAAATTAGATATAACCCAATACATAATCATATATAATATATAATCAAAAACATCAAAACCATCTTCTGTCATTTTAGACATAATTATAAGAGTTCGTCAGAAAAGTATAAAGTGTCTTTGTTTTTGGGATATAATCACTTTTTTAAATACATTTTGGCATCAATAAAACAAATGGCGTTATAAAAGGTCCGCCATCTAAGGTTTTTTTTTTCAACTAGTGCTTATTTCGTGAATGGTAACACTTAGCTCATGTCTGATTTGACAGATAATTAGTTTTATCCTTCCGCTGAACGAATATGGTTGTGTATACGCTTGAACAACGCTGGGAAATATTGCGACATTACTTTGAAAATCATGGTAATGTTGCAGAATGTGTTCGAAAATTCAAATCAGCCGCAGAGCTGATGTCGTTTGGCCACCTCGGAGCTGCGATTTGACACCGTTGGACTATTATTTGTGGGGTGCCGTCAAAGATAAGTGTTACGCCAACAAGCCAGAGACAATTGACGCTTTAAAGGACAATATTCGTGAAGCCATTGGTGAAATACAGCTGCACACAATCGATAATTCGATAATGTGCTTAAAAATTGGACCGATCGTGTAGGCTACTGCATGGGCAGCCATTTGAATGAAATTATTTTCCATTATTAACCGGAAGGATTGTACTTTCAAATAAAAAAAGAAATTTGAGAAAATATTCAGTAGGTTTTTTTTATAGCATTTTCAAAAAAAAAAAAGTTATTTGGCGGACCCTTTACTTTTTTTTAAAATTCGAACTCCAAAAAAATCTGAGTTTTTCATATAGCAGATATGCTCTTTTACAAAAATGTATATATATTTTTCCTATCCTTTTGCCCCCAAAGTTTGAGATTAGGCCGAGTTGGATGGACTAGATTTTGAAATATAAAATTTTTTTGCAAAATCACTTTTTTAGAAGTTGTGAAAAAGAACTTCTTTAGAAGCGGGAAATCAGGAATCAATGAAAAATTGATTCTTTAAGAATTACTTCCATTTTTTGCTGGGATATATATGCCACATCTACTGTAATATCAATCGGCATAGCTGCTGAATATTAAAATGAGATTTTTAAGACTAGCTTGTGGCCAGCTAACATTAAAGTTCGTCCGTTCCAGTTTTTTTTTTAACAAATTTAGTATCTTAATAGAAATATAGAGAACAATTTAGCTATTTGGTAACTGAAATTCGGTTACTACGGCTCAAATTCGGTTATTACGAATTTCAGTAGGTTGGCACAACTTAACATTAGTTTTCACAACAAAGTTTGGTTAAATCAACTGAATTTTAGTTACAACATCCAAAATATTCAGAAACCCAATGCAAATATCGTTGCGCACTTTTTAATTCGGTTGTCTCTTTGTTTCTCTGTGTGTAGTTATTTTTATATACTAAAATAATTTTGTTTTTTAATCGTGGTCTGTAATATTACTATGTATGCGACCATATTAAAGTTTTTGAAAAACCAAATCCAAGATAAAAATCGCATTTATTCACATCATTATATATGAAGCTATCCGTTTGTATATAAAATTATATTTAATATGATATGATTGTATATGAACGTTTTTACTCGGGTAAAGTTAGCCGCTAAATCGTTTTCGGGCTATATAAACAAAGTGAAATATTGAAAATCCAAATACAAGAGCTTATTGGTCAACTCTTTGGTCACCTTATGGCTGTACATAATTTTCTTGTAAGGACTTATATAAACAAGTTACATAGAGCTTTTCAAAACAATTGAAATGGCTTATTTTATAGAATATGAATTGTAAAGTGGGTCATTTCTTAAACATTTTTTACCTTTGTTAACTCTAATGAAATACTTTAAATTTTAAAATAATTTTTTTTTTCTTTGCAGGTAAGTTCATTTTAAAAACTGTTGGAATCGTAACTGTAAGTAATATGCAGCAGCTCGATTTGATTAATAAAATAATTATTTTTAAATACAACAACAATTGGAAAAATTACTTTTAACCCTCTAACTGGCAAACGATGTTTTGCAACGAAATTTATACCATGTGCTCCAATCGAAAAACAAATAATAAATGCTTTCACAAAATTGTTCATCGTTGCCTATTTTAGGCGATATGAGCCAAAATATTTTAGGGTAGATTTTGGAAACTAAAGCATATAAAAGTGAAGTTTTGGACAACAAATATTTCTCTTACCAAGATATAATCACGCTCGAAAAACTATTTTTTTTTTCTGCTCATATTTAAGAAGATATCGAGAAGATAAAGCGAAAAAGTATCTAAACTTCAAGTTATATTGTTAAAAACTCAACGCTTTGCTATTAATACTTAATGTCTTTTTTCTGCAAAATTTCATAAAAATCCGTATATTAGTTTAAAAGTTAAGACGATGTCGTTTATAGGAATCAGCAAAATCCTGTGAGTCCTTGGACTAAAGTGAGGACTTATTATTAAAGATAAAGCTTCAAATCTTACTTATATTTTACTATAAAGAGTTTTTAGTCAACTTAAATTGGTTTTTTACATTTTTGAAATCTATATTTTTTAAAAAAAATTTTGGTTTTTGAAATTTTTACGAAATTTTGATTTTGAAGCTTTCGCGCTTCCAAACCGTGGATGGCACACGAAAAATTTCTTCGCAAAATATTTAGAAAATTTAGTTTTCTATCGGAATATATTAATTTCTAAGTACAACACGCTCATTTGACGCATTTGTGGTAAATTTTATGAAGACTGACCTGAGGCAGCCTTACCCGTTACAGGGTTAAGGTTCATTCGCTATACTGGAGTAGTCCACGCTACATATTGGCTTCAAGAAAAAAGGAAATATACTTAATATTAAAAGAATATTTAAGTGCAAAAAAGATAGGAACAAATCCTTATATGTACCATAGAGTACCATCCACTGATACAATTTTTCGTTGTAAAAATGAAATCCATCATTAATACAATGATCTTTTTCATTAAAAACTCCCTAAAGAAAGTTTCAGTGGATTAATGAAATATTTTCATTAAATGAATTAAAATGAAAACAATTATATATTTTCTGTACCATAATCTATTGTACATATTAACATTTATTTATTTTACTTTTCTGTTTTTTTTTTTTTGACATCTCCCTGAACGCGATTTGAGCTCGCGCAACATGTAAACAGTACCGCGTTACCGATTGAAATAAATAATTAAAATAAAATGATATCATTATTTAAACTGTTTTATTCAAATAGCTTTCTCCTGTAGTTAAAGCGCGCCCTGTTGAAATATGATGAAACTAAATGTTCAACCAAAACCATTTTATGAAAATTTTATTTACTTTATGAATTTTTTATTAATTTAATGAAAATTATTCATTAAATCAATGAATCCAACTTAATGAAAGGTATTAATTAATAGTACGAAGGAAAATTATATCAGTGTAGGGTTGTGAATCTACTTTTAGAGTGAAAAAAAAAATTGGTGCAGTTTTTGTTTTGTTGAAAATTAATTATGTTCAAATATATTAAGATTTTTTTATTTTTAAAATTTTACAAAGTTAGCGTCAGCAATGTTAACAATCAGGATTATAATGATAATAAAATTAATATGTAATGTACTGAAAATACAATATAATATGATATACAAATATCTTAAAATAACAATCTTCCATATTTTGATTACATATGTGTAATTTTAAAAATTTTAGACACATGTCGCAACTGACTTTATGGTTAGGGAGACTATAATTAAAAACTACAACATGCTAAATTTCACGTTGAAAGGTCTCCACCCAAAGAATAGATTGCCATTTAAAAGTCGAATAACTAAAACAAATTTTCTTGAAACTAACAAAAGATTTTTCATTCTTTTTATTCTTTTGCTCATAGTTTTGAACTTTTAGATTCAAACCAACACAAAATGGAGTTACTATACAGCCAATAACAACGCAATATCAATATCGGTAATTGTTAACCTGGATTTGGTAAGCAGTAACTATATTTATATACTTACAAAATAGCGCTTCATCGCCTTGCATTCTATAAAGCAATTAGTGAAGACATTCTGTTCTGCTTCCCAAAATGCCTTTTTTGAAGCAGTGCATAATGCTTACAATGAAGCAACAAAGAATGCATACCATGAAGCATTCATGTTGTCAACATACAAAAGAAGCGCTTCTAAGAGCACATGAAAGAAGCGCTTTTTACCTGCTTAAAAGAGACATGTCAAGAGGGACATCAGGAACAAAAATTATGCCTTCTGGATTTGCTTTGGAAGCGCTTCGTAATTAAATAATGCCTTCCGGAAGCGCTTCTGGGTAAGCACTATTTTTTAGCTGGATAACCAAAATTCGCAGAATTTTGGTTGTACTTGTTTGAGTAGTAATTCAGTATCTTTATTTTTAACTGAAAAAGGGGCAATTTGTAGAGGAAGTTTAATTCTTAAACACCTATGAACTAATTCAAAAATGTTCGACACCTTTTGAAGCTGACTTAAGGGGAAAGGGTGCCTCAAACGCCTTGAAAACAGGGAAATATGTCAAATTTGACCATTAGATGAAACTTCTTTTTTTTTGTACTAAGTTCGATAACAACTATTCACAAAAAAAATATTAGCTTTCCAGGACATCGTTAACCTATTTTAACTTACTATACAAAAAAAGGCTGTTATTTGTAGGGTACCCAAAAGCAACATTTTTACATATTTGAAAATTTAATTAAAGACTAAAAATTAAAATCGCTCTGCACTAGTTTTTTATAATGCGTCCGCCATCTTACGTTTGTTTTCTACTAGTGCTTATTTCGTGAATGGTAACACTTGGCTCATGTCTGATTTGACAGATAATTAATTTTATCCTTCCGCTGAACGAATATGGTCCGTATGTTCGTTATCTTGTGAAAAAAGTGGAAGAAACTGGCATCCTCATCGATAAATCAAAGCGTAAAAAGCCAAAAACAGTGCGTACACCCGAGACTATTGCTGCTGTGGCAGAAAGTGTGCGTGAAGCGCCATCAACATCAATTCACCGTCGTTCTCAACAATTGAACATTTCGGAGACATCATTGAGACGAATTTTGCATAAAGACCTTGGTATGACGCCATACAAAGTCCAATTGGTTCAGGAGTTCAAAAAGAAAAAGTTATTAGGCGGACCCTTTAGATATCGTAAAGATAAAAAATGTGAAATATTATAAATATCCGTTCGCTATTTTTTTATAGCGATTTGAATTTAGCGAATTTCAAGGTAATTTAATTTTTGGCTGTATTTTCTTTAAATTTGAACTTATAACTACGTTTTAAAAAAAATTGACGAAATTTTCTTGCAACTGAAACTTAAGCTTTTAAAAAATGTCTTATTTCGGTCAAAGGATATACATGAGTCTGATAGAATACCTCTAAGGGACATCATCTTTCATTATTCTGTTGTGAAAGATTTCACGTTTTTCAAACAACGAAAACAAACGCTATCAAGTAGTAAAACGATTTTAAAAAATCCACAAAGTTTAAGTGTATATATTTTAGGATTTTTTATGCATATTTTCTATTTTTTAGTGCATAAAAGTCGCTCTCCCGCTAAAGAACTTTCCAATAACTATCAACAAAAATGTTATAAAATTACCAGCTTGGTGGGTTACATTATTAACCAAAATCAAAAAACATATTCTACATCAGAGCCGGATTTTTGACATGTTCTTGAATATTTTTAAAAAATCAGAGCAGAGGTTAAAATATTTATTTTCTCTATTAAAATATGCTCTTAAATTCAGAAACGGTTAAATTGTTCATTTAGAATGTAAACTGCCTTTCAAAACGACAAAGAAAAACTCTTAAATATTTCTTACAGAATTTTGGTAAGAAATCGAAAATTCGTTTCACAAGAATCAGAGTTACGCAAGCTTTTCAGAAGTCCCGTCAAAAAGTATATTCACAAATTTAAGTACACTGAAAAAACTGAAAACGGGTTTCAATTAAAAAATTTATTGAATCAATTAATATATTTTAATTGATTTTGCACATATCACGGCAATGATAATATTAATTATAACTTTTATTGAAAATGTATAAATAACTATCTATAAAAAAAATATTTTATACTCAAAAAAAAAGTGTGTAAACTACACGTTTGTATGTAAATGTGTTTTTGGTAATGCTGTGTCCGTTTGTGTATGTGTGTGTGTGTGACTGTTTTGTTTGCAAACTACAAATGCAGTTGGTATTTTATACTGAAACTTTTCTATTTAACATACTGTATGTGAAAAAGTAATTTGAGAATTATATCTAAAATGAAATATGTATATTTATGTATTAAAAGTCAATTAAAATATTAATTGATTCAATTAAATAATTGTTTAGAAACAAATTTAATTTAATTCAATTCAAATCAAATCAAATCTTTTATTAAATATTTTAGGATGGTAATTTTTTCTGTGTAGATGAAATTTTTTTGTAACAAAAATACGTAAAAATTCCTTGCAATTTCAGTTTTTCAGAAGTTTAAATGTTTCGGTGTGAAAAAGCCTCATAATCGGAGAAATTAAATAAATGATAGAAATTTTAACACAAAATTTAAGGAATAAATTTGTAATTAAAAAGACCAGAAAAAAGCTAAAGCATAAAAGGTTGGAATCCACTTAAATAAATATATAATATTTTTTATTTTAGAAAAGTTGAGGTTAAGAACAAAAATAAACGTTTTTGTCTTATATTTATAAACACTATTAATTTTCAAATCAGACTAGACGAGTTTCTGTCTTTTTTATTGGACTGGCGTCATCAGTCATTTTCTATATAAATTGCATTATTATTTGTGTCTTATTGTCAGATTGTCTATATATGATGAATTTTAACAACCTGCAGTAAGAATCGAAACTGCGTTTCTTTTTACATTACAAACGTAACAATACAAAGTCATAACCTCTTAACGATCACAGCCAACTATGGCCTCGAATATAATGCAGCTAAATTGCAGGTTTCTTTCCCATTAGCTTTTCTGTTATAGTACTCAGAAGTGACAACCACTAACAAACAGAAACATTCTATTTTTAGATTTTTGTTTATTTTTCTAATCTGCTCCAGATTAAAATATTATTCTTGATGTTCAGAAAATCAAAATAAAAATTGACAAAGTCAGTCGAAAATTAAAAATTAAAAAAAAAATTTTTAAAATGCAAAAATCACAAATTCTCTTCTCTGATGAAGACATTTTTAAAAGATTTTTTTTTTTTTGATTTTTAAAAGATTGAACTAGGAAATTTCTTTTGAATAATGTAATAAAGGTGACACGCGACACTTTTTTACAACAAAAATATGTCTGTTTTTAGTACGCACCGCTAAAAGTTTCACCACCCCTCTCCTACACATTTACTTTATAAATTTAAAAATGTTGCGGGTTTAGAAATATTAAAATTGTTTTGCTTTGTTTTCCTTTTTATTTACAAAATCTTGTTAATATTTGTATTATTTAATGTTATTTAGTTTTTTTTAACAAAACTTTCACCAACAATATTTCCTAAAATCAGTGTTGAAAAAGAACAAATAATCCTAGTAAATTATTCATGGGTTTTATACATGCAATAAAGGAATTTGTAAGTTGCTGTTTTAACACTTTTCCACAACCACTCAAACAAAAATTTTGTTAAATTACAATAGTTTTTTTTGTCGTTTTGTTTTGCATTTAACACTTCGGTCCTGTCTAAAATAATTCCCCATCTCTTGTATTTTTGGGTCAAATTGACCCAATTTTAAAATCATTAAAAATCATGTTATAAATTGTTTGTAATAAACTTTTTTCTTTCAAAATAACAAACTAAGTACACTTTCAAGTGGTCATAGTAAAAAATACACACAGAAAACAATTTTGTAGTTGCCACCGAATTTTTTCCCAACCGAATTTTTGTGGTTCCACGTACTATCACTATTTTTAAATTTTAGTACTATTGTAACAACCGATATTTATTTACAAATTTCGAATTTGTATTGTAACAATTGAATATTTTATGTTTATGGACTATAATATTCTATAAATAGATTCAAAAGGTTTTAATATGAGTACTATGACATTCATTTAAATGAAAAGACTAAAATTTATCGATCCTGGTAAAAAACTTTCGTATTGAGGCAAACTTAGTTGTCAAAATATGAAAATATAATATTGAGTCAAAATGACCCAAACACAACAGGTCTATAAAATGATGAATTTCATATCAAAACCTATAAAAAAAAGGCACATTTTGAACCCGACCTTCTCAGATTTTGATGAAATTTTGTACTGCTACATTTTACCTATACAAACACAATCTCATTCTTAGAAATTGCGTGGCAAGGTAACGAAGTTTTTGAAAAATTAATATGTACTTTCATGCTGTGATTACTACGGAATGGCTGAACCGATTTCAAAGATCTTGGTACCATTAGAAAGGTATTTAAAATCAAAATTTTTTAATTTATTTTTTAATACTTGCGTTCACTACAGCATCCACTCACAAAATTTTATCAAATCGGAAAACATCGATTAATTTCACGGTGACATCAAATGGAATTGCTCTATGCAGACGCTGACGACTATAACAAAGCAAAAGAAGAGCTATTTTCAAGATATAAAAATGCTAAAACTATTACAGGAACTCAAAGCTTCCATGCTTTTATACCTTTAGATGAAACTTCACTAAAAGTTAGCAAATATTCCGAAAGTCAACAGTATGAGCTGCGCAAAATTATATATTAAATCTAAAAAAATAAAAATAAAAAAAAAATTTACCAAGGGTAAGTTCATATTTTGGGGGTTTCTGAAAAATTTGACAATACGATTCTTGTTCTAATCTACTAGAATTACAAAAAAATATGTATAACTTCCAAAGTATAGCTACTTTATTCTTTTTTGTCACACAATGATATCAATATATAAAGAAGTTAACAAGAGATGCATTTACTTAAGAAAATTTAAAAAAAAAAAATAAAAAAACTCCATTTTAGTTTTTAGATATGTTATATATATTAAAGAGGCCTTTCTAAAAATTTTTTTTTGGAAAACAACACTTGACCTTTGAATTGTTTTCATAGTTTAAAGTTTTATTTTTGCCAGTGTACGTTTTCGAAAGCTGATTTAAATACCTTTCTAATGGTACTAAGATCTTTGAAATCGGTTCAGCCATTCCGTAGTAATCACGGCTTGAAAGTAGTACATATTATCGTCATTTTTCAAAAACTTCGATACCTTGCCACGCCCACATATTTTCAAAAATGCAATTTCTAAGAATGAGGTTGTGTTTGTATAGGTAAAATGTAGCTGTATATAAAATTTCGTCAAAATATGAGAGGGTCGGGTTCAACGCATATCGGTTTTGATTTGAAAATCATCAAATATAAATAGCAGGTTGGAAATAAAAAACTACATTTTTTTTAATTTTTTTTTTTGCATAATTAAAATATATTTGATGAAATATATAATATAAAACTGACATTAACTCTATACGAACAGTTTAAAGTATTATACACTTGCATTTTTTTTTTTTTGAAATTGGGTCATTTTGACTCCAACAGGACCGAAGAGTTAAATACTAAATCATAAGCAATACACGTAGAAGTTATTTAGTACCAACACTGTTTATATCGTATACTGGATATACTCTGTGTACACTTGTTGTAGTTTACACTCAAGATAAAATGTTAGAGGGTTCTGGAACACATTTAAAATCATATTTAAAAAAGGAAATCCAATTTATTATTTATTTCGTTTATAGTAATTAGGGTCTTAGTAGTAAAAAATTTAAAACTTTAGATAAAAGAGACAAAATCTGCTACAACATCGTCTACTAGATAGCAGAGATACAAATAATTATTTGTTTCAAAAGTATATTCAGTTAAAAAATCGCTAAAGTACACTAAGAGAACTATCTGATTTATATCAATGAATTTTTGAATTCGATTTATGAAATGACCATTGAAATCAATGGCGTTTTTCATAAAATTTGATTAACAATTATATTTATTTAAAGTTGTATATGCCTGATGAAAAATATTCATTAAAACTGGTTTCATTAAAAATTATTCATAAAATTTAAAAAATTGTTCATTCACTCTGTAAATAAAACTTTATTAGTTTAGTGAAAAATTGCAGTAAACCTCGTCCAAGAAAATTCTCTCTATGCAGTTAGAAATTTAAATATTTTGGTAAAATACGATCACTTATAAAGGGTGTCCCAAGAAGAACGCAATTTTTAAATCTGGCAACATTCGAAGTGTCATTGTCATTTGTACAATTGTTATTGTTTGCTAGTAGAAGGTACGAGGTTAGTAAAAATGGAGCGCTACACGAATGAACAACGCATTCTCATTGTGAAATTGTTTTACCAAAATGGTGAAAGTTTTGCGGCTACAGTTCGCAAATTGCGATCAATTTGGGGTCACAATAATGCTCCAAAAGAGTCAACTGTAAGGAGATTAATGGATAAATTTGCCGAAACTGGGTCTGTTAGTGATGTAAAGACAACAACGCGCCATCGACCAGGTCGATCGACCGAAAATGTCGCAGCTGTACGTGATGATGTCGCTCAAAATCCATCCACCTCAATTCGACACCGAGCTCAGCAAATTGGTGTCTCCAAATCAGTTTTTTCTTGCCTAGAATTGAAGAAATGAATGTGGAGGGCATGTGGTTCCAACAAGACGGCGCCACATGTCATACAGCCAGAGAAACAATTCAATTGCTGCATCAGTCATTTCCCGGTCGTGTTATTTCGCGTTTTGGAGATCAGAATTGGCCGCCTAGATCGTGCGATTTAACACCATTAGATTTTTTTCTTTGGGGGTTTTTTGAAGTCGATGGTTTACGCGAATAAGCCGACGACGACTCAAGCCTTAAAAGAGGAAATTGGACGCTGCATTAATGAAATACCGCAGCATTCCTGCAAAACTGTCATTGAAAATTTCATTAAAAGATCGCGTGCATGCCAGCAAAGCCGCGGCGGCCATCTGCACGATATATTGTTCCATACATAACCTCATTCTGTCTACTTTACGATATAATAAAGTTTCACGATTTTTTTTTAAATATCTGTGTTTTATTTAAAATTTAAAAATTGCGCTCTTCTTGGGACACCCTTTACATATATATTACCAAAACTTTGTAAAATAAACGAAAAGTTTTAAATATTTCTTAAGTTTTTTTGTTTTGGGTGTAATTACAATATAAGTTATTCCATTTTGTTTGTACTATTATTGAATACACCAATGCTACTTAATTATTACATGAATTAGGTGAGTGTAACATGTGAAAAGAATATAAACATTTTTAAAACTTCGTAATTGAATTAAGAGCCCAGTGTAGAAAAGCATTACCATATATGTAAGTTGATTTAAAAGCCAACTATCCAGCTAAAAGAAAAAGTATATCGCAGCAATGCCAAACTAACAGTATTTGTTCTCCTATAAGAGCCTAATAATAGAACAACTTTTTAAATTTTTCCAAAAAATGGGCGAAGTAGGCGTGGTTAAATATTGACCAACTGTGCTGTCATTTTCAATACATTATTTATTAGAACTTAACTAAATTTTGGCTTATAAGGGGTGGTTAAATTGTAAGGGCCGATGTTGAATGTGAACCACACCTAAACATCAAGTTTTTTTCTGCATTTAATATGACATTTATTAATTTCAGACTAACTCAATTTTGAACCAAGGAAAGATACACAATCGAGCAACGCGTTAAAGTTATTCAGGCTTATTATGAAAATGGGCGTTCAAATCAAAATGCATATCGTGCACTTCATGATTTTAATGAGGTACATTTTCACCCCAGTGGATTCGTCAATAAGCAGAATTGTCGCATTTGGACGAATGATAATCTAAGAGTGATTGTCGAAAAACCAATGCACCCACACAGAGTGACTGTTTGGTTTATGGGCTGGCGGCATCATCGGGCCGTATTTTTTTCCAAAATGAGGCCGGTCAGGCAGTTACTGTGAATGGTGTTCGCTATCGTGAGATGATAACGAACTTTTTATGGCCCGAATTTGAAGATATGGATGTGGACGATATGTGGTTTCAACAGGACGGTGCCACTTGCCACACAGCTAACGTGACAAATTCAATGGCCGTGTTATCTCACGTCGTGTCGATGTCAATTTGCCTCCAAGATCATGTGATTTGACACCGTTGGACTTCTTTCTTTGTGGTTATTTGAAAGAAAAGGTGTACGTCGATAAGCCAGCAACAATTCAAGAGCTAAAGGATGAGATAATTCGGCATATAATGAGAATATTAACGGCATATAACCTCAATTATGCCTCAGCGTCATCGAAAATTTGGACCATCGGATGGAGGTGTGTGGCCGACATTTTGTTCCATAATTGAACCATACCAATATTATCATAATAAATGGAAATGGCAATAATTTCCTACATAATTTGTTTTATTTAAAACCAACATCGGCTCCTAAAATTTAACCACCCTTTACTAGACATTTTACTATTAAAATTCAGGACTAGTTCCGAATATTTAGAGTAATACCAAACTTAATTTATCTAAAAATTGGCCAAAATTTATTTTCATTAATTAAATAAGGTTAGATGTTTTCTTATCGATCCAGAAAGTGTCATCGTTTAACTCATCTTAGTTTTGGGAAAAATTCCAAACACGATGAAACTTTGTAGGTCGATAAAAAAAACATCTAAACATTTTTTAAAAATAAAAAATAAAAAAATATATAATTGGCCGATTTTGAGATAAATTCTGTTTTGCATAATTCTATAAATTTGGTACTAATTCTGAATTGTTTTGAAAATTTTATATTTTTCATATTTTCCATTAAACTATATATTGATGTAGTAAAATTTCTAGCATTTGCCAAATTCAGTTAAATAATACTAAATAATATGCTAAAAATTATTGCAAAATTTGTCAGTATTAAACCACGCCTACTTCGCCCATTTCATGGAAAAATTTAAAAAGTAGTTCAATAATTTCGAAGTCATGTACAGGAGAGAAAATGCTGTTAGTTTGTCATGGCTGCAGTATGCTTTCATAGACATAGCGTATAAGTTGAGGACATTTCGTTCGATACAGCGCATGCTTCGGGGACATTATTTTGTGTATCTACAGATGTCCCCATAGTATGCGCTGTGCATACATATATATATGTATATATATGTATGCGTAGCGCATACTTTAGGGACATGGCCAAAATTGTCGCCGGAATATGCGGTGTATAGAAAAAATTGTCCTCATCTTAAACGCTAGATGTATGAAAAGGCGCGAAAATTTTGGGGACAGTCCCCAAAGTAAGGAAATGTCCCTAAACTATGCGGGGGAACGAATAAATGTCTCTGGACTATGCGCTGTGCATACATATATATATATATATATATATATATTAGGGCGGGTCAATTTTTTTTTCGAAAAATCGCATATGCGGAAAATGTTTTACGGATCATTTTGAGAAACTTTGCTTAAGAAAGTATGGGTCTAAAACCGATTTGGATGCCGCGATTTTTAAGGGGAAATTTAGTTTTAGGTAGTATAAAAAATTGTATCAAATATGTTTACATAGACGTAAATTACATGTACAAAACTTATATTTTTAGCTTTTTGACAATAATTGGAAGGTTTAATTTTTTGAAAAGTGGTACAGTGGTTTCCCGGTATTACGAACGATATAACACATTCGATTTTTACGATCGTAACATCCGCGCAATCAGCGAGTAAAAACCTTGAAGAGTGTAAAAAAAAAATTTCCTCTGTATATTAAATTAATGAAATTTTCGCATTTGAAAACGCAAAAATGTAATATTTATCAATTCGCAAACTTTAAGAGTACTTTTATTTTGAAATAAAATTTTACACGTGTTTTTTCTTTAAAGGAATTGAAAAAACTTTTTTGAAAACTATTCTGAAGTTTTAAAAAAAGAAATCGCTTCCAGCGTTAACGAAAAGTAAGACCAGAGTAGAAAAAAATTTAAGAAAAAAGTGTTAAAAGATAGGCTCGTTCGTTAAATTAAAAAATCGCTTGAACAAGTGGTGCCTTTTTAACGTTTTTATTTTTATTAAAAACACTGCAGTTGCAATTTTTTCTAACAGTCTAGTTTTCGTTGATAAAATTTTTTAATTTTTATTCAGTAAATTTTTAAATTCATAAATAAGTTTTTATAATCAATAAACGTTTGAATCTTTAAATTTATATTCAATAAAAGGAAAACATAACATTGTGATAAGTACTAAGATTTGTGTGATTTAAGTTCAACTACGCGAGTGAAAAAATAAAACGTTCGGCTTTTTTATTGGCTATTCGATTTTGCATTTTAAATTTATAATCTAGTAAAATGGAAAATAATTTTTCATCTTCTTCATCTGAATCTACCATATCTCATATGGCTTCCCCAGATATTTGCATTTTTGGACCACCAGAAGATTTTAGTGGCCTTAACTTACCAAGCAAGCGTGATGTATTAAAGTATTATTTCTTCTTGGGTTACCAGGCAAAAAAGAAGGAAAAAAGTGTGCTTACAAGAACTTCACTAATGACGTGTTAAATAAATTAACTGAAATATGGAATCGACTTTTATTGATCTTATGAATGAAAAAAGCATTTTACTAAAACTAAACCAGTTTATTGAAAAGTACCAAAGAGAAATAAAAACTAAAAGTAAATTAAATCGTTTTGTGGAATCGATTGATGATTTGTTTTTCATTGGAAAATGCAAATGTAATTTAAAAGTACATCAATGCAAATGTGGAGAAATTCCAAAAAGGTTGACATTTTTTATGCTAGATCAACACAATGATAGAAAACTGACTATTCCAGAGAATCATTCTGACCAAGTATCAACAATAACAACCTTCCTACCAGTGAGTCATGATTCGACATATCAACCAAGCCAGTTAAACATGGAGGTTGAGGAGCTTATAGAGCTAAGTGCAACCATCTGAGGATGTATTAATTTCACCGAAACCACGAGCTTATACCAAAAGGTACTCGGCTTTAAATTTCGCGATGATGTGCGACAGATTCGGCATATCTGACAGAGTAGCTTCAGGTTTAGCGACAGCTCTATTTAAGGATATTGACTATAGAGATGAAACTGGAGACCTAATAATTATGGATAAAAATAAAGTCGCCAGAGAAAAGATGAAGGGACGGGAAGCAGTACGCAAGAGTCAAGCAGGAGACACCAACCTATGCTACTTTTCATTTGATGGCAGAAAAGATGACGCATTAACAATGGAAAAAATTGACTTCAAATACCACCAAAGCATGGTTAAAGAACCACATTTAGTCGTCCTTAAAGAGCCGAACTCGAAACTATTAGGATATGTTACAGTTCAAGCTGAAGATGCTTTAACAAAGCAAAGGCAGCTTGGCGAGTTTTTCAGCAAAAAAGGTTTCAGTTTTAATAATTTAATTGGTATTTGTAGTGATGGAGAAAACACTAACACAGGCGTTTCAAATGGCATAATACGGCGTTTCGAGATCGCATTGGGAAGACCATTGCATTGGTTTATATGTCTCCTACATTTTAATGAATTGCCTTTTCGTCACCTATTCGAATTTCTGGATAATTCGAAAACGAGCGGACCAAGAACTGCCAGCGGCTTAATTAGTAAACAAATTACGTGCTGTGAGAAAATGGTGGGAAAATAATTTTTCCAGAATATTTTTTTAACATTTATTAAAAAAAGTTTAAAATTTTTTCAGAGGGTTGTTGAATTTACAGCCATTCCGCTAGAGAACATGCCACCTTCTTCATCAGACGAATGGAAGCTTGATTTATCTAATGACGTAAAGTATTTGCTTCAAATGGCTTCAGCAATATCGAATGGTTTTATTTCTGTTGACTTAGCTAACATAAAGCCTGGACCTGTAGCGCACTCCCGTTGGTTAACCAAGGCCAGCAGAATTTTACGATTGTACGTCGCAACAAGTTCACCCACTAGTTACTTAAAAACTCTAGCAGAGTACGTAATAAGAGTTTATGTTCCCATGTACTTTAACATCAAATACTACAATTCTGTTATTTACGGCAGTACGCTTTATTTAAGTTTATTCGCCTCACACAGTTTCTTCCCTTGAATGTGCGGCAAATTGTTTACTCTGTAGTTCAAAATAACTCATACTTTGCTCATCCAGAAAAATGTTATGCTTTCAATGCTTTACGATGATCGTAAATCAATACGCGACCAGGCAATACAAAAAATTTTGTACTACCGTAACAAACTTTGCGATGCAGAAAAGCTTAGAGAGTACAAAAAATGTAAAATTAATTTTGACTGCTGCAATTATTTCAATATGATAGATTTAGATGATGACAGTATTTTATCAGAACCACCAATTACAAGAGATATTCCGTATGAGCATTTGAAGGAATATTTAGAATTTCAAGATCCACCACTTCCTGACCCACAAGTTCCATGCCACATTCAAGGAACTGAACGATGCGTTAAACTTTTAACCAGTGTTTCTCGGCGCGTAACGGAAAAAAATCGTGAAAGTATTATGGCTGTGACTGATGTTAGTCGAAAAAAAAAATCCACGCTTGGAAAGCAGGCAGGACTTAAAAACTTAGTTATTTAGTTCTTTTTTCAAATCTAGAAACTAACTTTGTATTAATAACAATACACTTAAAATTTATTTATTCTTTCTGATTTTATTGCTAAATTAATAACTGCAAATAAAACAATAAATCGTAGAAAACTTAAAGGATAATTTTAGTTTTATTTCAATATATGGTCAACAAACAAAAGTATACCTTTCCCTCACACTCATAAATAAGCTATCTGTTTAAGTTTTTCTAACAAAATTTTCTATAACCTGAATATGAAACTTCCCTTTAAAAATCGCGGCATCCGAATCGATTTTACACACATAGTTTCTTAGGCAAATTTTCTTAGAATTGTTCGTAGATTACTTCCCGCATATGCGATTTTTTCATTTTTTTCCGTCCCATACAAATTGACCCGCTCTAATATATATATATATATATATGTATGCACAGCGCATAGTTTAGGGACACGCCCAAAATTGTCGCCGGAATATGCGGTGTATAGAAAAAATTGTCCTCATCTTCAACGCTAGATGTATGAAAAGGCGCGAAAATTTTGGGGACAGTCCCCAAAGTAAGGAAATGTCCCTAAACTATGCGGGGGAATGAATAAATGTCTCTGGAGTATGCGGTGTACATATATATATATATATATATATATATATATATATATATATATGTATGCACAGCGCATAGTCCAGAGACATTTATTCGTTCCCCCGCATAGTTTAGGGACATTTCCTTACTTTGGGGACTGTCCCCAAATTTTTTGCGCCTTTTCATACATCTAGCGTTTAAGATGAGGACAATTTTTTCTATACACCGCATATTCCGGCGACAATTTTGGCCATGTCCCTAAAGTATGCGCTACGCATACATATATATATATATATATATATATATATATATATATATATATATATATATATATTGTTTTTGCAAAGCTGACAAAACTACCTTTCATTTGAGCATAATTTAGTCAATATTGATTAAAGCTAACTTGAAAATTTACCATCAAATATCTCCGAAAAACAGAAATAGGAAAATTCCCGAAGTAGATCTATCAACACATTCTCTAGCTGTAGAAGCAAGGTGACAAAGTCAGGCCAGAAGTGTGGAAGTAGTCTTTTTTGTAAACATTATTTTATATAAATTTCGGTGTTTATTATTCCTGTTGCTACAAATGACTTCCTCCTTTCTCCACAACTGGATATTGCTTGCCATACCAGGAACAGTTTAGGGATTTTTTTTATTATGACTGCCTCCTTTGCTTCCTGAGCCAGATTCTTCTCAATGGTCAAGCCTGCCTTAAACCGTTGAATACCTTTTAAAATAATCTGACGACTAACTTTTGATTACAATTTATGCGGATTTGGTTGAAAATATTTAATTATTTTCAAACGAACTTCTTTTTCATCACTCATTTTGTGAAAAATTGAAAATACAAATTCCAGATTGTAATTAATTTATTTACTGAGCTGCTATGGTCAAACTAAATTCTGAAGTAAGCGTATGATAAAAGTTATAAGGGAAAACGCATGCTACCATTTTTTCGAGCTCATACCTGAGTGATACGATAATCTGAGCAATAAATTGAAATTTTTCAAAAAAAAAAAAGTTTTTCTTCATAAAAAAAAATGCCGCTCATCAGTACAACATGTGCTGATCAAATGATCAAATGATGATGAAGGAATGATCACACTAATTATACAGCAAAAGTTCTTCACACCAAAGACTTAAAAAAATTGGAGCTGAGCTCTTTTCGAAATTCATGATTCAATAACAAGTAATTTCATGTGAATTTTTGGGGTTTCAGGTATAATAAATTTGAATATAATATGAAAAACCTTATAATTTGGACAACAAAAAAAATAAATCATAAAGGGCTCTAACCAAATTTATTCTTTAAAATTAGTGAATATTTTATATTTATAATTGGTTTAATTATTTATCAAAGACCGACTAATTTTTGTCGGTTTTCAGATTTGGTTTGAGGCTTAAAACCGAACAGCAAACTCAGCTGGGAGGTATCGTAGTCTGCAAGTGGCAATAAGGAACACATAAGCAAAAAAAAAATGTGAGGAAAAGTATTCGTCTGTAACGGTACACACAGACAGACTTGGGCGACGTCAATCACATTCAAAATCATTCACTTGGGACATTTTTCTATATCATTAATAACTTCAGACCTATGGTCACATTTGTGGGCTTAAACGATTCCTTGGAGAATTTCAATTTTGTCAACACCAGACATGGGACATAATACCAATAGTTGTGTATTTAATTACAGTTAAATTACTTTTTTACGTCTAGTTACATGTAATTGGGAGTAATTGGCCGTAATTAAATACCCAGATGTTGTTACTAATTCCAATTTTTGGTTTTAAAAATTTTACATATTTAACAATTAAGCGTTTAAGTTTATAAATGTGAGCGAAGGTCTGAAATTATTAATGATATAGGAAAATTTCACAAGTCAATAATTGTGAAATGTAATTGACGTAGGCCAAGTCTGCACACAGAAACCAATTTAGCTATTTTCCAACTGAAATTCGGTTACCACAACTCAAATTCTATTATTACAAATTTCAGTCGGTTGGTACAATTAAACTTCAGTTTTCACAACAAAGTTCGGTTAATTCAACTGAATTTTAGTTGCAACACCAAAAAATATTCAGAAATCGAATGTAAATATCGTTATACTAACTGTAGTTATAAGTTGTTACCATTAAAATGCACCTTTCAATTCGGTTGACACTTTATTTCTCTGTGTGTAGAGTTAGTGTTAAATGCCACATACTAAACTATCAGTAAGTTTATTAGGGTGGCATTGAAAATTAAAATTTCTAAACGAAAATTTTTTATAGAAAATTCAGTAGAAATTTATATTTTATATTATTTTAAGGAAAATTATAAAAGTTCAAGCTTGATTACATAGTTTTTTTTTTAATTACTTCCATAAACGCAGCAAAAAGTGCCACTTTAAACACTTTAAACAATAACATAAAGTTTGTAGTTCTGTATAGTTTTGTTTAGACTAATACCTTCTGTAGGTAAAATGTCAAATGTGTTTAAGTTGAAATAGAATTACTAACGACCTTTCTGGTTTTTAGTTTTCATATTTTTCTCAAGCATTGCTGCTTATTATAAAGTTTGTATTATTTCAGGTGTTTTTGAATGGAATCTAAAAGCTGTTAAATTATGCAGATTATGAGTTGCAGGAATAAGAGATTAATGAAATGACAATTATAATTGCATAACTTTATATTTAATTCCAAAGCAGTTTAAAATGAAATCCGCTAAGTTTTAAATTTAAATTAAAACTTTTGTTTTTTTTTTTTTTTGTTAAGCAAAAAACCGTGCAATGTTTATTTATTAATTAAAACAAATTTCCTCATCCGCTTATTTAATGCAGACTTTATCTACTGACAGGTCCTCATATGATTCATTTCGCGTCACCGAAAATCTTCTGAGGACCATTGTAGAAGAGGGGTAGAAGATTTACCCAAATTACAATATTTGTTGATCTTGAACTTGAATAGTCTTGTTCGCATCATAATTTATGATAAAAGATCGAAAAATAAACTTTAGGTGTTAATTTTATTCAAATTTAAACAAAACTGCCGTATTTGGAGTGATGATAATCCTCAAGTGTATGTTACAAACCGTTACATCCAGAAAAACTGACTGTTTGGTGTGATTTATGGGCTGGTGGAATCATTGGTCCGTACTTCTTAAAAAATCGATGCTGGTCAGAACGTAACAGTCAATGGTGACCGATATAGAGCCATGATTACTGACTTTTCGTTCATCAATTGCACAACCATAATATGCAGGAGCTGTGGTTTCAACATAACGGAGCAACCTGTCACACAGCTCGTACCACAATTAATTTATTGAAGGAAATGTTTGGTAACCTCATAGTTTTACGTTTCGAACCCGTGAATTGGCCTCCAAGATCGTGCGATTTAACGTCGCTGGACTATTTTCTGTGGGGATATGCAGGCACGTAGCTAGGAATTTATTTCGGGGGGGGCTTTTTCAATTTTTTATTTGATACGTATTTTTTTTTTTTTGTAACCCGCGGAACCTTGTAAAAATATGTGCCCACTAAGATAACAACTTTTTTTTTTTGCTAAATTTTTGCCTATCAGCACTTAACGAGCAATAATATATTAATAATATAAATCGTTTTTTCAGGTCATTTTGTAAAGTAATGTAAAGTAACGTGTTAATTTGGCAGGATCGCCATGTAATGTAATGTTAATTTGGCAGGATCGCCATGTAATGTAATGTAATGTGTATTACTAAGGTTCCCTATAGCCCAATTCTATATTTTAATAGCTGTGTGGGGGGTCAGCTTATAAATAGGCGTTCAAAAGAACTGCCAAAATATTTGAGTCTTCAAAAAGTAAAAACACAGTGATTTGTGTTGTTTTGGAACTCTAAAATTGAAGTCTGTTTTATTTACAAATTTACATGTCTTATATACTATTCTTACAATCTAACTTATTGTCTAGTATTGAGTGATTTTAGGAATCACTCAATTTATTTTTATTCTTAATTACTTTTATTCATTGTTTTCTTATCGTCAACATACGGTCATCAGATATTTGAGTGCAAGTAAAAGAATGCGGTCATAGGTGTCGCTAGACTGTTACTTGATGCCACTTGTATGGTATTCACTCTACAGTATTTGAGACGGTATGTTGAGAAATCAATATTAGTGGTTGGTATGCAGTGTACGCTTAAGGAGTACACTACACCCTTACCCTTAAGAGAAAAATTATAAAAGTATTTAATTTTTTAATTTTTCTATATTTTTGGTTAACTTATGAATAATTTTATAATGTATATTAATGTATTATATATATATTTGTTTTTAATATTAGTTCTTATATAACTTTGTTTTTATTAATGATAAGTTTTTCATTATTCATTAGTTCTTAATGCTATATAGGGTTTTAATTGATTATTATGTATTACTTTTTCTTTTCCATTGTAATCTATGATTGTATTTACAAACCATTATTCCTAATTATTTTGTAAGGTCCTTTATATGGACTTTGATTCTTTTCCTATTTCCTACTTTGACTAAAACTAAGTCTCCTATATTTAAGTTTAATTTATTGTTGTATCTATTTTCTAATATTCTTTTCTCTTTTGTTCTAATTGTTAATTCTTTAGCTCTGTTTAAAGAATATTGTAATTTACGTTTAGCTCTATGGCATAATCATCGTAATTATATATTTTAGTTTCTTTTGTGTCATATATTTCAGATGGCAAACATGGTAGTCTTCCATATACAAGTTCAAATGGCGTGTAGCCAGTGTCTATATGGGGTGCCGTGTTGTAGGCAAAAGTAAAATATGGAATCCATTTATCCCATTCGTAATCAGTTGCTGATGTTAGCAAGAATTCATTTAAGACTCTATGATTTCTTTCTAATGACCCAATTGTCTCATGGTGGTAAGGTGTCGAAAAGGTCTGTTTAATTTCAAGTAGTGAACATATATTACGTAAAAGTTCGTTTGCAAATTCTGTACCGTGTCTGATTTCAGTACTTTGCATTTACCAAATTTTAGAATTAGGTGTTCAACTATTGTTTTTGCGGTTGTTAGTGCATCTTTCGTCGCCATGGGGTGTGCAATAACGAATTTTGTTAGTTCGCATTGGTATGGTCAAAATATATCTGTATTCATTCGAAATTCGAAGAGGTCCTACTGTGTCAATTGATACTATTTCAAAACTGTTACTTGGAGTGTTTGTCAATGTAAGTGGTTCCTTAATGTGTTTAGTTTGCTTGTTCCTGTTGCATTTGTCACAGTATTTTACAAATTGCTTTACCATCTTATTCATGTTTTTCCAGATGTAGCGTTGTTTTAGTTTTATAATTGTCTTTCTTATTCCTAAGTGCCCTGCATGTGTGGCATTGTGGAATTCGTCGATTAGTTTGTATTTTAGAATTTCTTCTGTGATTCTTTTGGGCTTATTATATATTAATATTTTTAGTTGAGGATCCTTGTTATTTATTTTATCTTTGCATATGCTTCTATCAATTCCTTTTTAACTGTAATTTCAAATATTTTATCTTCACTTGCAAGTGCTAATTCTTTTATATTCTCTTTATTCATTTTTGATATCAGTTTCTTCAGTATCGAATCTAGTTTCGCTGAATTTTCACCGTATCTTGCTAGCTTTGTATTATTTATAATTTGGGTACGTAATTTCTTCTTAGTCAAAACTGGTTTTGATGAATTATCGTTACGACCTATGTGCACAATATTATTCTCAATAGATATATCTTTCTCATTTATTTCTTCAATTGTATTAAACTGCAGTTTTCTTCATATTTTTTATGTCATTAACGGATATGCATTCCCATATTTGAAGTTGATCAGACTTCAGAGAATCACATTTTTCCATGTCGTTCTTACGGTCTTTATTCTTGTTTTCCTCATTTTCTTTATTTTTTTATTATGTTTTCCTCATTGCGTTTCTTATTGTTCATTGCCCTTGTTATAACTAATGTTCTTTTTTCTTTGTCGACGTTTTCTAACGGTATCATCTGTTTAGTATGTCTGAGTTTTGAGTAACTACCTATTGCTGTCCTTACACCTGAGGTCAATTTGGCGTGGTAGACGTATTGCAAGAAATCTGTTTTTTGCTGCGTCAGTCAGAGTCTTTTCGATGAGTTCTGCTGTTATTAGGAAACTTTCTAGTTCTTCATAATTTCCAGCAAAAATTGGGAGTGCCTTAGAAGTTAATTCATAAACTAAATGCTGCCATTTTGGTGTCTAAACTTTTAGTATTTGGTATTAAATATTCTTTGATTTTTCTATAAATTGTATTAAATTCTAACTTTAAATGCTACTATCTCTTTTTCTTCTCTTTCTTCATTTGAGCTGTCAGAAATTCTTTTTTTATATTGTCTATAGATCTAACTTTACTTGTACAGTTTTTTCTGAGTATGTCCTTCCTGGACTTTTCTTAAATTTGCTAGTATGTCTTTTAATTCTGTTAGATTTCTTCCATTTATACTTCTGTTATTATAACTTTTTGGTTTGTTTAAATATATTTTTTTTAAAATTTATATACTAGGTATAAGATCAAAGTAATCAGTAATAAGGATATTATTATTTTTTTTTTGAAAGCATTTAAAATATATATTTTTATAAAATTGTTAATTTCTTTTTAATAGGCAAATATAACTTTTATGATATAAGCTATTACTATTAGGATTAGCATAATGGTCATAGTTATCTCAAAAATATTTGGATTTTCATTATCCTTTGGTTTTATATACTGGAATTTATATATTTTATGATTTCTTTGTTATCTTCATTGTTATCATTTTTAACCGACTTCGTATCCCGCAAAAACTAAAGGGATCGTTTGTAGAAATTTTCTTACCACCAAGTCATTTTACGAAAATTTTTTTTTTTTAACAAATTAGATAT